>OY282599.1:19221368-19821368 GCA_958298965.1 Chrysolina haemoptera | reverse complement strand
ATTTCTCGCCCAGTGATCAACATTGAAGGAGTATATCCGGTGGACTCATGCTGGGAACTTCGATAGGATAGGAGAAATAGTGGTACCAACTCATCCCAATCCTTTTGATTTTTGGAGATGAACATCGACAGGTACTGACTGATGGTTTTATTATGTCGTTCAACCATACCATCTGATTGTGGATGTAGGGCTGTGGTACGAGTCTTCTTCACACCTAGAATGTTCATCATTTCCTGCCATAACTCAGATTCGAAGTTTCGTCCTTGATCAGAATGTAATTCTTGTGGGACTCCATGTCTGGCTATTACATTTTCTATGAAGGCCTTTGCAACGGTCTTTGCCTCCTGGTTTGGAATGGGCACAACTTCAGGCCACTTGGAGAAATAGTCCATGGCTACCATCAAGTATTTATTTCCTTGCTCGGTAACAGGAAACGGCCCAAGAATGTCAACTGCTACTCTTTCGAATGGTTCACCAGAAAGATACTGAGCCATTTTCCCTCGACTTCTAGTTTTGGGTCCCTTCTTTGAAGAGCATAGGTCACATCTTCTGCACCATTCTTCTACATCACGACGACAATTCACCCCATAGAATCGTTCTCGAATTCTAGCAAGGGTCCTCTTGATTCCGAAGTGTCCACCTGCACGACTACTATGAAGTTGCTCGAGCACATCTTTAGTAAGTGCTTTCGGCAGGACCAGTTGGTACACCACAGTTGCTCCATCTGGGCTCTCCCATTTGCGATGCAATAGGCCATCACGAAGACATAGGGAATCCCATTGAGCCCAGTATCCCTTGGCAACTGCACCAAACTTGGATACTTCCTGCCACTCAGGTCTAACTCCATTTTTTAGCCAGCTTAGGACTAACTTTAAATTGTTGTCTTTCTTCTGATTCTTCCTCATATCTTCTGTGGTCCATAAATCAGATTCTTCAGACTCTACTCTTACGGTGGTAACTTGCAGAATTTCCTTGCAATGTTCATCATTGTAAAAATTGACTTCTTTGTTTTCGAGTTTCTGGCAATATCGGCATTGCTGTTCCAAGCATGGACGTCTTGATAATGTGTCTGCATTTCTGTGTTTCCTGCCACTGCGATGAATAACTTTGAAGTCGTATTGTTGGAGTCTCTCTAGCCATCTCGCAATCTGACCCTCAGGTTTCTTGAAGTTCATTATCCACTGCAAAGCGCTGTGATCAGTTTTTACGAGAAAACGTCTGCCATAGAGGAAGGTATGGAAATGTTCAATGGCTTTGATTATCGATAGAAGCTCCTTTCTTGTAACGCAGTAATTCTTTTCGGCTTTGCCTAGCGTTTTACTAAAGTAGGCTATTACTTTCTCTTCGCCATCCTGTTCTTGGGATAAAACTGATCCAATGCCTTGCTGAGACGCATCACAGTCCAAAATGAAAGTGCCTTGTTCTCGTGGGTAAGCCAAAATAGGCGCTGTTGTCAATTTCTTCTTCAGTTCAGTGAACGACTGTTGGCAATCAGGGCTCCAATCAAACTGAACGTTGTTCTCAGTTAAGCGGTGGAGTGGCTTGGCAATTTTACCAAAGTCTTGAACAAACTTCCTGTAGTAGGTACATAGTCCCAGAAAACTTCTTACTTCATGTTTATCCCTAGGACGTGGCCAACTCCTAACAGCCTCGATTTTAGCAGGATCGGTCTTGATTCCTTCGGCCGAGATGACATGGCCTAAAAAATTGACTTCTTTTTGAAATAAATAACACTTCTTTGGGTTCAGTTGCAGGTTAGCATTTTCTAACCTCAAAAATACTTCTTCCAAATTATCCAGGTGTTCGTCAAATGTCCTTCCCATTACTATGACGTCATCCAAGTAGACTAGACAAATTTTCCATGTCAAACCTCTCAATACTAGTTCCATAAGTCTCTCAAAGGTGGCGAGAGCATTACATAATCCGAACGGAAGAACTTTGAATTGGTACAGCCCTTGTCCGGTAGAGAACGCTGTTTTTCCTCTATCATCAGGATGAACTTCCACTTGCCAATACCCGCTTTTCAGGTCCAACGTTGAAAACCATTTGGAACCGGATAATGTGTTTAGTGTATCATCAATTCTTGGTAATGGGTAGCTATCCTTCATCGTTACGTCATTCAATCGACGATAGTCCACACAGAATCGGGTTGATCCATCCTTTTTAGTTACCAATACTACCGGTGAGGACCATGGGCTTGTGGTTTCTTCAATTATGTCATCCTCCATCATGTTGTTTATCATGTCTGCTACCTCTCTCTGTTTGGCAAACGGTAATCTCCTCGGAGCCTGTCGGATTGGTCGAGCATCGCCGGTGTTGATGCGATGTTGAACTAGACTGGTACGTCCCGTCGAAGTCTCTGTCGAGAAAATGTTACGATGGCTATCAAGAAACTCTTTGGCCTTCTGCTTTTCTTCCATAGTTAAATGTTCCGTGGATTCCATCATTTTGTCTATTGTTCTCTGATCGGTGTTAGTGGTATTTCTTCGCAGTACCTGAGTGTGGTTTTCACAATTGATAACTCGAGTGACAGGTTTGCAGAATCCCAATTGGTCGTTTTTCTTCAGAAGGACTTTATTTTCCGAAGTATTGGCAACCCTGACAGGAATTAGTTGTTCTGTGTTCACAAGACATCGGGCAATTAAAATTCCATCTTGGCGGTATTCATCATTTTCAATTATTCCAGTGCTCAAATCTCCAGGTTGTTTATCCATTCTGGCCATGATGATGGTTTCGGAGTTTTTCGGAATGTGGATGTCTTCGTCAACATAAATCTTAATTGGTTGGGTTTTGTCATTGTATCTGCTCAGGAAGATTTCTTCATTGCCAATCCGCAAAATTTTCTGTCTGATGTTAAGGATGAAGTCGTTTTTCTCCATGATGTCCAGACCCAAAACACATTCATCCCTTATTTCCGCAACCAACATAGAATGTTCCATGGTAATAGGTCCTATCTGGATCTGTACAAGTGTTTCCCCAATGACTGGTGCGGTTTGTCCCGTTGCCGTTTCCAAAACCATATTCCTTTTCATCGGCTTCACAGATTCTTGTATGAGGTCTGGGCGAACGACTGATCTCGAAGCTCCTGTATCAATAGTGAAGGTGCATTTCCGATCTTCTAAATAGCCTTGTATTAGTAGACTTTGATCATTTTTCTTCAATGTCGATATATGGATCTTGGGGCTTTGAACACTGAAAGTCGCCACGCGCCCCCTAGTGCCGACTAATTCTCGTTTTTCCTGGATGGGAGCAAGTCCTCTTTCAGATGTTTGAGGTCTCCTTTCTGGCGTGGTCGATCTCCTGAAGGCTCCTCTGGTATATCGCCCACGTTGCTCTGTTCCTGGGCTCGGAGATCTCGATCTATCTTCGTTGCTCGCTGATGACGACCTCTTTCTTCTTGGACTTTTGGATCTCGATCTCTCCCAGCAACTCCACTGAAGATGGCCGCTTTTCCCACAGTAATAACAGCGCCTCTTCCTGTCTTGTGGGGAAGGCACTTGGTTGCTTAATGCTGTTATGGAGTCCAATATTTTCTTCAATAGCGCCTCGCTTGTAGGAGAATCCTCGTTGAATTTAACTTCACGTAACTTGGGCCTCGTATTTCTTGATGCGTTTTTCGCGGCCTCGAACTCCAAAGATGCTATTAGTGCTGCGCTTATGGTTTGAAGTCGTCCTAGTCGAAGGGCTTGCTGCATGTCAGTATCTCTCAAACCATCGATGAAAGTCTGCACCCCAATTTGTTCTATGAACTCCTTCGGTGCTTGTGGGTATGCCAAATTAATGAGTCGCTCTACGTCGGCTCCATACTCCTGTAGGGTTTCGTTGGATTTTTGGTATCGACTCTTTATTTGGCTCTGAAATACTTGTTTGAGATATTGCTGTCCATATCTGATTTCCAAAGCTTCAACGATTCTAGAATATTCCTTCTGATTACTCTCGGGGATGTTCTGAAGGATGTCCAATGCTTGTCCTCGTAGACACAGGACTAGAGAGGTGGCCATTTCTTCCTCGGACCAGCCATTTGCATTTGCTGCCGCTTCAAACTGACGTCTATACATGGACCACGAGGATTGTCCATCAAATGTTGGAGGCTTCAAAATTTTCACTTGTGTAGGCCTTATCGGAGTTGTCAGTGAGGATGACCTTTCGCTGGTGGGGGAGATTTCCTCAGATGGTGCACGCTTGTGTGGAAGGTGTAACGTTTCCAGCCTCTCCTTGATCCTATCCACTTCTTCGTTGAATTTCTTGTTCACCTCTCGTGCCACCCGTTCATCTATTTTGGACAGTTCATTTTCGACGTCTTGGACCCTTCTGTTGACTCCCTGGACTCCGCCTCTGACTTCTTGAACTTCACCTTTGACCTCTTGAACTTCACCTTTGACCTCCTGGACATCACCTTTGACCTCCTGGGCTTTTCCTCTGATCTCTTGTACTTCTTCAGTGATTTCATTCTGGAAGCACTGTTGACTGTGACTAATACGTTGCAGAAGATCAACATGTTGTTGTAACTGCTGGACTAACCGTGCCTCCTGTTCCTCTCGTTCTTGTTTTCGTTTGACTTCTTGTTCCTCTTGTTCTTGTTTCCTTTTCAGTTCGAATTGTTGTAGAAGCTCTTCTTGTTCTTGTTTTCGTTTGGCTTCTTGTTCCTCTTGTTCTTGTTTTCGTTTGGCTTCTTGTTCCTCTTGTTCTTGTTTTCGTTTGGCTTCTTGTTCCTCTTGTTCTTGTTTTCGTTTGGCTTCTTGTTCCTTTAAAAACTCAAGGATATCTGCTGATGTCGCCATCTCGTCGTAATTATTTGCACGAGTATTCACCATCAAATACTGGAAAACTGCCTTACTTTTCTTTCTTCAGTAACACTTATTCCGCCGCTGTCACCAATTGTTGCGTCTTCGGGTTCAAAAATAAGTGTACACTAGTATGAACTCGCCTTTATTATTCCAACTTCACTTGACAACACTGTGATACAAGTCACTGTCAAAATACTTGTATCCAAGGTAACTCAGAGTAACTTCCTAACTAACTTACTTCATCTAACAAATGCATCGCTTTTATATACAAATAAAGTTCTAGAAAACTTAAGAAATCAATAGAACACAAATAGAATGTTCGACGATTGATCTAGAACAAAAGTTAGTGCTTCTAGATTTTTCCATCTAATTCATCGAAGGATCTCGAACAATTCGAGAAGTCTTTATCAAATTTCAGGTCTGTAACAATATCAATGAATGTTTTCCAGTGCTTCAAGTTACCATCAAATTTTACAAGTTCAATTTTTGGGAGTTTTACGTGACTAGAAACCGAAACACTGGAAGTATTCAAATCAATGCGTGACTCGAACAATAGAGCATAAGTTGCTTTGGCATTATAATAATCCTGATAAAAGTCTCGAGACACGGCTTTGAATTCATCATTATTATATGTATCCGCTGCTATGAGTAACGGTACGAGGGTAGAGTTTTGACTTTCGAATTCTTGATAAATATCTTCTAAATGAGTAAAACGAGCTTTGAATAGTGAGTGAAGGTCAGGAGCAGTTTTTGCAGCAGCGGCCATTGCTGCCAAATCACTCATCCGATCAATGCTTATTTGTTGCATTGCTTTGCATTGTTTTATCTTATTCGCCGCCGCCATGCCGGAGAAATAAATGAATCCCAAAAATAAAGTTCAAAAATTTCGAAATAAAATAATGAATTTGTATCTTATAATGACCTCGTATATATAGATTTTTTCAACTATAATTTTCTAATGAGCATAAACAACCTTATTGAGCACTCAGAACCCCCTTTTTGTAACTCACAATCAACAAAAAAGGAACTGTACCCAACAATTCTGTTGTTCTAATGAATTATCTGAACAGTTCAAGACTCTTTTTTTACTATTGAGAACAAAATGTGAAGAAATAGAATCACACGAAGCCAAATTGGCGATTATCCCGAGAAATAAATTTAACAAATAAATTCAATATTATTTCTATGCAGATCGCCGCTGAATTCGACCAACCTGCCTGATCCGCTGATAAGAGTTTCCGTTTTTTGTAGAGCAAAAAAAAATCGATTGTGGACACTAATATCAATTCGTATTGATATGAATCAATGAGAGCGCTTGTAGAGAGTTGCAACCAAATGAAAACCCCAAAATGAAAAATATAATGAGATTATTTGTGTTTACTTGAATATTTAAATCTTTTTTCGAGAGAAAATAAATCAACCACGGTAATTTTCAATTTGAAAACACGATATCCGGCTCGAAGGACCATGTTTCCGATTCGATAATTTAGCAGACTGTAAAAGGGGTTTATCGAGACTGTGGTTTCCTTACCTTGGTTATTTCCTCCAGAGACTCGAGTCGGGTAAAATTTCATCCAAAATCATAGAGCAAAGAGCACAGGTACCGGCACAGGTATTCGTAGTAAGGAACGAGAGAGTGGTCGCATTTTTCTGCCAGCGTTTTCACTACCGAAGCCCGGGATGCGCGAGCAAATAATAGTCCAGTAAGAGTGGGAAAACACAGTCATATTCGCGATATATTCGAAGGGACAAAATAAACAAGTAATCAAATAAACAACAAATAATTATAGATATTTACAACGTGAGGGGAAGACGGAACAAAACCATTTCCAAAATAAATATGTTGATGTCCTTATCCAAATTAACTTGCAGTCCCCCTCGGGAAATCAATATATAATGATGTACTCATCCAAATCCACATGCATTTTTCCTTGAGAAAAGTGAAACGGTTACTGAAACCTTTGATAATGTTAAACCTTCGATTTGGAACGGTAAACGGAACGGTGAATCCCTCGTAAATGCCGACAATCTTCGAAATATTTGAATTTATACTCATTGCAAGGTATGAAATATGTTGGTTATAATGTTATAAATAGTTACCGTCACATTCCTTTCAGAAAAAGTAATGATTTTGACAAATTTCATTAAAAAAAGTTAAGCCGTTATGGAGTTATTCTGAAAAATTTATTTTTTTGTGTCACTTTCAACACCCTGTAACTCGATTAATACTCATTTTAGGGTATATGTTTATTGGAACTTTCAGCCTTAAAATGAAGTGAGGATTCTACCCTCGAAGTTTATCCCCTTTATTCTGGGACACCCTGTATATTCATTTTTGTACTTGTATTTGATTACCCACCAAAAACCTGATAAGATCATACATAATAACAATTGGTTATGTTACTGAAAAACAACATATAGGTATGAAATACTCATTAATTGAAGTTATAATTAACCTGCAAAAACCTCTGATATTACATCAGTACAGATGAACAAAACCCAAAGATTTGTGAACAAAAAAGGATAGGTAGTATTGTATATTGTCATATAATTGCTAGGTAATATCCTGATTCCAGTATGTAGTATTCCGTGCCACCGATAAATAAGAACAAATCGATAAGTGGAAGTTACTTGTCTGTAGTGGTAAATAATACCGAGAAAGTACTTGCTACTCTAAGCTTCAGTATCTATTATTATTTGAATCATACTATTTTGTAGAGGTAATATTTAATAATAATAATTATAAAAATAATAATAATTTATTTACTCAAATGAACATTAAAATAATACAATGTAATCACAGAATACCGGGTGTCAACGAATCTATTAGACAAGTCATAACTTCTAGACCATTAGGTGTATCAAAATGAGATTTGGTATAGGTAAATGGTATGTGAAGGGGAGAGTTTTCACATATTTTCCACTTTCCGGTCAATGGCTCCGATTCTAAATTTTTAAATGGAACACCCTGTATATTGTAACATTTTTGGATTTCTGAGACAATTCTAGATCAGAATGTGACATTTTCGAAAGTTTTTATGTTTACTTAATTTTTTTGGAGTGACTTTTGAAATTACATCTAGGTGGCCATGATCGGAAGTAAACTAATCTAAGGACCTCAGGTGATATCAGAATATTACAATCACGAAGTTTCAGTGACTAGTATGATAGATATGAATAAGACAAGTTGACAAAATTACATTTTCGTGTCTAACTATTATTTTTCAAATGGCGACCATTTTTTGACAAGCACTTTCCGAAAAAAGGATATTTTGACGAATCTAACGATACTAATTTATTTGCGATTGGATTACAAATAAGAACATAAATTGAATATTACTGAGGAAAATACTTCATAATAATTTATTTACTTTTGTCAAGTGTGCCATGGAGAAGCACTTCCCGAAAAAAACATATTTTGACGAATGTAACGATACTAATTTATTTTCGATTGGATTACAAATAAGAACATAAATTAAATATTACTGAGGAAAATACTTCATAATAATTTTTTTACTTTTGTCAAGTGTGCCGTGGATAAGCACTTCCGAAGAAAGGATATTTTGACGAATCTAACGATACTAATTTATTTGCGATTGGATCAACAAATTTAACAAAATTAACAATAGTTTTAGCGATGCACTTATATTTTTTTCAATAGCCTAATTTCTTAAAATTTTCACTATAGTAAATTTTCAAAGTGCATTCCTCCTTATTGAAGACACATTTCAGCTCGTTCAATTTGAAAAATAATAGTTAGACACGAAAATGTAATTTTTCCAACTTGTCTTATTCATATCTATCATACTAGTCACTAAAACTTCGCGATTGTAATATTCTGATATCACCTGAGGTGCTTAGATTAGTTTACTTCCGATCATGGCCACCTAGATGTAATTTCAAAAGTGACTCCAAAAAAATTAAGTAGACATAAAAACTTTCGATGTTACAATGTTACATTCTGATCTAGAATTGTCTCAGAAATCAATTTACAGGGTGTTCCATTTAAAAATTTAGAACCGGAGCCATTTCCGGTGAAACTGGAAGTGACCGGAAAGTGAAAAATATGTAAAAACTCTCCTCTTCACATACCATTTACCTATACCAAATCTCATTTTGATACACCCAATGGTCTAGAAGTTATGACTTGTCTAATTGATTCGTTGACACCCGGTATATAAAAAAAAACATGCACAATGGTAAATAAATAAATACCACACAACAAGGCGTGCCTTGGTAGTGGGAGTGAAAACTAATCTATAGGTTAAGTGATAATACTAGATGAAGTATAAAAGTATTTTTCTGATAGAGCAGATATTATTTAAAAAAATAAGTTAAAAAGATATGATGATGAGCAAATGTTACACAATAATTTTCAATCAGAGATCTGGTGAAAGTAGAAAACATACCAAAAGGCGGACCTTGTTATAGTACAAATTGTCTACGTAGATCCAGAGTCTCGATATCCATTTGAAAAGTGGTGTTGTGAATATAACATATAAAATATACAAAAAGAAATATTAATAATATATATATATATATATATATATATATTAATATATATATATATATATGGAACTAGTAAATAGTGGGGCTTTGCAGCAAAATCAAAGAGTACTACTTTAAAGTTTGTCCAAGCTTTCGGAAATTTAATAAATCATTTCCATCATCAGGGATAATCTTTGTTGAGATTGTGAGACGCGATGTTATTCAACAATAAGTGACACATTGTGCAAGATGAAAGTTGATATAAAACATGTAAAATTGGTAGGATGTCTTAAAATTTTTTCATAAAATACGTTACATTTAAAATTGTTAAAATTTTTTTTATTTTTGACCACACCAGGCCAAAGCAATGCTCTAGGTTAGGAGAAGACAGACAACCTAACCTAACCTAGAGCATTGCTTTGGCCTGGTGTGGTCAAAAATAAAAAAATTTTTAACAATTTTAAATGTAACGTATTTTATGAAAAAATTTTAAGACATCCTACCAATTTTACATGTTTTATATCAACTTTCATCTTGCACAATGTGTCACTTATTGTTGAATAACATCGCGTCTCACAATCTCAACAAAGATTATCCCTGATGATGGAAATGATTTATTAAATTTCCGAAAGCTTGGACAAACTTTAAAGTAGTACTCTTTGATTTTGCTGCAAAGCCCCACTATTTACTAGTTCCATACCTAACTAGTCAGCAACGACTACCCTTCCTCTATATATATATATATATTAATAATCAACGAATTAATAATATATGTACATGCACAATGAACAAATCTTCATTTATTGCTTTCCATTATTATTTCTCCTTTATTTTTATTAAAAATTGTAATATACGTTTTTCATATCAATACATTGATGGATGGCAAGGCGTGGTTGGTGTCTTATCCATTCTTTTATTTTTGATTTGAATAAATTACGGGAAAAGTATTGTTTAATTTCTTGAGGAATTAAGCTATATAATTTAGGTCCCAAAAGGCATAGCATAATGGTATAACAGAGGAATTGCTTTTATGACGTGTGCTGTAGCTATGATTTATGGCTATCAATGAATTTCTGTGAGCATGTTGCCGCATTACAGCAGATAGGAAATATAATTGTAAAACGTCGAGTAATGTCGTTTCCTGGTATAATTCATTAGTGTGGTAAGTATATGGTTTCTCATATATTATCTTAATGATCCACTTTTGTATTTTTTCTAGATTTTTCGTATAATTATTTGTTGCCGCTCCCCAGGCTAAGATTCCATAGTTCAAGTGGGGTTCAACTAGGGCATAATATAATATTCGAAGCTGTTCAATTTTTAGGATGTTCGCTAAATATTTGGATTTTGATAATGTACTCCGTATTTTTCTATGAAATGCAAACTCCCAAATATTTAGTATGACGGACCATCGATATAGTTTGGTTGTCCTTTATTTCAAGAGTGTCATATTCTGGTAGGTTTTTCGCGTACGAAGTGAAAGGTGTGAAGTGAGTTTTGCTGATTCTCATTGTTAGAAGCCGATTTGTAAACCACTCATTGATTATTTTCAAATCTTTTTCAGCTCTCTTTTTCAAAGATTGCCAATCCTCGTCAACATATAATTGCTGTTTCATCAGCAAAACTCACCACATCTCCTTCTAAGTCTAGTTTCAGTAAATCATTGAGATAAATATTGAAAAGTATAGGTCCCAGGACTGTGCCTTGAGGAACACCATATTTTATTACTGTTTCTTCACTAAGGCTATCATTGATTCTAACTCTTTGGACTCTTTGATGTAGATAGTTTTCTATCAGGTCGTATGGCTTTCCTCTGATTCCAATACTTTCCAGTATTTTCAGTAATGTAGGATGATCGACGGTGTCGAACACTTTGGCGAGATCTATGAATATGGCCGAGGTTGGTTTTGTTTTGTCGACATAATTGCATATTCTTGATGTAACATATACTATGGCGTCTTGAGTTGACCTGTTTTCTCTAGAGCCACATTGGTTTTCTGATAGAATTCCATATTTTTTTAAATAGTTTGTTAAACGTGTTTTCAGTAACATTTCGAAAATTTTTGCAAAATTTGAGATCAAGGATATGGGACGGTAATTTGATACATTTTCATTGTTTCCATTTTTATGCAGTGGTTTGATCACAGAAATCTTAAAAGGTGATGGAAATATGCCAGTTCTTATAAACCAATTTATTATATAGACCAGAGGTTTAACGATGTATTTAGCAATTAGTTTTATAATGTCAGCTGTTATGTTGTCAAGACCTGGCGCTTTTTTTTCTTTAATTTATCAATAAATCCATAAATTTCATTATCATTTGTCTCTCCTAGGAAAAATGAGTTCATAGATTGATTTGGAATTTGTGGCTTTATGTTATTATGTTGTTTTATTGTTTCAGCCATTTTTTCGCCTATATTTGAAAAAAAATTATTAAATTTATCTGCTATTCGTTTGCTATCCGTAAGGATTTATAACTTCATTTTTCCTTGTTCTAATGATTGGCACTTATTTGACCACAACGCTCGGTATAATATATAGTCATCTTTCGGTATTCACAACGGATTATTTTTCTCAGTGTGAATTTCAACAGTGTAATAAATCATCCCATTAAGAAAAAACGTGTGAAATTCACTATTCAAGGGCGACCCACCCATTCCTTTACTTGAAATCAAAACGTTCCAAATCCTACGCCTGACCACTTGTGTACCCTTCATACATTGTCACGTTCAGTTGTTTATTATCTCATCCCATTCATGGTTGCATGTTCAAAATTCCCTGAAACCTGTTGCACCTCATAGGGGGCGTGCGCGGAAACTATATACCAGTGAGTGAAAGCGGGTAGTAAATAAGTTTCTGTAATGAACCTCAGTTTTAGCGCGACTCCGGCATAAAATAGACGGCTTGTTTCAGTACGATAAACCCAAAGATCGTCTTCGCGAACGTTCTCAGTACAAAGTTATGACCATATTTTTGTTCTGAAGTTATTTAGGAAAGTATTTGAACCAACGTTTAGAAAATTTCCTGAGGTGTCAAACGGAATATGCACCTATTCACAAAAATCTCTAGATATCAGTTTATGTTATAAATTGAATCACAGTTGAAAAAGTTACTACGATAATTCAGGAAAGAGTTAGTAACTGGTGTCACTTTAGTAAAATGTGTTCAGATTGATATGAGTATTATAAAATACATCCAGCAGGCCGAGTCTATCATCAAAAAATACAAAGATACAGGTTTAATGCGATCAGACACCAAATAACAATGAATCGAATTGATAAAAAGAATGATATGGTGAGAAATAATAACTATTTGTTTTACAAGTTCGTAAAGTAGGACATTTTTGTATGAGCGTGAAGTTTGTTGAATAAGACGCAGCCGAGTTCAACAAACACGCGATTACAAAAAAGCCCTTTACGATAGTGTAGCATACAAAGTTTTTCCTTCGACATTTACTATATTTACAAAGTGTAGCAATTTTATTATTAATTTAAATAATTAATGTTATGAATTGTCGCCGTATCATCAAATGGTGACTTCCTAGTAAAATTGGACGCAAAAAAGTATTTTTCGAAAGTGCATAATTGTATAAACAGTGTAAAAATTTACCTACGGCCACTGCAGAAAATAGTCAAACACACACGACTCACAGCCTCAGTAAATAGGTCCTTATACGCACGGTAAACAAATCGCACAGTTTTCGTAAACAAAACGCACAGTTTGATATATCTCGAAAACGGTTCAATCGATTTGGGAAAATTTGGTTTTGCTCTTTAAGTTTATATAGGAGTCTTTCTTGAAAAACACGATTTCACTGATAATAATAATAATGATAATTTTTAGATCTTGAAAATGGTTTCAATGATTTGGATCAAATTTTGTATTTAGATAAGGTATTGCTACTTGAGTTCATCTATATAGGCGCTTTTCATACAAAAATGTGATTTTACTCATAATATCAATAATAATTTGAATTTGGACTTGTGTCCATAGGTGATAAAGAAATTGTCGTTAGAGGACAAATAAGGAACTTCCTATTTATCAACCATATTTATCAACCATAGGAAGTTAACGACAATCTCTTTATCACATTAATAATAATAATATGATTTTTTTGATCTCTGTAACGGCTCTATAATGATTATGATCAATGTTTGTATTTACATAAAGTTTTGCGTTTTAAGTTCACCTATAAAGGTGTCTTTTCTGAAAAAAGTTCATTTTAACCACTATAATAATAATATATCTCGGAAACGGCACACCATATATGGCCGTAGGTAAAGTATAGTACGTAATGCGTGTTGTAAAGCAATTACGCACTCATGGAATGATGCCTTTTACAACACTTGTTACGTAATATACTATTACGCACAGTTGATAATTTTACGCACAGGTGGATTTTTTCACGCACTCGTGCGAAAAAATTTCACTTCACGCACTATCATCAGTGCATAAACGCTTAAACTGTTTTTGTTGAAAGAACACGATTCATGGAAAATAATTCGGTATTTTTTTCTATGTACGAAATATACATATACATATATATGATTTATGGTTCGGAAAAAAAATACCCAACAGATTTTTACCAATTTTCATGTTTACTTACAACATTTTGGTGAAAAATAAACACTCAACTCAGCAAACATTTAGCAAGATTCTGATGATTTTTTCAAAACGAATATTTTGATTTTACCTTTGGTGCATCAAACTTATACCATTCAACTATGACTGAACACATTTTTCGTAGAGCTGTATGCAGTTATGAACACGGAATACTACTTATTATGTTTAATTGTTTAGTTACACATTACCTCATTTTATATATCTTTAAACGAGCAATTTCTGTATGTATTAGGTAACCACGAGGTGATGTACTCCCCCTGATTTTTCTGTAGATTCGAAGATGAAGACTTCAAATTTGATGTATTTGAGTAGCATATTTTGAAGCTACTAATGATATTTAACCCCTTCCGGTTCAACCAGAAGTGATGCAAACCTTTCTTTTTCAAATGACACTGTACATTCATTCCGGCAGATAACTCAATTTGTGATAACACTGCTCTTCAACATTGAAAATCGGTTGAGAGTTGGCGGAGATACAGTTGATCGTTCAATCGAACAAAGTTGGCCATGAAATTCAAACTTATACTATCACAATTGACAAACAACATAAGAAGTTGCCAGAGGAAGCTTCGAGGTGAGATACAGTCGAAAATTAAGGTTCTCATGTGATTGCAATTCCGATATATTACAACATTATCAAAAATTGCCTCAAAACGAAATAGTACTTTTAAAGAAATGCTCACAACTGATGCCATTATATATACTCCGATATAATAGAAAAAATCCAAAAACGACTACTAAGAACCCTCTCATTCAGGAAACACAAGGTTTGGCCCCTATTTAGATCCTACTCCATCCAACTACTAGACTTTAATGTCCAACAATTGAAAGATCGACGTGAATCCTCAGAAGTGATTTTTGTTTTTAATATTCTTAGAACATTGAAAGCACCTGAAATTCTCCAAACCATTGATTTTATTGTACCTGACATAAGACTTAGAAGAAGGGAAAATCTGTTTCGCGTCTCGAATAGTTTGTCTCCTCTTCAACAATGTCTCCAGACCGTTAACGAAATGGTGAAAGACTGTGATCTAGATATATTTAATATCACAGAGGGACAACTCCTTCGGATGCTCAAATGTACCTGAATCTTCTCTGGTCATTGCATATTTAATTGTTCTAACTGTAGTATTGTATTTTTATTGTATCTTTTACTTCATAATTGTATGTTTTTTAAATGTATTTAAATGTATTCAATGAATTTTATGTATTAAGAAGCTCCTAACAACTGTGTAACATGTAAGTGGAAATCTGTCTGTTTGTTGCTCAGTATAAATAAATTTCTATTCTATTCTATTATTGCTATTTCTCAAATGGCAACATGTTCTTTTCACTTCGTCATGATGAAATATGATCAATATGAATCATCAGATCACTTACCTAAAAAGTTTTGGAGAATTTCAAAAGGAGCCCAAAATACAATATGTTTCATCATGAGCGTTCTCAAAATGAAATATTCTTCAACGAAGGCGGCCATGAACCTAAGAAAGCGAAACAAACATTCAGCATATATTAAATCAATATTACAAACTCTTGCGTTGAAATAAAATAAGCTTTTTTGTATCACTTCATCGTGTTCGACGCTGCCTACGTTGAAGAGAATTCAATTTTGGAAACACACAATGAAACCTGATCGTTCGGTTCCTTTATGAATTCTTCAAAACCTTTCACGCGAGTTAACTGATCATTCATAATTTTCCATCATGACAAAGTGAAAAAAATGTGTTGCCGTTTTCTTTATGGGTACTATTCCATTTTGAGGTTATTTTTGATATTAGTTAGAATAAATGGGAGTGCAATTATATGAGAATCTCAATTTTCAACTGCATCCCACGTATGAGTTCCCTCTGGTAACTTTTGATGTCGTTTGTGAGTTGTGATGATTCAAGTTTGAATTCCATGACCAAACCTTGTTGGATTGAACAATCAACTGTACAATAGTAATAATGTGAAGTTTTGGATCTCAGAAAATGCTTTAAAGATTTGGATCAGCTTTTATTGTATTTAGATGAAGATGAAGTTGATCTATATAGGCGTATTCCTTGAAAAAACTCGATTTCACTGATTACACAATTAAGTAATTTACCTTTCCGTGGGAACCATAGCAATGAAGAAGTATACTGAGGTTTACATTTTCACAACTGTATCTAGGCGATGAACGGAACTGCAACTGACTTTCAATGGTGTTTTTCACAGTCAACATTCCTATATCCTCATTAATTAGTCGTGGAATCCTACTCACCCAATTTTTTGTTTCGTAACTCCCAGGATGCTAGTTTTCGCGTTGAACTCAGATATATCACAAAATTCCTTGAATTTATCATTTCATCATCTGTTATTTCTGTAGTGCCATCGAAATTGCACGTCACATCAATAAATCATACACGTAAGGCAATCAAAAAGCTGTTTCCAGCATTCTGTCCTGGCTCCCACGTGGTTCCTTTTCCATATTAATAACATATCGATTGTGATAAGTGATCCTGTTTACTCCTCGTATATGATCGCACCATTCATAGCAATTTAATGTCTAAAGCTCCTATGACATCACACCAACAAACACGAATAACATTATCATCGGATTTCCTGGAAATATAGTGAAATGTGATGTTCTCGGTGGACCAGAATTGTACTTTCCAATGAAACATTCAGGATAAACTATTTTAATGGTGTTTCCAGTGATAATGTTCCGACAGAATGCAGAATTTTCACTTTTAAGGCTATTCATAATAACGAAATAATTTGTTGCTAACTGAGAAAATTTAAGACAAATTATAAGAATTTATCAATAGTCGAGTCAGCAAGGAAATCTTTTGAAGAGAATTAAAAAACCAATACTTACCTAACACATTATTTTCGAAAACAAACTATTTTTCTTGTAAGAGTTTACCAGTCACATTTCAAATAGTTTTGATGGTGGCCTTTTCAAACTCTGATCCGTCTGAACTCTTCAACGGTACACTTTTCTCACCGCACAAAACTGTTTAAACATTTTCCACGTGTACTTTGAACTCAATGTAGTATTTTTTGACGTATTTCCACTTATAATTAAGTACCTATTAGTCTAAGAGCGAGCCGAAGAGAGGTCGACCTTCATCGTTCTGGTTAACGGATGAAACATACCTACTTATTATAAGTTTCATAAATATAGTCCGGTGGCAAGGAGGGTTTTCGTAGCCGATGAAGCCCGACGGGATCACCCAAGTTATTCTTATGTATTTTGACCCGCTGAATCCGAATTTTGAGGGTGATAAGCCGTGAAAATATCCGGAAAATTTTTATGGACGTTTTTTCGAAGGAAATCGAAAAATCCATTTTTTCCAAAAACAAATGATGTGTCGTAATATTCTGCATAGAATTCTCTACAAAAAAGGTATCAACGAAGTTTTCTTGAAAATTCACCGTTTTCCAGTAAAACGTGCTCCAAATTCGAAAATATGCGATTTACTCAATTTTCAGTACTCTTTTATTCAGTCACATAATGATATTTTCAGGATCACCTTTTTCCAAATTATTCATATATATCTCGACTATTGATAACAGCAGAGACATTCTTGAAAAAGTTATTCGTGTGGATTTTCGGGCACTGAATTTCCCGATATTTTTACTTTGCATGGAACCGGCATTTTCACGCAGTGGACGAATTCATTATAGTGTCAATCAAAATGGGTTCAGCACATAATTTCAGTAGCGGAAACGGAAAATTTTACATAAAAGTAAAAGAATTTTCCGAGGAAAATCGAAAAATTCGTTTTTCCCAAAAACAAATGACGCTTTATTAAATTCTCTACAAAAAAGGTTACCACAAATTTTTCTTTATAATGCACCGTTTTCGAGTAGAATGTGCCCGAAATTAGAAAAAATGCGATTTTCTCAATGGTCTGTGCTCTCTCATTCAGTCACATAATGATATTTTCACAAGAATCCACACGAATGACTTTTTCATGAATGTCTCTTCTATAATTCATAGTCGAGATATCTATGAATAATTTGGGAAAAGGTGATCCTGAAAATCTTGTGGATACCTTTTTCGTAGAGAATTTTATGCAGAATATTATGACATCATTTGTTTTTGAAAAAAATAGTAATTTACGTAACAAGTCCGGAAAACACTGTCCACTGTATATAGTATGGACCACATTTTGATAGGCAACCCATTTCAGGTGTATTCGTCTATTTATGAAACTTTATAAGAAGTATGTTTCTTTGACATTATCAAAAAATTCATTCAAGGAGGTTGTTCAGAATTGAAAACAATATTCAAATTTGGAATCACAGCCAGCATAGGTTACTCTTGATCAAAATTATATTTTTTGTTCCCCCTTGTACACCCTTTGGAAATTTGAAATTTTGATGACTTTCGTGCAAGTATTCTGCAATGCACTAATTTTTATGAAGAATACAATTTTCTGACAAATCAATAATAAAAAAGTTTTCCACAATGTGCAAATTTTTTAAACTCACTGTATATAGTATGGACCACATTTTGATAGGCAACCCATTTTAGGTGTATTCGTCTATTTATAAAACTTTATAAGAAGTATGTTTCATCCGTTAACCAGCATGGTAAAGGTCGACCTCTCTTCGGATCCTGTACCATACAGTGTGTCCAAGATATGAATGAACAGCATGAGGATATCGGAAACGGTAAGTGATACAGTGTCGATTAAATCAGAAAAAAGCAGCGCATTTATGTGCCTAATAATATTCCATTTAGAAAGTTTCAATATTCCGAGTAGTTTCGGAGATATCCGAGAAAAACCGAAATTTGAGAATTTCGTTTTTATTTTCTCCTAGCTTTATTTTCAAAGGAAATGTGAAACAAATAGCACTTCGTCATCGCCACTTTTTAAGGACTACACGATAACGTACGCAGATTTTTTCTGCGACGTTTCGTCTTTTAGAAAACATCATCAACTTTATATTTTTATATGGGCCGAAACTAAAGTATACCCTGTATACGACTCCATTTTTCATTGTGACACACACAATATGATTTCCGAAAAATTTCTCGCGCAAAATGTAATTTAGTACCTAATTACTTAATCTGTTTTTCTTCAATATTAGATAGTAGGCGCTGGAAAAAGTTAAACAAAATTCTGTTGACATAATAATACTGTAGTTTGGTAGAATTTTTGACATATTACCATTCTCACTTTTACATCTCGTTACTTACCTGTTTGTGTTGAAAATGGAAAACGGCAACTTTTCGAATACTGAAAAATTTGATATGTTGTCATGTTACACTTTGTGCCAAAGAAATTGTGTTGATGCTGAACTTGCGTACTCTAATAAGTATCCAGAGAGGCGACAACCTGGTAAATCAATATTTATCGATCTAAGAAACTAATTATATTGCTATTCCAGTTTGTGATGAATAAAATTAAATAACCACATTAATCGCCGTTCTTTTCTCTAAAAATTAATTTTTCTATGTTTTTTCCTAGTTTTTCGAATAAGCTCAGAAATTCACATTAAAGAATTAATGAGTAAGACGTCAAATTGCTTTCCATGCGGTGTTGTCGATTTTCTCAGCACGGCTCGGGAGATTAAGTCGGCTATGATTATGTTTAATGTAACAACCAATTTTTTTAATTGATCCAGTTTCGGAAACACCCCGTATATTGGAATTTCAGCATTTGCTATTTCACCAAGTTTTCCACTGTAAAATTGTCTGTCATTGGTAGTAGTTCACCCTGTATAATATAATTTCGATTTCTTGGAAAACTCATCAAACCACTGGACCAATTCAGCTAATTTTATTTTAATTAAAATGTAATTTGACTCAGGTACCCAAATGAATACTCGAAAATAGTCGCTTTTTCAGTGATAATTAATTTTAACATCAAATCACCCACGGATCAGAACCGACACAGATACGAGAAAAGCAAAATAGTGAGAGAGAAAAAATACAAGAGAGAAAATACACAAAGAGAACTTGAAGAGGCGGATAATCATTAACTCGTATCACAGTGGACAACCTCGACAAAATTCTAATATCCATTTCCAGAGTTCGGGACAACTAATCTATACTATAATCTCGTTTAATCTCTGTGAACAAGTGTTAAATAGACCGACAGCGGCTTCATTACTTCCGCACTTCACGATGGATCAACAATCGGATGTAACGAAATTTCTAATTGATTTTGGAGATATTGTTGTTTTCCCATGTAAATTTCCTGCCGATAAAGTTACTGCAAGTGTCACTATAATTAGAAATATCAATATACAAATCATGTTTTCGAAACCTGAAGAAATCATTATGAAAATTATGAAACACAAAACGTTATCCTGAATAATTTTCACTATTCTGAGTAACCAAGATCTAAAAATTCATCAATATAAGATAATAATAGAAATATTGTTCATTGGTGTCATTACAAATGATCAATTATACAGTGTGTTCCATCTGGTATGGTCAAACTAATACTTCAAGTTTGATGATGAAACTCAAGGAGGATATAATAAAAATATGGGTCTAATTTATTTTGGTAAAGTTGTGTCGAATTATTATGTGAATATTTCCAATTATTTTATTGATGCTCAAGGAGTGTGATTGAGAACCAAGCCTCCATTCGCACATTTAGCATGAGTATACTGTGGAGAAAATGATGAGCTATAACTCAATATATTATATGTTACTTTTAACGAACCTTTTAAACCTGGTAGTGTTAACCCTAATGAAAAACTGATATTGTAGTTGATCCACAGTTGTTGTTCAATAGTATTACGATGACGAAATTTCCTCCATTGACCTGGAGGTCAAATTCTAATAAAATTATTCTCAAATTCTCTAATTCTCTATTTTCGTGCGCTCGTAACAGCAAGAGTTGATTCAAGTGACGGTTCATTTACCCACTAGTGGGAAATGTATGTCATTTCATGCTCATTGTACAATATACTGTAATATTCCTAACTTTCAGCTATGAATTATTTTGAAATTCGGGCTAGAGCGTTAAAATTTGCTTTAAAAAATATTGAAAAGTAGTTACTTGGACGGGATCACGTGACTTCCGCTGCCTGTCAAAGGTATTTTTTTACAATAATCACTCAAAATACACTTGTTTGTTTGAATTTAAAAAAATTAAATAAAAATTGTTTTCATTCCAATTTCATACATTTTTCTCAAATTT
The DNA here is from genome assembly GCA_958298965.1 of Chrysolina haemoptera. Lineage (NCBI taxonomy): Eukaryota > Metazoa > Arthropoda > Insecta > Coleoptera > Chrysomelidae > Chrysolina > Chrysolina haemoptera. The sequence goes on along the minus strand of OY282599.1, from coordinate 19,800,340 downwards.
GAATGTTTTATCGCAACTTATATTTACTGCCTTATTTTTGATATCATTAAAATTTCTAATGTGGGTTGGTATTGAAAAAAAAATATATTATTGGAGCTGTATCACTGGCCCCATCATTGCACTGAGTTCTCGAACTGAATATAGATTAAAACAATGTTAACCTGAAAAAAATTCAAAAACTTTTTCAAATATCTGTTGCTTTTGGTGTAAAGTTGGACTTTATTCGAATAAATTTCTTCCAGAACTGAAATAATGCCAATCTTCTTCAAAAAATCATCTCCACGTATCCAACCAAATTTAGGAACTGAATCGAATTATCTTTCTGCTATTAATTTCAAAGTACAGATTTCACTTATACCAAAATTAGAAAAGATTGCTGAATGGGTTGCCAGATTGATAGTCTGGAAAAGTTTTTGAATTTTCATGATGTAATACTTTTGTTTTTATGGAAATAAATATTTTTATTTTGCATACATTTATTGAAAAAATCGTTTTTCATTGTAGGAGCGTTTGAACCAAATTAATTTTGTCAGCTAATATACTTATAAGCTAATGGCTAGTTATTGCAAAACATAAATCATAATTGGCAAAACTGGAAGTTCCCCTCCGATGAAAAGTACAAAATTTATTCATTCAAAAACTGAATTGGAACAGATTTTCAGGCACTGCGAGTGAAAATTAACTCAAACAAAAACATTGTGATATCAAGGATTTGGAGGAGTCCCGAGATGCCACTGATAATATTCGAACTCAGATTTGATCCTTCCTTATTGATACAGCCCCATCGTATGAACTTTCAATCTTTCCGTTTAATTGGATTCTGTCTTCTGTAATGTCGCAACAAACGCAAAGTTTCATATTAAGTCTAAAAACGTGCCAAGAAATGAATAACAGTACTCTCTTGGATATATGGAGCAAAAGGGCCGCGTATGCAGATCAATTTCATAAGCCTCACTGTAGTCGTGTTTGACCGTTTTCATTGTTTCTGAGTTAACATTTACTCAGTTGTTATTGGAGGTTGAATGCTGATCACGTGAGTGAATAGCATTAACGGAGAATGGGATGTCTACTGAGAGGAAAACATTTTTTTTTACATTTCCGGTTTATACACTTGTGGGGTAACTACCTTCAGTAGCTCTGGCTGAAAATGTATTACAATCATCTTAAATTTAGCAAAGGCTTTTGACATGTTTCCTCATAATAGACTTCTTGAAGTTTTGGTATATTATATGGGGGTTGTTTAAATGAACCCTTGAATACTAGTCATCCCACAGGGCACTGTTTTGGAGCCTTCAATCTTTTTTATACACATAAACTCACTACTTTGTCTGAATATATAAGAAATCCGTAATCCATATGCGGATGACAGTGCACTAATTTTTGAAGACGATTCATGGGAAGGTGTTTAAGAAAACGCTATTGAAGGTATCTAAAATGTTGAGGAGTAGCTTGATTTTAATTTCCCCTAATATAAAAAAAACAAAATCATTTTCAATTACGAATTATATGACAATGTTGAGTATTTAGGAGTTAACATAGATACATATTTTAGATGGGATCAGCATGTCAGTGAACTAGTTGAAAAAACCCATAGGCTGATATACTGAATGTACCATATCTGTGAAATTCTAAATAAAGAACATGCATCTGCTGAACCTAGTTCAAAACTACATACTTGATATGTTTGATAGAAATAAATATTTTCCAACCACTTTCTTGTACAATGAAAACATTTCAATTGTCGGATGTCTTTATTTCCTGACATTTTCAACATTCTACTTCACAAATAGCTATCATCTAATAAAGATATCTCAATCTTATAACAGTCAAGCAAAAAATAATATACATTTATCAAACCTACTGTTGGAAAATACTCATTTAATTGTTATAAATTTGCCCCAAAAGTTTTCAAAATACTGCCCGTAGAAATAGAAAAACTGTAAAACCATTCAACAAAAAATATAAAAAACATATTTGTACAAAATATAAGAAGTTTGAAGCATTAATATATGTTTACATATTTATGACCATAAATTGTATGCCTAATAGGTACTCATTTGTTGATGTAAGATTCATTTTTCTCTTTTTCCCATTGTCTCTTACCCTTTAAAATTATTATACTTAATCCTAGCATAAAATTAATATATTAGAGTATAAGGGGATAAAAAGGTCTTTCAAACACGCGAGAATTTTCGAGCACGACGGCGCAGCTCGATACACTGTGTCTGTTCCGAAAATTGAAAATGTGCCACTTAAAGATTTGATATATTTCGTAATAGTTGGAATGATTTTTATTTAAAAATTCTGTGACTTTATGCAAAGAAAATCACCCAGAACCATGGACGTATAATATTGTATTAATACAGATGGACTCAGCATTGCCATACCTACAACACGGATCGTTCTGAAGTCGCTCAGTTTGTTGGCGCGCGGGCTGCGGGGAAGATAGAAGGCAGCGATAGACTGTGACCTTCCCACAACCGACAGGAGCGCACGCATTTGATAAAAATAGGGTTCAATTCAAATTTGCCGAATAAAACAATGAGATTTCCGTTTTCAATGAATGGAAAGCTGGAGACAAATTACTAAAAAAAAATAAAAATAAAATAACTAAATAATGGTAATTTATATATTCAATAAATACATGTTCTTATATCGATATTATCATACATGAATATCGCGAAGAATAAATATTTCACAGCAATTTTCAACGCATAACATTCAAATTCAGAAATGCGATATTTTAATGTATTTACGACAATATGCAAAAAAAAATTCACAATACAGATAATCGAACCAACATTTATTTCCAGAATGTCTCAAAAGTCAACTACCTACAGGGTGTCACAAAAACCGCAATAAAATAAAATTGAAGAATTTGTTTGAATTGTATTCTAGGTCCTTGATATGTGTGCCGAATTTCAGATTATGATAATTTGAAGTGGGTGAAAATAGAATTTTAAAATTCACATCATCATTCCTATTCCTATTATTAGTGGAATCAAGTTTTTTCAGGAAAGACCTCATCTGAAATTTTTTTTATTCAAATTGTTAAAGCCTTTAGCAAAAATACATACAAGAATTTCTCGTTAAGAGATATTTGATACTGCCGCCAACTACTACTGCTCACTTTTTCTTTCGCAAAATCACAGAACTCTGTCCTGTTCTCTCTCCTGATATTAATTTTTCGATCAGTTCAGTTTCTGATGCAGTCATGGTGCCTGAAGAAGGTGATAACTTTCCCATAAACTGGTTCATCAGTGACCATCTGATCAATTCCCAGATCAGTCGTTTCAGAATCTATTTTCCTCCTGTAATTTCAAGAAACAAATTTCTTCATTATATTTAGCACTGAATTTGAGTACCCTACATTTTTTCAACCTAGAAAATAAAAAATTGACCTAAAGATTATTATCTATCAAATCATCAGTTTTTCAAATTCAAACGCCAAGAAGTAGGTGAAAACTGAGTTGCAAAATTTGATTTAATGCTTTTTGAATTATGCCTTCCTCAATTTATCCCCACCTCTTCAGTGGGAAGCTTGAATTTTTGACAATTTCCTCAAAATCTGTATCTGGGACTGTTTCAGTAGAATCAGTTGAACATTTTCTTTTTCTGAAATCGTTCAATCTGAAAATATATAATGTATTGTTTTTTTTAAGTATAAATCTCTATTATTATTTAAAATAACTCATAGATAATAACAATTCTGATGAAAGATAATAATTACCCTGACGTTGAAGCAGTTGACTTTCTTGGGATATACCATTCATTTACTGGGTTTTATCTCAATTGCGGTATCTTCGAAGTGCAAGGAACAAACTCTAGCAGACTTTGGAACACATTCAGTTGAGCATTTTATTCCCAACTTCTTCAAACTAAGCCGCTTTTACTGTGACATCAGCTGGAAACCTAAAGATATATCCAAATTTAGATAAACATTTCTTGGACTTTTTCGCAACCTTTTTTTCATCCAAATGACCATATGAAATAGTAAATGTTTCGTGAGGTGTCTATTTCATTATTTTCACAAAAGGTTTGAATACACATAGTAATTTCATTTTGTTCGGCGAAAACAGATTGATATCCACTGTAAGTACCATAGGCTACTTACGAATGGAATCTGATATTCGGGTTGGAACATATGGATTGTTTGCAAACCCAGCAAGTTTGCACCATTATTACTCTCTATCTATTATTACACTACCACTATATCACTCAAATGAGTTCGAAAAATAATATTTCAATAAAATAATCCTACAAAAAAGTAATAACAAAATGACAGATCTGTCAGAAGTTTACTTTGTGGAAAACATAAAAATGATATTCAACAGCGTTGACAAACGTTCAAAAACAACAAACTTTAAACAGGCATTTGAAGATGCAAGTGATGATTTTTTTCAATAGTTTGGATTTCGAAAAGTGCAAGTCTTGATAATGTTACCATCACCATACTTAATTTTTTAATTGTTATCGAATGGAATACGTACATTGACACAATTTTTTCTATGATGAGGACTTATCACCTACGCGATGTGACAACGCCCAACCAATATCACGACTAAAGATTGTGACCATTCACGACTTCAGACGAGGATGTCAACAGCTAGGTCCAGTTAATGTATACGTCCATGCCCAGAACAGTGACCTCCAAAATCACTTGATCTAGTACCCAAGCAGAATAATCTCTCATTGATTTATCTGTGGAGGTGATACGAAAATACTCGTCTTTATTCTCCTCAAATGCGTTCTCTGTTGCTCTCGTTATTTCCCTATGTGTAGAAAAATTCTTTCGGAATCTGTAAATATAGACATACGAAGATTCGCCAAATATTCGAAACATCAGCGGGTTCACCATAATCTCAGAAGGCAAGACGAAGACTTTCAAGCACATGGTCTTGGGTACCTCAGCCACCATCGACATAGGTGCACAACTTGATGGAGGATGAGCTCAAATCAATATACTGCGTGTCCCATAACTTTTTTCCTGTAGTTCTCTTTAAGTTACGGGCTCATTAGGTCACATAATCAAAATTCTTTCATAAGTTTTCGAGCGAATATTGAAAATTAATCAAATTTTAGTTATTGACGAAACAAATGAATTTCTTCGATTAGGTGTCATACATGAATCACTTGTTCCGCAACAAATTTAGGAACGGAAATTGTCGATATTGTTCAATATTTTTTATGTAAACAAAGTTTCCTGAAGAAAAAAGTACTACTACCTATATAAAGTCTATCCGAGAAACCATTTGCAGTAAGTTTTCTTTTTTTTATAAGAACAGAAATAATGGGTGGAAAGCTTCACTAAAAATATTTGTATAATGAAAACACATGAACCTAACAAATCTACATAAATAGCATTATGCTGGAAAACTAGAAACGTCCCACTCCAATGTTCTACAAATTAAAATTTCACGTCTACCCGGATACTTCGAAATTTTTCAAAAGAGAAAAAATGTGTAAATGAATTGATTGGGCGTCTCAGAATAGATGACGACGAATAAAAATGCATTTTTATCAGAAATCGTTGCTCCGATCGACTCACGAGTATACTGTCACGGAAATATTCAGACCTGACGCCATCTAGGTGAACAAGAGCGAAATGATAACAGCGATCTGAGTAATGACGCCACCTATGGACGAAGGACGGTGGCTCAAGCCTAGAAACACCCGGACGGATGGCAGAGTTCTCGAAATATCTGAAACGTATGTTTCCAAGTATAAGGGGCCGTGCGAGTCGCTGATTGAAAAGTATTTAATTCGAAAGCATTGAGTGTCGAGATAAATATAGCCCAGTGATTGTATATTAATTAGCGTGTGAAATAAAGAATTTTAAAGTAAAATTGCGGAGTTCTTTACAATACTATTCAGAATATTACCTTACAAAAGTTTCATTGAAAAGTAATGAAAAATATCAGTCATTACAAAGTCTTGGGGTGTGGACCATCGGGAACAGTGTCCTGATTTTGTGGAAAAACAACTGAATTCACGCAAATAATTCAATCGCCAAAATCTGATCAATTTTCAGTATTCTCAGGGGTAATTTAATAAGTGGTATGATTATTACCGATAATTTTTTGGAATATTAATGAATTGCAATCCCAAAGCTGAAAATACAACGAGTCCGCAGGACGAGTTGTATTTTCCTGCATTGGGATTGCCAATGAATTGATATTCCAAAAAATTATAGGTTTTTAATCATACCATTGTATTTAGGACGACAATATATCGATTTGAAATAAAGAAAAATCGTGTCACATGGTAATTGATGCTTTACTTCTAGCCGTATTCAACGGAATACTCTTTTCCACGGCCTCATCTATGATACCAATGGACATTTGTCCCCAACGATCGCTCATATTGATAAATAAAGATAACTAGTCAAAACACATAAATTTGACGTTTATAATTTAAATCATTTTTACTTGACAGATGGTAAAACAAAAACTAAGCAGGTTTATCACCGTGAAAGTACAGCGACAAGCTATATTTTCACTGTAGTTCTGATTCTATTGGCTGAATTTCAAAATTTGAAATCCACTGATTGGTTGTTAAGCAAGGAAATATATTGTCCTGAAAATATATCAAGGCAAAGCGTTTTTCATTCTGTAACTTCAGAAGTTATATGATTGAGTGGTGATATTTTGACTCCATCTATTCATTTTCTAGAGAAATATAGAGCTTCTGGAATACCCTGGGAAACCCTGTAGGCATTAAACTCTAATGTCAACACATTGATACTCCGGTAATTGTATGAAGTTAGCGGAAGACTAGGAATTTATAGCCTGGTTTTCATAATTCATTCAAAGGCATTTCCTTCCCTGTCATCCATTCACACAAGATAGCAAAATTACTGAAATGACTTGCATGTGCCATTTTCAAATACAAAACTTCATATAGGTCACCTACTGCGATTCGGCAAAGACTGTTCAATAAATTTCCGGCCAACATTAAATCATGTGTTCCATATGATTGAAACAAATATTTCATTCAGACTTTTTGTATTGTAAAGGACGCAGCGACAGAAAATTTGTACATATTTCTACAACGCTAGTTTCTTGGCAGTTTGTTGATTCGATGTAACAAATGAATAAAATGAGAGTCTATCACTCCAATGAGGTTGTGTTCATATACAGCGAGTTTCAAAAGTTTGCAACATTCAAGAAAATTTTTATTATCGATTTGTCAGAAAATTTTATTCTTCATAAATGTTGGTGCATTGCAGAATAATGGCATATAAGTTGTCAAAATTTAAAATTTCTGAACAGTGTACAGGGAAGAACAAAAAATTTGTATCAAGTCTAAACTACCCTTATTTTTGGCATCATCAAAAGAGTTCATTCAAAGAAACTGAAGGGTTTTGAAAGAATATTAAATACAGTTTTCAAGTTTGGAATCACAGCTAGGGTAGTGTAGACTTGTTCCAAATTCTATTTTTTTGTTCTCCCTTGTACATTGCTCAGAAATTCGAAATGTTAACAACTAGTGTGCAATTATTCCGCAATCCACCAATTTTCATGTGTTTAGATCACAGACCTCATAGATAGAATGAAACCAACATCTTGCCTACGCATGAAAGCTTTAATTATACTATCTCTCTCTGCATGATCATTATAAATTACATCTATGGTTTGGATAGAATTCTCACTTTGTCGGAACTGGCTAATTGATCTAATTGTCAATCCAAACAAAAATAAGAATAAGATGAAGAAGAAATAACTATTTATAGGCGAAAAAAGGAAACCACTAGATGTCGCTGAATAATCCAATATGGCTACCGTTAAGGGTGAACAACATATAATTTTGTTCAACAAATAAAGGCCTTGTGGTGAAATTTGTAAATTTGGTGGATTTTGTAGCTTTGAGATTATTGAGAATTGCAGTTATAAGTATTTTTGAGATAATCCCAGGCTTGTTCAGTTGCATGAAGTTTACAATTACGAGGTGCTACTAGTGTTTATGAATAGAATAATTTCAGGTGAAGATGCCAACAGTACAAGTGGATCTTGTGATATAATATCTTATACTGTAGAAAGAACTTGACCTGAATTGATGGATGATGGATTACTATGTGGTAGATTATCATGAAGAATAAGAAATAAAACTTCTTATGTTTTTATACCACTTATGTTATTGCAGTTTCTTTTTCTGAACTCATAGACATTTTCAAACTATGACGGTCATTATCTTGGTCATTAATAAAACAAAATATTTATATAGAGGCGTTCAGAGTAAATTTTATAATTCCTGCTCGTATTTCCTATTTTAAAAATATCTACCATTCTTGGGTGAATCATGAAAATCCACGAAAAAAATAATTTACTATTAAGATTCCAGTATTTTGGTAAAAGACCTATTTTGGTTGTTCCAGTATATTTATTTATTTATTTATCTGAATGAATAGCAATGCTAGTTCACAAAAAGATGTCATGTTTTAAATTTCAGTAAAATGTATGAACAGAAAAATGCATTGTTGTTATTAACAGCTTACGAATAAAAATAAGTTCAAAATTTTATAAATGTGTTAACAAGGCAAATTGAAACTGAAGAATCATCCGCTTTATAATTTCATATCTTTATATCTTGAAAAAACACATCTATTTTCATTTGAATTTCATGTTCGCTCTCCTGCAGTCTCATTTTATCCCTCACTTGGCATGTTTTCTAAGTCTTTCTCCATTGGGTTCTTCAACCTAAAATTACATGTAAAACTCCCATCACATTTTTATGAATATAATAAGGTCTCTTGAATGAGCAAATTAATTTTTCAAAGAACGAGGCAAAACTCCCATCACATTTTTATGAATATAATAAGGTCTCTTGAATGAGCAAATTAATTTTTCAAAGAACGAGACAAAAAAGTACCTAATTTTCATTCAGCTTGAATCAAAATCAGTAATGAGGTTTGTATCTACATGAAACTTAAAATTAACTTTGAATAGGTTACAGATAAATTATTGAAGTAAGAAATAAATTATGGTCGATTTATGCACCCTTACTTAAGAATTATATCAAATACTAGAACTAAGAGTTCATCAATAGGGAAACTACGCAAGTATTTATCGAACTTTAACTAGTACTAAAAACATACACACTGGTTCACTGTTAGTTCTCGTTTTTAGTCTTAGGTTTAGTTATAAAGTAGGGGTGCATAAATCGACTTTCACCTATTTTTACAATCTATTTGTTGACTCACCATTTTCTTTGACTTCTGTTAACCTTTTACTGTGTTTTTCGATATTTTAATAAGGAATCTTTTGACTGGAAATTACTCCTTTTTTGAGTTTTCTCTTAATTGTTAGAGGTGTAGCTGTAACAAATCATAATAATTGAGCTTTGCATTGCATTTGAAACAATGTATTCACCATGTAAACAATAGTCTTTGTCTTGGAAGTGGAGACTGCAAACATGCATATTTTGCGTAATAAATTTTCTAATCTTGAGCACTGTCTTCCATTTGAAACAAAGCTTTCTATGACCAAGTGGACATTTATGAAGACTGATATTTGATTGCTATAAGATGAACATTGAGGTACAGAACAAAATTTCCGCGATTTGGTAGGTAGGTTTTTATAAATATTCTGCATGTTTATATTCACAAACACGAAGCAGCTAAACACTACAGTTCACATATGGTCAATTCTAAGAACTTTAAGGTGTTTATCTAATCAGAAAAACTAGAAATCTAAGAAATTTCAGCTAGTCGTTTACACGGTTAACAATGTGCCATTCTTTGTTGTTCACACCTACGGTAATTGCTGGCATAATTGTTAGATGGCGTACACTTCGATTTTTTCGCCTATAATTCAAACTTGACTTTGACAGAGTTATAACCAACTTTATTTTGAAAGAAATAAATATCTTTTATTCAGACTTGGTGGAGTATTCAGCAGCGTTCTTCGAGCTGTAAAATAAGAATTAATCAACAAAAACATTGTAAGTCGTATTCAGAAACCTTCAACTCAGTTGGTGCCCCGTTCACACTGCCATGTTCCACGGTAAAAATGATGAAAATGAACGTTTAAAGAAATACAACCGTTATAATCCGTATCGTTCTACGCATGCGCAAACCCGGAGACGGATCTGTCAAACTTATTTTCGTGATATATGATATTACATGACATTTATATGATATTCGAAGTTCCGTATACGTTTGGGTTGATGAATGGCTTTAACGGCTTATTTCTCCATTAACGTAATTTGATGCGATAGCTATACGTATACGGATCCGTATAAAAATGTACAATTGGCTTCAAGTGTCTAATATCTGAAAATTGGTCGAATAACCGAATATTTCAGTATCCATTGTACACCCAGAAAAATATAGTTATACAAGTATTTTTTCAAAAAAATCTTATAGCTGCTAATTGAAATCCTGTAACCACTAAATTTTCTCGGATGAATGCAAAATGTGAACCTTTTCAACATGAAACAGGTCTTTTTTTCAAAACGTTCTTTTTGTCTCTAAAGGTTACCTTTTAGTTTTGACAAAGAACACTATTGCAGTTAAAAGATGGTATTGAAAAAACAATATTTGAATACGTTATTGAGTGAGAGACTTTTAACAGTAATACAATTGTTTTGAAAAAAAGAACTTGATCATACTGAAAAGTGAACTATGCTGGCGCCTATTCAATTCAGAAATCATTTAACGGTTATACAATTTTGTATTACAGCAAATAGATATTTCTCTCGGTGTATTTCAGATAATATGAGATTTGACATTCCCTGTTGGTCAATGCATTGATCTAACTCACCATGTTATGACTACGCAGATTGAACCCACCTGTTACTGAGAAACATATAAATCCTCACAAACGCCTAAATTATTTTAATTCCTTCAGAAGCTCGTTTTTGACAACAAAATTAGAATAACCAGGAGCAGTGAGTTATAGTGATATTGACGTAGTTTCTATATCTAAGTTTCTGAACTGTATTCACACCAAAGCTTCCAAATATTTATATATAAATATAGGTATATGATGTTATTCCAGAAAATGAAACATATTAAAACTCCAGCTAATTCCACTTACGGCTGTTCTGCATGAAATCCGTGCGTGTGACGTCCGAGTTTTGTGAGTTAATGCTGAAAGTTCCGGAATTTTTTCCATTATAGAACGGAAGGTAGATCACGTGCACTAGTTTCAGATTAAGTGGATTTCGAAATCTCTTTCAGTTTAAAATTGTTTATTATGTAGTAACGCAAACAATCAAAGTATTGGACACTACCTTTCGAACGAGAATATTCACACAATTCAATCTATTTCGTTTTCATGGTTATGGGTACTATACTAAATTGAACGAAATTGAATTTCTTTGTAACCAAAATTAAGCCATGATTAGATGAAAACCTACGCAAATTAAATCTCCCGGATTTTGAACAATATAATGATTGAATTTTTATCAGGCAGACAACAGCAGAAACAAGACATATGATCGATATGCTCTTGTGGTTTTGTAAGAACACCATCTCTCGTTAAATTGCCAATGAAAGTAAGTAGGTATTCAAAAGCAACCGCAAAAGTTATTTTTTGTACAACTGACATTAAAAATGACGTTTTTAATTCATTGACACATGAACTAAAAACTGACGTTTTCACAAAATCACTTTTAACACTAGTGTTAAAAGTACTTTTAACACTAGTGTTAAAAGTAAAATGACAGATGAGATGATGGATACTCAGTAATATAGATCTCTCTAATAGAAACACTTCAATCAGATATTATAATCAGAACACCTACTCAAGAGGAATCGTTTATAAAAGTTCACACATGTATTTGGTCGTTTGCGCAATTGATAATACTAATTCCTTTTGAAGTTACAAACGAAGTAGTATTTAGTCCAACTGTAGAATGTCCTTCATCACTGACAAATAATGATATTCATAAATAAAGTGCGTTGGGGCTTATTATATTTGAAGTATCTGTCAGTCAGCCTTGTAATCCAAAGATCGTGTGTTCGAATCCTTATGGATCTTATTTTTTTTTGTTTTTTTCTTACTAGCAGTAACTGTTGAACAAAAAATTTTGTATGATACATTTGTTAAAAGTGATTTTATTTTGCTCGTGGGGTTGCTCCACTCGCTAACGCTCGTTTCGCAATATTCCCCACTCACAAAATAAAATGCCACTTTTAACACTTGTATCATAAATAACTATTATGTCATTTTCAATCTCAAGTAATACATACAGTGCCCGTCTCAAGTTATCATAAGGAATCCAACAATCCCAAGTTTGATGCTATTATCTCCAAAGACTACGGAGATATTGCCTATTATTTTATTCATAAACACAATGAGTAGCAGAGAGAAACTTTTTCGGGCGGGTCAATAAATTCTCTCTCACACTCATTGAGTTTATGAATAAAGTAATAGGTGATATATCCGTAGTCTTTGGAGAAAACAGCGTCAAACTTGGTATTGTTGAATACCTTATGATCATGCCTAATCGATCATGCAAGGATATACCGGGTGTTCAATTTAAAAAAATCATTGAAGATGTCGCTCAGCTGCCATTCCGATTTTTTCATGAAAAAGTAGTTTTTTATTTCCTATTGAAGCCTTCTGAATTTCTTTGCGATATACCAGCTGGTTAAAAAATTAGAATGGGGGGAAATAACTTTAGACGGACACTGTATACCTAACTATTACTTTAGTACATTAACCACAGACAAATGTTAGCCACAAGTGAAGAATGAATCGTAGGTGAAACTCGGTACATAACTTAATTAAATTGTTTACCAAAAATCAGGGGTGGAACCCAAAAAAAATTTAAAATTTTAAAAATATAATTTTGTTTGCTGTTGTTTCGGGAAGTTTAAGATTTATCAAGAAACAATTTCATCAAGGTGAAAGATAATACAATTCTCCACGAGAAATATACTCATTGATTTCTCACAAAATGCACTCGTTTTCTCAGAAAACCTGATTGAATTCCAATAGCGAATTTCAAGCTCGCGTTAACCCGCCACTGCCATTTCCGACAGGGCCAAAAATTAGATTTGTCATAACTTTCCTAAAAATTATAGTAGAAGGAAAAGAAAAGAAAAGTTCCTGAAGACTTCTACTTCCTCATGAAAATATAATATGTGAGTATCTGAATACTCAAAATGTGTTTTATCCCACTTCAGGGTTATCCTTCTACGATATTTACGGTGGATCCGAAAGTCATGGATATTTTAGTTGATATAAAATAATTATACTGAAGCAAGAACGAGTACCATCTTTGGACCATATGCAACGATTTTAGACTAGTAAGACAAGTCGCACTTATACATGCCAAAGAAAAAACTGGGTTTATAAACAGTTGTGTTAACACATTATAGAAAGAATATACATTATAGAAAGAAAACACATACCAATAGATATCTCCATTATAACTCAAATCACCACACCAGCGTGAAAAGGGGAATTGTCAAATGTTGTTGTAAAGTGGTTTGCAATTCAACACAAAATCTGAAAGAAGAATTGAATTTTATAAAGTCCGTTCTCAGGGAAAATGCTTATCCAAATGAATTCGTGGAAAAAACCATTAATGAAATTGAAAATAGTACTACACTTTACAATCGAACAACACAACACACAGACATGCGACATCTCGATACATATCCAACAAACAATATTATACCTTATGTCCCTGGACTGTCTGAAAAGATAAAACGGATTGGCCATAGGTACGATGTAAGAACAACATTTAAAACAACCAATACATTGAGATCAATACTCACACATACAAAACCCAAAAACGCTGGTGAATGTTCAAAAAATTGTGTTTACAACATACCTTGTTCGTGTGGTAAGAGTTATATAGGTGAAACATCAAGATCATTGATTGTGCGCCAGGAAGAACATGAAAGTTACATCAGAAATCGAAAAATAACGGGTTCGAAAATATCCGAACATATTCTAACATCTGATGGCGATCATATGATGGAATGGAATAATACCAAAATTTTATTGAGAGAATCAAACCAAGAAAAAAGAAAATTGAAGGAAACTGCGTGCATTCTTTTATCGAACAACTTCTTCTCAACCAATTCCATCGAAATGGACCGCACCTGGTTACCCCTCCTCAGAGATGAAATAAGAACTAATAGAATGGTGATTGATTGATACCGAACACCCTATGTATCAAGATACCAAATGTCAATCAAAAGAATGTATGACAGATTTCATTTTTTGACTCTGTCAAAGAAAGGTCTTATTACCAAAATCGCAATTCAAATTCAGTTTACTCAGCGTCTTTTCAAGAAGTTTTGATAACGGAGGCAGATACAGCCTCCGAAACGTCAACAGTTTTCAAAAAAAGAGAAGTATTCTTTGTTAATTCGATCTCATTTTTTCAGATAGGCAAATTCAGTGTAGGGTACGTTACTGACAAAAATTAATTTCTTTCAAGACAGCAGTCTTGTGAACGCAGTAACTTATCGGGCAAATTAATTAATTTGCCCTTCTACACTTGTACAGATTTCTTTGGATTAAAATTTTTTTTTTTCATTTTCAGATTGTGGAAGGTCATAAACCCAAAAAATCATGTCAAGAACTGGATTTCCTCCACAAAATCAAACTTTCAATCAATATGTTGTGATTAGTTGAGTTGTTCTCACGCCTAAACATTCAACCAATCAGAAAATTGTCTCACCATCTGATCGTCGTATATCGTATGCATGAAAATCCGGCCTAAGATCCCCAAGAATGTATTAGTTTTTTGTTGTGCATACCTCAGAGTAATAAAAGACCATAGAGATGCCTTCTCCATCCTTGTCTTGAAGTCAACATAACTTTGTTTGTTTACAAGCGAGGGCCTAATACATGTTATGTCCATATTCATTCGGGTACTTTCGTGTATACCCGCTCATTTCATTCGGATCAAGTTGTGATTCTTCGTTTGTATTATGATCCTTCTTACTCTAAATTAAAAAAACCACTCGCCAACAAATTGTATTGAAAATTATAGTTCATATTGACAATATGTTGTTGGGGTTAGGTCTCTATAGAAAACCACTATTTTTCAATAAGCCAACGTTTCGGCAATATATTTTGCCATCCTCAGGGCTCTAAAATATAAAATTATAGACAATTCCAAATTATAAAATGTTTTAAACAAAAACAATTTGATAAAAGTAAAAACGTGTAAACGTTTGTAGTTGAAATTACATTTGAAATTTTGATACCAGTTCAAATTCCGAAAACAGTGTTTTTTTGGTAGACTTATATGAATGATTTGGGTTTTTTTTTGGTCACACTACAACACAGCAATAAAACAAAAATAAAGATGACTAGACACTGAATTAAAATTAAAATTAAATTCGGTAAGTTTCCTCTCCACGATTTCATATATATTCGAGTTAAGTTCGAACGACTACTGAACCGAATCAGGTGTATCGTTAGATGGGTACAAAAACTCAAACGGTGCGCCTCATTTCTTTTACACGGTGGATTAAATTGAGATAGGCACCGCTTAGATTTTCAGTATCCTTTCTGTAGTTGACCGAATCATTTTTCACGATGTTAACCATCTCCTGAAAAGTGCGTTTGAAAAGATAGCTCTGATTTCCCACAACTTTTGTGTTCTCAAAGTCGAAAACATGATTAGTTTTTTGAACATGATCAACAAGACTATCTTTTCTCTTCAATTCCATGAAAAGAAATGTAAAAAAGTCTATACCGGCCATGGAGCGTCCGCTGTAGGGGCACTGCCCTGAATGTGCCCCCCGCTATATTCGTTGCAGTCCAGCAATCGAATAGCTACTCTAGTGACGTTTGGTTTTGAACGGTATTGAGAACTCGGCCTGGTTTCTGAAGTGCAGTTACGGACCTGGGGGTTCCCCCATGGCATCTATCTGCAAATATGCTAACAAAAAATTTTTTCTCACAATTTCCTCTCTAATCCAGTACGATTGGGTTTTGAGACAAGAATCAATTGGAGCACCACCAAACTTGGTATGTTAGTAATTGGAACCATGATAAACACGAAAAAAAAAAAAATGTTTACCAAAGTTCCAGGTGGAACATATAATTTTTTTTTAGTTAAAAAATATATTAATAGATTATTGCTGTAATCTTGGAAAGTATATGATTTATCGAAAAAACAACTCGATAAGGTGAAAACAATTCAATTTTCCACAAAAATTATTCCTAGTAATTTCTTATGAAATGCGCTCGTTCTCTCAGAAAACGTGATTGAACGCCCACATCAAATTTCAGGTTCGCCTTAGCCGCCGCTGAAAGTTCTGGCGGAGCCTAATATTTGATTGGTCATAACTCTGCTTAAAATGATCGGAGAAGGAGAATGAAAAGTTCATATCGTTTCTGAAGACTCCCACCTTCTCATGCAAATATATTATGCGAGTATTATAGTATTATAGAGTAAAATGTGTTTTGTCGCACTTCACGGAGATGTTTGCGGATTATTCGAAAATCATGAAAAATTTAGTAAAAATGGAATTTTTATACTGTAGCAGTAATCCATACCCTCTTTGGACTATATGCAACAATTTTAAAGTAGTGTGACAGGTCCCACTTATAATAATATAATAATAATAATAATAATATAATAATAATAATACTCCCTCATAAGCACCTGTAGAGTGTACCCACCGATAGAGGATAGAGGATGGCTATTATTATTATTTGCCGTGGCGCTCCGAGGCGACTTACCGATTTTTGGTGGCGTATTCACTTTTCAGCTGCAGGAAAACCCTGAAAACCTACAGTACCACCTCGGGTGGCCAAAAAAGAAACTTTGTTTTACTCCTGCCTCATTTTCTCTCATTTTCAACTCACCCATGAAATCGGCATTCTCTTCACTAAATGTTGAAAATGATACCTTATTCATATCCTGCATATACAGGGTGTCCCAGAATGAAGGGAACAAACTCCGAGGGTAGAATCCTCACTTCATTTTAAGGCTGAAAGTTTCAATGAACATATACCCTAAAATGAGTATTAATCAAGTTACAGGGTGTTGAAAGTGACACAAAAAAATGTATTTTCCAGAGTAACTCCATAACGGCTTAACTTTTCTCAATGAAATTTGGTATGTCACTTGACAGCATTCAGTTTCATATTTCGAAGCAAATCATGTGTTTGTAACTCTAAATAGGGGAGTATGGCAGGTGGATACCCCTAATCGCCCCGCCCCAAATACCACGCCAGGTATTGTATTATATCAAACAGAGACTGATTTGCAATGTTGCGCAAAAGTGCGAGAGTTTTTTATTGGAGGTGCACTGACATTTCTGTTGAAAAGGGGAACATTCTCCATGAAAATTGAAAAATAAAAAACGTTATCTGAATGAAAATGCGAATTTTCACTCTCAGATTTTTTCTTTTCCTTTTCAGTTAGAGTCTTTTCACAATATCTATCAGATGTAGTTCAACGTCCAGCGTGGCTTGTGCCGGGGAAGTAGTTGTTTTCTGTTAGATATTACAAATAAATCACATTTTTCATTTTTCAATTTCCATGGAGAATATTCCCCTTTTCAACATGAATATTATATATATAATAAGAGGTTATCTTGAACGATGGAAAATAGCGACTAAAGTTTGTCTTTCAGTCGCAGATGATTCCACAACAAATTTTATGAATGTCCTACCCATATTTTCGAACTAAAAGACATTTCTGATATTTTCACATTTCAACAAAAAGCAGTGCCTGTAGTAATTTTATGATCAATTATGTATCTTGTTGGCTGTATTCGTGGTTTTCTTCAACCTACATCCTGCGTTTGAAATAATTTCCAATTTTTTTGAATAGGTTCATGATCCGTCCAGAACTGAAACAAAATCATTTACATTTAATCTAACGTTGGTTCAAACAGTGTGTGAAACGATGTTGCATAAAACAAAACATTTGAAACCCGTGAGAAAATTATTAGTAATAATAATTGTTACAATTCAACTTTGGTCATCCGAACCCACCTCGACTTCTGCATCAAAAGTATTATGCGGTAGACAGGAAGAAAGCGAAGGAGAAGAGAACATCCCAACATTAAACTATTCTCTCTTGTACAACTATTTGACGGAAACTGAAGCTCACAATTCCACCGAATCCGTTACAATTGGATTTCTGGGGGCCTACAGACAAGCTCAAGTGGTGTTGGGAGCTTTGCCCCTTGCGGTGGATGCCGTCAATGGTGATAAAGGTAAGAAATGTTAATGAAATTATTCAGTAGTCTGGTTCAGAACTCAAGAATTTTTGCTGGAGTACCATTCTCTCCAAATATTTTCAAATATGAGGCAAATATCTGACAGAAAATAACTACTTTCTTGGCTAATGTCCCTATTAGCCAGGGAAGTAGTTGTTTTCTGTCAGATATAGTTCAATCTCCGTCGAGGTGTATTAGCCAGGATAGTAGTTGTTTTCAGTAAGATGTTTTTTCATATTTTCCACATGGTGGAATATTTGGAGGGAAGGGTACTTCGACATTGTCGATTTTGATATTTCATTTGGTTCAGAACTGTTGTTGTCACAGTAGTTTATTTTGCACTAATGTCATGAAATCCTTCATGAAAATCCACACACTAGTACATTTCATACAAAAAATATTTTTTCACTGTTTCAATACAATTAATTGTTTGTATATACAGGGTGACCCAGGAATAAACAGTCAAACGTTCAGTATCGGTTTTCTGCAAACAAGCATGTGTCCCAACTTGCTTCGTTTTTGAGACAGAGGGTGTCAATTTTTTTTTTAAAGTCTCTACGTCACTCAAGAATGTATAGGCTGAAAAACTCACAAAAATTCCTTGGATTGTGCAGTATAAAGAAATGGAGATATTATGTCGCATACGACATAGCGTAGGAGACATTCAAGAATTTTCCCCCTGAACCCCTATCACTTTAATTATTCATTCAAAATCAGTTAATGCTCCTTAAATTAATCACATCAGTACCATGTAACAAGCACGCATTCCAAAGGTATTGTTGATTTATTGTCTCTCGGTTGTCTCTCATTCCGTTAACTGTCAATTTCGACAAACGAAGCAATTTTGGGGTAGAAACGATTATTTTGTAATTCATATATAGATAGATACTTATTTTTTGTGTCTACTTATTGCAATATTCATATTATCATTCACTGAAAAAAAATGTGGTACGTTATATTAATGATTTTTTTTATTGTTACAAATGATTTCAAGTTTATCGAGATCAATGATGATCTATTTTCTTATTTTGAAACCTATCAACAGGTTTCATTGCGGCAATGAAAAAGATCATTGCAATTAAGGAAAAAGTACATTAAAACAATATGAACTCTCTCATGAAAAAAATTTGGTACATTATATCAATAAATGCCGTTTATTACCATTCCGTTCATTGGCAATGATTGAACATTCACTGACGTAGGTAGGTATTTATTTACACATCAAATTCAAGTTCATTGAGATCAGAGATGATCGTTTTTACATTTAGGAACAGGTTTCTATGTTGATATGGAAATGATCATTGAAGTGAGGAAAGCGGTACACTGAAACAATTTTAAATTTTTCATGATCATTGTCTCAGAGCACTGACGTTTATTGGCACAATACATTTTTCGTCGAGTCAATGAATAACCATTCACTGAAATATGTATGTTTTTATTGTAACAAGGAATTCAAGTTTATCGTGATCAATGATGATCCATTCTGAAATTAAGAAAAAAGTACATTAAAGCAATGTGATTTATTTTATAAAGAAAATGTATATTATATCAATGAATGCCGTTCAGTAACTTTCCGTTCATTGGCACAATAACGTTTTTCAACATGACGGTGATTAAACATTCACTGACGTACATAGGTGTTTATTGAAACAATGAATTCAAGTTTATCGAGATCAAATATGATGGTTTTCCACAGCGGTACACTGAATCAATTTAAAATTGTTTATCATATCAATGAACAGAATTAATGGTCCCAGAATAAAAAATATGGTACATTACAATAATAAATACCTCTTTTTTTATTGGCATACATTTTTCGTCGAGTCAATGAATAACCATTCACTGAAATATGTATGTTTTTATCGCTACAATGATTTAAAATTTATCAAGATCAATGAAGATCTATTTTCAGATCTACGCATGAGTTTAGTTGCGGCTATGTGAAGATCATAGAAGGTATAACAAAGTTACTAAATCTCAGTTTTGTTAGGCAGGCAGAAGCAACATTTTCCTTCCATTTTATAACTTCGTTATTAACATGTGGATAAATATAATAATAAGTCTTATGTCGAACGCCATCTTATGTATAAGTATCATAGCTCATGGATTTTGCCGGCATTTTGCCGAATCATCACATAGAAATCTCCGTTGCTGACAAGTTAGCGCTAGCTGGTACAACAGCGCCTTCACTAGAGGGGCCACTCCGCACGAAATCATTGTTTGCACAAAGCAGGTCTGCTCAAGCAGACAGAAGGGACCGTTAAAGCATCTTCGCAGGTAACACAAACTACAGAGACATGCGAAGTGCTCCGAAAGGAGCCATTTAAAACAAAGGATAACTTGGAGATGCGCATTCCACCAGAATTGCAATTTTCTGATGAATGCGTTTTAATTATTTTTCCTTTCTTTTGGAAATTCACTGTATGCTCAATATCAATGGGAGGCCTTCATTGTATTCACATTGTATTATTATGTAATAATAAACAAAATCATTCGTTCAAAACATGGAAGTGTTACGAGACTTAATGTTTATCAATTATTGAATCAAAGAAGGTATTGTAATAACCGATACTCATGAATTTAATAATCACCATTCATTGGATTGATGAAAAATATCCATCGTCGAAATAATCTCAATCATTATATCAATCATACAGCATTTATTCCAAGAACGAATATTAATAATGAATCTAATGAATACATTTTCATCACTTGAACGAATAAAGGTTTATTGCTTGGGTGGACACTCTCCATTCGTTTGAAGAATGGAAATCATTCCCCTAACAAACTTTTTTAATACACTCGATCATGATATCAACGAAAGCATTCATTGATATTATTAACATCCGTATTCATAGTATGGATAACCAGTGGTACATTGACATAACGATTGTGTTCATCGGACCAAGAATGATGAAATTGTTTATTGGGCCACTGAAATTTTTTATAGTAGGTACTTATTTAACCTGATGAATACAGTTTCATCAGTTGAACAAATACTATTCATTGCTTGGGTGAACTCTCTTCATTCGTTTGATGAATGGAATTCATCACCCTTACGAACCTATTCAATGTACTCGATCGTGATATAAACGTAAGCATTCATTGATATTATTGAGATTCGTATACATAGTATGGATAACCAGTGGTACAGTGATATAACGAATGCGTTCATTGGAACATTATTGATGTTAGTATTGCGACTGTATTTATATGGAATTGTTTTATTGTTTATTTTTTGATAAAATGAGCTGAATTTTAAAAAAGAGGAAAAAAACAGTATCGTATTGATTGACAAAACATATTGGTGGTATGTAAATATTTCCAATCCAAAATTATTTGGATGGATATGGGTTGGGTGAATGAAGCATTAACTGATCAGGTGTGTACTGAGTTGCAACACTATGATATACAAATGAAACTACCGATGAACCGATAAAGTGATAATTTTACTGAATATGTTCTCTTTGAACAGTACCCAATCCATGAACAATTATAAAATGTGAAATCGGTATTAATTCAGCGATGCAGAAACACTGGCGCACTCAGGAATTTCTCTTGGTAGGGGCTCATAGAAGCCAATGAAAATAGTAAAATATATGAATTAGGGTTCAATTCTGGGAAAATGAAAAACAATGATGAACAAAATGATACATATGTAATTTCTATTTGAAAAATCATTCTGAAGGTACAAAAATTTTGTGCAAAATCAACAATTCTTAATTCTTGGGGGGGGGGGCTCGAGCCCCAAAGCCCAGTGGGTGCGCCAGTGTGCAGAAATGATATTCAGTGGCGCGTTTCCTCCACAAATACACGATTATTCAGAAATCCTGCGGAAAGCGATTCAAATATCTCATTCGGATTCTCTGAGAACATGCTCTGGAATTCATGAGGTGAATGAATTTTTGATATAGTATATAGTAGTGAGCCATATTGGTCTGGAGGGCTTTCTGAAGGGTTTAAATTAAGGGTAATTGAAAAAGATAAACACATCAACCCTTTTCAGTATTTATTTGAAAACAAAACAAAAAATTTCTTGACGTGGTTTTTTGGATGAGTTTACCTTCCACTACCTGGAAATGAAGAAATGTAAATTAAGGGGAAAGGAAGGGAAAGGAGGAAAAGGGAAAACGAATCATTATTCAAAAAAGCAAAACATTCTCCATTGAAATTGAAAGATGTAAAATATTTATTTTGAATACAATTATTGGATTTTCATTCCATGAGTGATTACTGGGTACGGAAAACATATGCTCTGAGTAGAATAAGGGAACTAACTTATACCAAGTCGATATAATCCTCAAATTCCAGAGTGACGTGTCCATCGTTTCAGCGTTTCTCTATGATCACAACCACCGTTTTAAGAGAATGCTTTGGATAAAACCTGCGCAGTTCATCTCGATATTTAGTCCATTTTTCGTCTTATTTTCGTACAAAGTTCGTTTCGCCAGGAGCCGATATCTAAAGTGTGGCCCATTTAAGATGGAAGCACCCTTAAAACTTACATGTTTCAATCTATTGGAATGCTTAATTTTTTTTTCGTTAGGTAGACATTTGAAAAGTCCACTAGGATACCAAATTCCATGGATAAATCTCCATTTCCGGGGCCAACTAATCTCGAAATATCACTGACTATAATTCCATCGAAATCTGTTGATAAATAAAAAAATTCAAAATTATAAGATAAACTGACATTTTCCTGAAAGTAAGTAAAGTTGCATGTCTCGACAAGTACATGTCCGCATGTAGACATGATTATTTATTATATTTAGCAAGTTGCCATATAGATTTTTCAGTCCCAGACATATGAACATACTGATTATTTAATAATAAAATAGCCATATGTTGGAAGATTGTATAAAAAATATAAAGTGCTATAGTGACCAGATTATAGCCTCAAATCTCTTTGAAAAATATACGGTATTATGGGATATACTTTCAAAGGATCACATGAATCAATCACAAAGGGGTACTGCTTTTCTACAATCTACCTCAAGAATTGAAAGAATCATTGAAACATTGTTGGAGATAATCTCATAAAATTCCTATATGATTATGGATCTTCAATTGCTCTCTCTTTCAAAAGCTGAGCAGAAGCTCATAAAGCATTCCCACGCCTAATCCAGCGATTTTAATTTCTATCAACCAAGCGCAATATTCGGAAAGATATACAGAGTGACACATTTGAAAGCAGGGCACCTCTCTAAAACTGTTATTTATTATCCGATTACGAAATTTATTTTTTCAATAGATAGACCATCAATAGTTCCAGTTGAGTGCCATAAATTCGAAATGAAAATGAAAATTTCAAGGTCCACTTCGAATTCTCTTCAAGATCAAAAATTCAAAAACTTTCTAGTGATTTTTTTAAATAGAATTCGGCTACGTCACTGGATTAACGATATTAACGAGAGGTTCATGTAGGAATTACGTAGGAATGCGTCCATCGATAAAAAAATTATATTGAAAATTTTTTCAGTAAATCAACCCACCACTTCAATTTCAGAAAATATATATCAAAATTCTGACTACACCACTAGATTCAGAATATTTTGAAATATTTTTGGTCAGAATTTAATCGAAATCTGTTCATCAATAAAAAAATTATAAAATAATAAAATTTTAAAATGATGCCGTTTAGTGGAATTTCAGGAATATTTAATTTTATTATTCTATAATCTTTTTATTCATTAACAGATTTCGATGAAATATTGACCAAATATATTTCAGAATATTCTGAATCCAGTGGTGTAGTCAGAGTTTTGATGAAAGTTCTGAAATTGAAGTGGTGGGTTGATTTATTGACATAATTTTCTTTCCCATATCATAATTGTGGATAAATTTCACACATTTTTTATTCAAAGGTACAACAAAAAATGTGTTGAAAATCACAAACAAGACTACCCGCCAATAGAGGGCGCAACCCGAGCTATACTTTACGAGCTTACTAGCAAGACCAAAGCAATCTTCAACACCGGTTCCATTCAGCCCCCGACCGTTTGAGAATGAAGCTATATCTAGAGAACGAGGAGGCAGTAATTCTCACTGTGTAAATGTCTTACACATTGGGAAGTATTTTAATTTTATATTCTCTAACAGCTATTTTAAAAAACGCAAAGCCTTGTTTAAAATTCTTATACAGTATTGTACATTCTGAATTTCAATTTTGTCCACAGAACTATAATAAAAACAAAATGATGGACATAAATTCTGTTGTGGAATCATCTGCGACTGAAAGACAAACTTTTGTCGCTATTTTCCATCGTTGAAGATAACCTCTTGGGAGGTATTTATATTGAAAAGGGGAACATTCAGTCGCAGATGATTCCACAACAGATTTTATGAATGTCCTATTCATATTTCCGAACTAAAATCAAAATGCAATGCCCATGACAGGTCTATGTCAAAAAATAACTTTCAAAGTGTCACCGCAGAAGAAATACTCCCCTCATATCCATCTCTGATGATTCTGAAAAGCCTATTTTTTTCCAATCCTATATCAATCCTCCTGAAGAGCTTGGCAAAGCGAAATAGATTTTTGTCAACCAAAATGTATTGGGGATTAAATGCGAGAGAAGCGAACCTTGCTTCAATGAAATGAACGATTTCTTTGAGTGATATTTTTTAATAACATTCTCCTTATCAAATTTATTCAATTATTTTTTTTTCAATGGAAACTAGAGAAAATTAAAAAATGAACTATCTGAATGAACATGCGAATTTCCACTTTCAGATTTTTTCTTTCCTTCTCAGTTAGAGTCTTTTCACAATATCTATCAGATGTAGTTCAATGTCCAGCGTGGCTTTAGCCGGGGAAGTAGTTGTTTTCTGTTAGATATTACAAATAAATCAGATTTTTCATTTTTCAATCTTCATGGAGAATGTTCCTCTTTTCAACATGAATACCTCAGAAGAGGTTATCTTGAAAGATGATTCCACAACAGATTTTATGAATGTCCTATTCATATTTTCGGAATAAAATCAAAACTGATTTCACATTCGACCAGAATGGATATATTGTAAATGTTAAAATGATGTTGAAAGGAAAACAATATTTCATTATTAATATTGGTGGAATATTGGCTTAACCTGTCCTGTATGTGGATTGTTTCATATGGTATTGGGTCAATATTGGTTCAATGATTTTCACCAATACCGTTAAACCACTATTGCACATATTATATTATTTTCAGCATCCAGCAAGAATATTATGATTTCAATATTCCCCTCATATAGTTTCTAGAGATAAAAAACAATATTGTATATCCAAGTTTGACAGCACATTGGTTAAATATTATGTCATCCATATTCAATAAATCATATTAACCCTGTATTGATTAAGATTGTTACGTCCATATTTGAAAGACAATATTGATACAATAATACAAATTAAATTTATTACAGTAAAACCTCTAAATGGCGGACAGATAAGGGGATTTTTTTTCCGTTATGGGAGGTGTCCGTTATTGAGAGGTTTAACGATTTTAATATAAAGGAAGTTTGAATGATGCCTTGCAAAATAAACTTACCCAAAATTCCTTAAATCGGTTTAGTAATTGAAACCTTTGAAGTCTTTGATTTTTGAGATAGAGGGTGTCAAAATTGAAAATTAAAAATAAGTCACAGCAAATTCAAAAATATAAAATTAATTGAAGCGATTACTGGAGCCATTACTGGAGCCATCAAAAAAAGTCTTAAGAAATTCATTTTTGTTTCCTAACACTTAATACATCACTCGTTTGGATGATATCTACCTTATCCTTTAAAAATAAACGTTTTCTTTTTTCGTCAGGCATGTGTTCTATTGAGAAGCAATAACATTTGTAAATGATATCCAGTAAAAAGTATTTTCATAATCATCTTACCTATAATAATGAGGATTAGTGGAAAAACCTAACCCACCCTATCTTAAGCTCGAAACAAGAAACCAGTCAACCGGACAAATGTTTACACCTGAACTTTTGCAGATGTCTGTAAAATTAGGTAGGTTACAAATTCTTAACTTTCGTTGAAAGTTGGAAAAGATATCCGTGCATGGAGGTAATTTTTAAAGAAATAATATACTTTGATAACTAATTTGTATGTCCGCGTTCGTTTTATAGAGGGTCCGCTATTGAGAGGGTCGTTTATACACAAATGGTCATTGCAGCTTCCGGACATGTATGTTTATTGTCCAACAACATTCTTCGGGTTTCGGAGAAGAGAAAGATTGAAACACAATAAGTTTTTATCGTCCACTGTAAAATCAACAAAATGTCACACAAAGATTCTTGACATGATTTTTTGGGTTTATGACCTTCCACAATCTGAAAATGAAAAATTTTTTTTTCAATCCAAAGAAATCTGTACAAGTGTAGAAGGGCAAATTAATTAATTTGCTCGATAAGTTACTGCGTTCACAAGACTGCTGTCTTGAAAGAAATTAATTTTTGTCAGTAACGTACCCTACACTGAATTTGCCTATCTGAAAAAATGAGATCGAATTAACAAAGAATACTTCTCTTTTTTTGAAAACTGTTGACGTTTCGGAGGCTGTATCTGCTTCCGTTATCAAAACTTCTTAAAAAAAAAGAAAGGTCTTATCACCAAAATCGCAATTCAAATTCAGTTTCCTCAGCGTCTTTTTAAGAAGTTTTGATAACGGAGGCAGATACAGCCTCCGAAACGTCAACAGTTTTCAAAAAAAGAGAAGTATTCTTTGTTAATTCGATCTCATTTTTTCAGATAGGCAAATTCAGTGTAGGGTACGTTACTGACAAAAATTAATTTCTTTCAAGACAGCAGTCTTATGAACGCAGTAACTTATCGGGCAAATTAATTAATTTGCCCTTCTACAATTGTACAGATTTCTTTGGATTAAAAATTTTTTTTTCATTTTCAGATTGTGGAAGGTCATAAACCCAAAAAATCATGTCAAGAACTGGATTTCCTCCACAAAATCAAACTTTCAATCAATAGTCACACAAAGAGTTTTACATTTAGCGGGCTCAAATGTGATGTTTCTATCACTTTTGGCGAAGTAAACATTTATTACACAAATGTAAACATTGGCTTTTGATATGGTTCATGTTAGGTTACCAATGGTTCATTTTGGGCACCACGAAGCCTAATTTGAACCGGTTTTCGTAACATAGTTTTTCATTACATCAAAAATGTTTTCATTTTTGTTTCAGTTGCTTTCTATATAAATAAAAGTTCCTCTTTCTATTGTTTGAGATTAAAATGTCCGGATTTTTTCCGAAAAGGTTCAATTTAGACAACCCTTCGCAATATATGGCTCTTTGTGAATAGCCTGCATAAGAAAAAACTACTTTTCTGACTAGATTGCCTCTACAAATATTGAATTATTTCCGATCGACAAATGACCGAGCAGGTGATTTTCAGTTTTCGGTCAATATGAAACAGATGACAAGTTGAAGACTGAATCTCCAATACTTACTCCTTATTATTACGAAAAAGAAAAGTTGTTTTCCCTTTATGTTCATTTGAGAAGGAAAATCCTGTTGGGTACTTATAGGATGTCATCTCAACAAAGATATGCCAACTCCCTCGGAATCTTCAATTGAAACAGTTGGAAACAAATATCCAGAATTATGAATCAGTCAAATTTATCGTGAAAAGATAGTCAGTTTCCTTATGCATGCTTGTGTTGCCATGTGAGATAAGGATTAACCTCGCTTCAAAGAAAATCCGCAGTGAATTCTCTAGAGTCGAACGTTGTGAACAATAAAGTCCTTCGACTAATTCTGTCCAATATGCTTCTGATTGAATTTTCAGGCGGATTTGAGCGTTGGGCTCAATTCCATAACAATATTAGCATTTTAATTGGGTAGGTGGTCATCAAAATATACGACAAAATATCGCAAACTTGCTGTATCCGTGTGTATAAATAAAAATTGAATAATGATTTAGTATATTTCATAAATACTTCACCCAAAACAAACGATATAAAAACAGAAAACTATGTTCTGTTTGAAGGTAGTGATCCATCGGTGGTTTCAGGAAAGCTGGGTTGCATTCATGCTAAATACGGGGTGATACAGAAGACTGTAAATTACCCTGGTCAAAGGTCACCTTGTATTTCTAGCCTATCTTATTTGCCTGAAAATTCTCTATTGAATAATCACAAATTGGTATTCGTTCATCTATTGTCTGTTGAATTGCATTTTATTGAAAAATATCAAGTTGGAATTCTGTTATAGTGCTATGCGAGTGGTAAACTTGCTGAAATGTGTTCATCAGAATTTCAGTTGCCTGGGAATTCCACAAAATTTCGAGGAATACCAACGAATTCCACGGAATTCCAAAGAACTTCACGAAATTTCATGGAATTCCTTCGGAATTCTACGGAATGGATGAAGTTTAACGGATGAACTAGACTTTTAATAAAATACACAATTCATAAGATGAAATACACATTTCTGGTAATGGATAAATAACATAACATAGACACTCTGGATAACATGGTTGAATTAACACTACCTCAAATATCAAAACGATAATGATTGTAATAGTTATCACGTGGAATCAACTGAACGGTGAAAATAAAATTTTGTGAAAATTAGATCATTATACAAGGAAAAATTGATATGTGATTTCATACAAACTTCACAACGTGTAATAAAATTTTTCATTTTTCTTTTTCTTGTAAAATTTTTCAATGATATCTCTGTCCTCTTGACGGATTGGTTTTCCTTCTCCCATTATACTAATCGGTCCATAAAAAAAAATGTGACACTCATACATAAGCCACATCTATATCATGTCGTTTCGGCTAATAGAACCCTGATCCATATTCTCTGAAAAATTTTATTTTATATTTGTCTCCATTTCCGTCTATTCCTTTTTTGATTATTTTTCCTACATAGTTTCCACACTTCATCATACCAAACAGCATAATACTTCTCGTTTTCAATCCCATTTTTTTGCAGTCGATCTCAATAACTTACTCGCAGCTCAAGTGATCTTGGGAATGGCTCACATCCGATATTTTTGGTACAATATTATATGACGCAGTGTGAGATTTTTTCCGTAATTGATCAGTATCTCTCATGACCAGCTGGGATTTCTCTTCATTATATATGAATGAATCTGAGGGAATTGTCATACAGTAATTCACGATATTATGGAACAGTCTTTCTTCCAATTCTATTCCAAATAGAACACCACTTTCATCGAGACCATACCATTTACAGAGACGTCTTATTCCTTTTGCTGATTTGGAGTGAGATTCCTGGATTGTAGTCCATGCAACATCAGGAGAATAACGTCGTTATTTCTCAGACCCTGTTGAACTACTGAAAGACAAGATTCTTCCAATTGAGAAATCATTCATAATGTTTTGTTTTTCGTTGAATTCGAAACCAATCTGCGATTGGAACACTATTTTCAAAAGATTGATTATCCGGAGAATCCTTCGCTCTCAGTAAAACAGATTTGAAGAGGGTTCCATTTCATTATTGGTTATTAATCTTGATAACCTATGGACACTCACTTTTTCACTCTGTGTTTCTTATAGCCAGCAAAAAGATAATTTTTTGACAACATCGTCTTCTGTCCGATGTTAACTCCTACAAACATACTTTGTGGAGATAATCTTTCACTCATTATCTTTTTACTGAAATCCTGCAGAGAGAGTCCTTTTTGATACTGGCTATATTGGTCATGTCCAGGATTTCGTCCATTTCCAGAGGTTGTAGCTGCCTCGTTGGCATCATGTTCAATTATATTTCTTACCATCATATCCGCTTCCTCATATCTTCAGCGTCAAGAATCTCGGCATCAATTTCAGTATTATCATCGTTACTATCTTCCTTTGTTTCATCAGATTTCTTGATTGGCATTATGTTCATATCTGTTACTTTCCCCTTCACTGTTAATCCTAATTCAACTGCATCAGAAAGAGCATCAGATAAAGCTTTTTTCACCGTCTCTTCTATCTGTTTGTCGGTAATGTAATCCTTAACAAGTGATGGAATGAAATATACGCAAATTGCATAAGACAGTAAGGTTGAAAAATATTTGTTCAAAATCAAGAGCAAGAATGCTACAGTTTTGTTATCAAATTTGATTTCAGAATTGGCAAATTTTAATGATTGTGGAGGAAGAATATTTATTCTTCATTCTATGAAAATAAATATGTTTGTTTTAATATTGACATTTTCGGTCCCACAATCAATTGGTATAATATATAGTTCGGTGATATAGAAACAATGAGATCAATAATCCTTAATTCCATATGGGTTGATGAAAACAACTGGTCAAATATACAGTGTTGCCCATTTAAAATGGAAGTACCCTTATAAAACTTAATTTATCAACGGATTGGAATGACTTTTTTTTTCATTGGTTAGTCATTCAAAAAGTCCTCTACGACACCAAATATCATGAATAAATCTCCATTTCCAAGGCCAACTAATCTTATTTTCTAAAAAAATTACTAGCGATATTTTTTGAAAAAATCTTACTACAACACTAGATTTGCATTTTCAAATGGTTTATGTGTGAATCACGTTGAAATGCATCAATCAATAAAAAAATAATAAGGACATAAAATTTGAAGAATATACGCCGCGCCGTTTGATCCAATCCAATTTCAGAACTTGTATCAACATTCAAAATACACTTTTTATGACCATTTAAAAATGTCGCGAATCCAGTGGTGTAGTCAGATTTTTTCGAAAAAAGTCGCTAGTAATTTTTCTAGATTTTTTACCTTGAAAAATAAAATTAGTTGGCCCTGGAAGTTGACACTGTATTAATATTCTATACCTATCTTCAACTGCTTTTGTGACAATTGAATTCACTAATCCAAATTTCTAGATGCATTTTGATCCAAGTCCAAGACTATCAAGACCAAGTCCAATACTAAACCTGCCTCGTCTTGGACTTGAAACATTAAGACGAATACCAAGACCAAAACTACATTTATTTTTCGAGACCAAGACCAAGACTGATAAGTCTGAAATGCAACTAATCAAGTTTCTACCTTCAAACCTTCAAACATATCGTGGAATGATGAGTTTTTTGCACACGACATGTTGGACCACTCAAATAGAACATTTTTTCTGCTATTTCATTCACTTATCTTATCTAGTTTTTCCATAGGAGCTTTTTCATCACATGAATCAATGATTATTCCTGAGAGTATGCTTGGTGATACAACTGGTGTTCATTTATTGTACGGTAATTCAGAATAGTGAGTGTAAATATCTTCTTGCATAGCGAACACAACTCTTGTATTGTATACATCCAGTCTTCATTGTGTTTGCAATCAGAATATGAGCAGAACTTGCAGACGATTTAACATAATATATACAAATTCTCTAATGATGAATCATTCCAAGTTCAGACAAGTGAAAAATTGATACTGAAACCTGTCACCTCTAAGTGAACGCGTATGCAAGTCGGGTAAATTGCTCTTTTTCAACTATTTTTCCATTCAACATCATTCAAAGTGCCAGACTGGTTCATTTTTCCTCATGAATATTTCAGTTACACAATTTTCACGCTATACTCGACCACAAACAACTTCTCACGTTCATGGGCTGATATATCATTCCGTCCTCGGCGGAAATCAGAACGACCTTTTGAATAAAGTTGTTTGCGTAGAGGCGATTGTGCTCTAAGATTAAAATTTGAGTTTTTTTATTTTTTCTTCTTTTCAGAGAAATATACTTCGGTATAACCGGAAGGTTCATAATATTGACAATATATTTCCTTGGTTAACAACTAATCAGTGGATTTCAAAGTTTGAAATTCAGCCAACAGAATTGGGACTATAGTGAAAATATAGCTTGTCGCTGTATTTTCACGGTGATAAACCTGTTTAGTTTTTGTTTTACTATCTGTCAAGTGAAAATAGTTATTTAAATTATGAACGTCAAATTTATGTGTTTTGACAAGTTATCTTTATTTATCAATGAGCGATCGTTGGGGACAAATGTCCATTGCTATCATAGATGAGGCCGTGGAAAAGAGTATTCCATTGAATACGGCTAGAAGTGAAGCATCGTTGTATTTTCAGCTTTGGGATTGCAATTCATTAATATTCCAAAACATTATCGGTAATAATCATACCACTTATTATATTACCCCTGAAAATATTCGTTTAGATTGATTATTTAAAAAAAAAACGTGTACACATTTTCGAAATATTGGGACGGGTTTGTTACCAAGAACCATAAGTAACAGAGATTGTTGCTACTTAAATAACTACCCTGTTCTTATAATACAGGGTGGCCCAGCGAAAACGAAACAAGGCCGATATTTCATATTTTATCGTTCGGAGGAAAAAAAACCGCTTGGACCCGTCGATTTTTATTGCAAGGAGGACATCTTTTGCGCATATATATTCAACTTTGTCACTTCAAACTCCTCGGAGTGGTTAGCTCCAGCCCTCTCTAACGGGAGTAGGGTTCATGTGATACCTCATTTTGAAGGTAATTGAATTCTATTTTCCTCGCTTTCCAGTTTTTGGAATTTGATGCAGTAGTTCTCGAGAAATCATTGTTGGTATACTAACAAGTCGACATTGACATGAATTCGCATATCAACTTTTAACTTGAGTTTTTCGTATTTCTTACAGAAGCACCGAATTCCATAGCAGCGTAACTAGTAGTAGTCCAGGAGCACGTTGCAAAAAGCTGGCCTAGCGAGATACCAGATGAGAAATTTTATTGATGTAATGTAAAAATCATATTCTGCCAGACCTACAGCTGTCAGGGTGTACCAAAAGAGTGTACCAAATTTTTTATTTTCAGAGTATACCTGATTTGTTTTCACATGTTTTGCTTGGCATTCTCATTCTTAGTTTGAAAAACCTGGCCACACCACATGTCATGACTTGTGCAGCATTTCTGGTCTGACAGAATATGACTTTCATAATGGTCCTAGTAAGTACTTATATTGAAAAAAATTATCATCCGGTAACTCGATAGTCCAGCTTTTTTGCAGCAAGCTCTTGGACCATGCGGTTTCACTAATAAATTTGTAAAAAAGATAAAAATATTATGATTTTATGATTTGCAAGCGTAAAATAGTATACTACCTGCCATTTAATAATGCAAATGAAAATATTAGATGCGTGTTTCTGATGTATTGAAAAACTGACCTTAAATTATGCCTCATTATAGTTGACCAGGATAGGATTTTACCAAGCAAAAAAGAATCATTCTTAGATAAAACCCGTACTACCTAGACGATGGGGAAAAATGCTGAATTTAGATTCATAGCCGATGACTTTGTTCTACACTTGTTTTCTCGAGAACTACTGCATCAAATGAAAAAGACTGAAACACGTCGGAAAGAGAATGAATTCGATGACCTTCAAAATGCGGTATCACATGAACCCTACTCCCATTAAAGATTTAAGGGTTGGTTCTAACCCCTCCGAGGGGCATGAGAATATGCGTAAAAGTTGTCCTCTTCGCAATGAAAATCGAAGGGTCTGAGCGTTTGTTTTTCTTCGTACGAGAAATATGAAATATGGGGCTTGTTTCGTTTTCGCTAGGCCACCCTGTATATCATAGGTAAGGAGTGAATTTTTCATGGAATCCGTTCAATTGTCTAATACCGATATTCGTATTGTCGGCCACTGGGAAAAACACAAGTGGAAAAATTATCTCAAGATTTGTCCTGATCTTTGAAAAGCTCGGTCTTCTCTATCTTATGGGGAGAAAGTTTTGACAACCTCTTGTAACACACTAGTTTTTATTTTGAGTAACTTCTCTTACATACAAGGTATATCTTGACGAGTTAACGCGATCCATATATAGAAAACTAAATGTAGGGCGATTCTGAAAATTGGTAGTATGGGTGAAAAACTAATGAAGAATTCAACTAAAATATTTTCGTTGATGTGACGTTTCCGGTTTCACCGGAAGTGACGTCATCTTTGTTATTTTCAATGGCACACCCTGTATTTCACCTCATTTTTTAATTTTCCTCATGATTTCAATTCTAACTCATCTATCATATCCTATACCCAAAATGAACAATTTTTGAGTTATTCGAATTTTTTTAGAAAAAGTGACAGATGCAGCCTCTCGAACATACG
Organism: Chrysolina haemoptera; assembly: GCA_958298965.1. NCBI lineage: Eukaryota > Metazoa > Arthropoda > Insecta > Coleoptera > Chrysomelidae > Chrysolina > Chrysolina haemoptera. The sequence goes on along the minus strand of OY282599.1, from coordinate 19,766,132 downwards.
TCATTTTTATGTAAAATTGACATATAAAAAAATATGCAGTTGGTGAATCGTGAATACTGAAGGTTGAACGGATCACGCACCATTTTCATATCCACTGAATAATCCACAGGGTGCGCAAAAATTTGGGTCCAATAAGTGAATGAGAAAAATAAAAAATCTCAACTTTTTCAAATGGGAACCCCCTTTTTTTCCTTCAAGGTTCAATTCTATTATAAAAATATGCCCTAGTTACAATACACTTCCCTATACCCAAAACTTATTATTTTGGAGATATTTCATTATAGTACCTAATTCTGCATACTTGTCTGAAATGTTGATATTTCTAGAAGGCTTTCAACACAATCTTTGGTAACAAATGAAATAAAGTTGTTTATTGTCATATTCGTGCTTTCAAATGGTACAATATGGCTCGTGTTGGTTATAATAATCATGATTTCGTTAATTAATTGGATATTTATGGCGAATGCGATAAGGTTTGAACAAGAACATGTGATACTTATGCTACAAGGTATCCAGTAAAACCGAAACCATCTCCAGATATTATTAGAAGATTAATCTCCAATCTCACGAACTTTGAATCATTCAAGAGGAAAATAATTAAAACTAAAATTGTGGTGGACAATGTAGATAATTCAATTACAGTGCTTGCGTACTTCACAGCTTTTCCAGAAGCATCTTTGAAAGATGCGGCACGAGATTTGGGATTGAATAAAATGTCCATGCAGAGAATATTAGGAAAACACAAATGGCATCCATATTCTCATACTATAGTCCATGGCCTGAAGCTATCCGATTATGAGAGAAGAGTGAACTTTGCGGAGTTCATCATTATGAAGAATCAAGAAAACGACCAATTTTTGAGAAATATTATATGGAGTGACGAAGCGAAATTTACCAAAAATGGGATATTCAACAAGCGGAATTCTCACTACTGGAGCGATACAAATCCACATATAGTTCGGGAACGTCAATTTCAAGACCGTTGGAATTCCAATGTTTACTGCGCTGTAAAAGACAACGCCATAGTGATGGTTCACTTTTATGACGAAAATTTAAATGGTTAGTTGAGAACTATGGCAATTGTATTGTTTTACTAGATAAAAAAAAAAATTAAGCACATCACTCGGGAAAATTCTATCCCGGTAGCTATGTAATAAGCATTCATGGCATGTAGAAAATACATAAAAACCTACAGGTAATTTTATTTTCATGTGAACGATACCTAGATATTTTGAAAAATCTCGATACGGATCATTTGGAACGACTGACGCTCGCTGACCATAGAAAAATTTGGCATCAACATGATGCAGCACCTCCACATAATCATCAAATGGTGAAGATTTATCTGAATGAAACTTTTTATGACCAATGGTTTGGAACCGACGGTCCTCAACTATGTCCAACGCGTTTGCCCGATTTAACCCCACTGGATTGTTTCATTTGGGCTTATATAAAAAACGAGGTGTATTCTCATACGCCAACCACAAAAGAAGATTTTCAGCAGTGAGTTCGTACTACTTTCAACTCAATTCCACCGGACATGATAAGGCGAGCTGTAGGAGACGTCATACGGAGAAGTGAGAAATGCTTAGAAGTTGAAGGCAACGTATTTGAACATTTATTGCATGATTTTTGTATTGAATATGAGATAATTTTTTTCATCGCATATTCAATGAAAATTAGGCAATAATAAAATTTTATCAAACAAAATTGGGGGGTGAAAACGTAAATCCTCGCGTGAAAATAACTTCTATTGCGGAATATCTCAAAAATTATAAGTTTTGAGTATAGAGAAGTGTAATGTAACTAGGGCTTATTTTCATATTAGAATTGAACCTTGAAGGAAAAAAAGGGGATTCCCATTTGAAAAAGTTGAGATTTTTTATTTTTCGCATTCACTTATTGGACCCAAATTTTTGCGCACCCTGTGGATTATTCAGTGGATGTGAAAATGGTGCGTGATCCGTTCAACCTTCAGTATTCACGATTTACCCACTACATATTTTTTTAAATGTTAATTTACATAAAAATAACGTATGTTCGAAAGGCTGCATCTGTCACTTTTTCTAAAAAAATTCGAATAACTCAAAAACGGTTCATTTTGGGTATAGGGTATTAAATATGAGTTAGAATTGAAATCATGAGGAGAATTCAAAAATGAGGTGAAATACAGGGTGTGCTATCAAAAATAACAAAGATGACATCACTTCCGGTGAAACCGGAAAAGTCACATCAACGAAAATATTTTAGTTGATTTCTTCATTAGTTCTTCACCCAAACTACCAATTTCAGAATCGCCCTACTTTTAGTTTTCTATATATAGATCGCGTTAACTCGTCAAGATATACCCTGTATATCATTGTAGACGTTTGTCTGGATTTGTTTCTACTTTATAGCCTGAATGAAAGTTATACATTGAGGAAATTAAACTTATGGGCTGAATTAAACTGAAGTAATAATATCATGGTAGAAAGAAACGAATACGTAACTTCGGTATATCTACAGATTGTTTTAATAGACTCAGGTACTATAACGGTTTATTGAAAGATATCAACAGTTTGATCATTTCTTCGATATTAAATTATGTATTATCATCATTAGTAATTATTATATATACAAAATTCTTCCTAGGACAATGTATAGGTATAGTGTGTACTCGAGAGAGTCAAAATAATTGTTCATCACTAACTGGTTTTTACGAATTTTTGCCTTCACTCCGTGTTTTTAGCAGTATTTAGATGTCCTCTGAAAGCTTTATGAATAGATATCCGTATTTCTACATCTACAAGCAGTATTTTTTTTGTGCTGAATAATCGTCATCAATTCAATTCAATTCAATTCAATTCAATTTACTCAATATTCATTATAATACATTATTTATCATTAGTACCATTCTCAAATTGGTTTACAAGTCTAATATCTAAAATAGCAATTTTTTTTTTTTTTAACAAATGGATTTCTATATTTAGATGCATTACTGGAGTAAACTCACGCTAGGCTTTGCAGCCTGTGTTGTGATGTCTAAATCAGTAAGGCATTTACAGTGCATATTTTTTTATGAATGGCATTCGCATGCAGTGCAGTTGGGTGATATTTTCTGTTATACTGGGGACAATGAATAAAAAAAAAAAGGTATAAACTTAAATTAAGGTTATAAGATGAAAATTAAGAATTAAGAATCGAATGAGATTGGACAACTCAAAAACGTTGATTTTGCTTACATAACATTTTTTTGTGAAGGAAATGGACAAACTTATTTATATGCACGAATTACATTTACAAATAGGTATGCGAATTCAGTAAAAAAGTGGAAATTTGTCTGGGTGATTTTGTACGTACGTCTTTATTTCTTTTTTGAATACTTTAAGGGTCTTTATATCTTTTAGATTTTTTGGAAGAACATTGAATATTTTTGGGCCGTAGAAAAAAAAGGAATTTTGTGTTACAGATTTATTGAAAAAGTCGGTTTGTACGTCCAAGTTAATTTTTGATCGAGTTTCTCTCGAGTGTTTTTGTGTGTAATTTTTTTGGGAATGGAACATTCTTATTAGGCAGTTATAAGTGTACAGTGACTGAACATTGAACATGTTGGTTTCTTGATATAATTTTTTTGTAAAAAACAGTCTATTTTTTTTGAAAATTATTTTCAGTAAAATGTTTTGGGCGGTTTGTAACGGACTGATGGCTGCTTTGAATGTTGCCCCCCATGCAGGAATACAATATTTGATAATAGATTCGGCAAGAGACGTATAAAGTACAACAAGATTTTTTTTTTATAGTATGTCGCGTAGTTCATAAAAGGTGTGCATTAATACCCGGAGCCGTTTTGTAACGAAGTTAATATGTTCTGTCCATTTTAAGTATGACTCCAAGATATTTTATTGAAGTGGTATGATGTATGGACTGACAGTCACAAGTGTTCTGATTACTACAGAGTGGTGTGTGCATTTTCAAATTAAACTCTTTTGGTTGATCACGGAGGGTGGGGGTAAAGGTCAGATACTTTGTCTTATCCACATTAAGCGATAACTTATTAATATTCAGCCATAAGTATATTTTATGTAAGTTTTTTTCAGCAGTATTTTTTATTTCTTGCAATGATGGCCCCTTGTAGATTAGTACAGTATCATCGGCGTAGCATATTATATCGCCTACAAAGTTGTTGATTTTAGTTATGCTGTTAATGTAAATAAGAAACAGTATCGGTCCCAAAACTGTCCCTTGTGGTATACCCGTTTTTACAATCTGTTCCTCACTTATTTCGTTCCTAATTTTTACCCGTTGGATTCGATTTGATAAGTAGTTTTTCATCATTACATATGCATTTCCTCGAATGCCATAGTTATGCAATTTTTCCATTAATAATTCCTGATCAACCGTATCGAATGCCTTGGCTAGGTCCAGAAAAATCGGCCAAGCATTTGGTTGACCTGTCCATGGATTTCACGGTATTTTCGAGAAAATCCATAATGGCATTTTCTGTGTTCGAATTTTTAACGAAACCAAATTGTCTGTCTGTTATTATATGGTGTTTATCAAGAAATTCAACCAGTCTTTTCTTGACACATTGTTCAAATACTTTCGCTAGAGTATTTATGATAGATATAGGCCTATAATTATTGATTTGGGATTTTTTTCCTGTTTTGAAAATTGGTGTTACATTGGTAATTTTCCATTGCCATGGTATGACACCCGTTGAGAAAATTTGATTAATTATGTGGACAAATCAAACTTACTATTATAAGTAATAAAAATTGCCGAATATTTTCATTTTTCATAGCGTTCTGTAATGGACTTCCTGTCAAATACAACTATTTCTCCACAACCTTCACAGAATTTGCCAATTCTGAAATCATATTTGACAACGGAATGGTAACATTCACGCTCTTGATATTGAATAATAGTTATTTATGATACTAGTGTGTTATGTTGAAAATAAGTCACGCGTGAGTTATGGTTATGGTTATGATAGTTTACTTGTCTAAAATGGCATTAATAATGACAGTCATAACTGTCAAGTGTTGAATAAATATTCTAAAACACTTGCTGTCTTATGCATTTTGCGTGTATTTCATTCAATCACTTCTATGAGAATGGATATTCTGACATTGTTGTAGCGATAATCACGTTAGCCAAGTGACAAGATGTGAAATGAAATGTCAAAATAATTTTTCGTTCGCTTTCCATTTGATTATATGTAGAATTTGTGGTTGTAAAGAAAGTACAGTCTGTTAGTCGTTTAGAATGAAAATTCGTTATGCTCGTGCTCGCTTTCAGCTCGCGCTCGGAACTTCCCACTCGCATCGAATTTTTCATTCTAACCTTGTTACAGAATATACTATTCTATATCTCCCTGTTTTTCGTTTGAGTCTATGAACGGAAACAATTTGTGATCCCTCCAAACACTATACAAACATTTTCTTTTGCCTTTCAGATTTGCTACCTGGTCGTCATCTGAGTTACATCGCAGGCGATATAGGAACGAATTCACCGTCGTTGGGTCTGTCCCGGAGCAAATCATCCCTTGCTGCTCGAGCGATCCAGGTGATGACAGAGATGAGAGACAACGGAACAGTAGCTTTCATCGGACCCGATGATACCTGTTCTTCAGAAGCTCTAGTAGCTGCGGCATGGAATCTGCCCATGATTTCCTATGTGAGTACTGAAATAATTAATATCTGGGTTGACATAATAATTGATTCAAAACAAAATTATTGTGAATTCCGTATCATTTTGTCAAAAGTTACGCCTCAAATATGGTATTCCCTACAAAACAGAAAATTCGGAATAGATTCTTCCCCTTGACATCAAAATATCGAAAACCACTTCGAACGAGAAAAAATATTTCACATATAACTGATGACCTAGGTGATTTTACGCGATCGTATCCAGCGGTTGATATCTAAACCATTGGGAATACATGGTATTGGTATTGGTAAGTATGGATGGTGACTGATGTGCTGCGACCTGATTGGATCTATTGTGCCCCATCTTCTTTCGCTACCACAAGGTGTTCTTGTTTACAGCAGCCCTTCAAGCCTCAATTCCTTGAAATTTTAAGATTTTGAGGGGGTCTATCAGTGGTATTAATTCCTCAGTCAACTGGTGTGATCCCAGTATATTCAATCTTTTAAGATGTATAACGTAACACTCCATCAATATAAGGTGAGGTGTTTCTGGATGTTCCCCACAGAATCTGCAAGTGCTGTCCTCCTCCAAGCCTAGCTTCCTCAGGTGTTCTTTGAGTGTGCAATGCCCAGTTAGAGGTTAGAGGTTGAGGTTAATCAGTGTCTTCGATCTTGCTCGGTTGAAATTGCTGAAAAGATCTTTGGCCTGCCTCAGCCCTGGAAGTCTTAGCCAGTATGTTGCTTTCATTGCTTCTTCAGTTTTATTGAGTTCATCTCGGAAGTAAGAGTTTCCAAGTCCGCAGAATGGTTCTGGCCCGATCAATGGTGTTGCTGCGCCTATCCGTGCTAGGATGTCTGATTGTTCATTGCCCTTCTCTCCGACGTGCCCCGGCACCCAGAGGGGGTTCACCTTGTTGTTCCTGCCTAGATCATTAAGTTCATCTAGGCATTCCCAAACCATCTTCGAGTTGATGTTAGAAGAGCTCAACGCTTTGATGGCTGCTTGACTATCGGAGAGGATCACGATTTCCTTGTTCCGGTATTTCCTGTAGAGGTTGAACTGAATGCTCTTTTGTATGGCGTGAATTTCCGCTTGAAAAATGCTGGGGAACTGGCCCATGGGTTCGGAGTATTTGGTTCGAGGCCCAAACACTCCTGCTCCAGTTCCCTCGGGAGTTTTGTACCCGTCCGTGTACCATGTTATGGTATTCTTCCCCAGTGCTCGAAAGGATTCTATGTTCCATTCTCGCTTGGTGTTAAGTTCTATTAAAAAAATGTTCTCCAAAGTAAATTCCCTGGTAATTTCGTCAGTTGGGAGATCGGCAAGGTGTGCATAGTCGGTGGGGGTTGAGCCCCTTACACCGTGTGCTGTCCCTCTGAGTCCGACTTTAGCCAACCTGAGGTTTGCTTCCCAAGCAGTTTTCCTCACCATGATATAGAGCGGAGTGAGGTCCAGAATGACCTCCATTGTGCTGCTGTCGGAGTCGACCTCATTGCTTCCGTCATACAAAGACATTCCATAGTCTTTGCACTTTCTTCAAGATCTTCTTCTAAGTTGTGGCGAGCTCAGTTCTGCCATGCCACACTACTGCTCCGTAGGTGATCATAGGTCTGACCATCACGGTGTACATCCATCGCAGTATTGATGGGTTACAGCCCTATGTTTTTTCTGCAATGTTCCTGCGCACCATCAGTGATGATTTTGCCCTATTAGCGATCTTTTCTACGTGTCTTTTCCAGAGAGACTACATGAGACATCCGTATAAGAATTTGCCTTGCCCTGCCAGTAACAGTATCCTCTGTGATTTTGGTGAATGAAAACGAGTATCCTTCTAAAGGAGGGTTATAAATAATCTAGTTTAATACACGACACGGATCTGCTATCAATATCACAGATACGCAAATATGTCGTGAACTTTACCCAAGCACCTTTCCTGATTTGGGACCCAACGTAATTTTTTAAATGACCACAAAATGAATCAAGAGTTTTCGGTTTGCTTACGGTTCATCGGTCATCAACAATGACAAGCAATATCTCAAAACGGAATCAACGATGGGATAGAAATTCACTTAAAACTACTATATCTCAACGACAGTAACTATATATATCAAACACCAACAGAATCAAACGGTCACAAATGCTCAAGACCAACACAAAAGTAAAATTCTAAGATAGATAGATATAATGTGAATTTTCTATTTATAGGAACGCATAGCTTTCGGAGGGAACCATATCAAATTAAATGAAGAACCCAAAATCCAGCTTCTGGAAACAGAAGTTCGGAAACCATATAAAAATGATATTCCTCAGAGCAAGAAACGCGTGCTCATAAAAAAGAGAGACAGGATGAATGATTCGGAATTAACCTTCAACTTGGCAAAGAAAAGATTCGGCCAGCTATCCCTTCGAAGCTCATTTTTTTCATCATAATTATATAGTGACGATGATGGACGTATAATAATGATAATCAGCGAAGTCTAACGAAACTTATTCAGGACGGTAATTATTATGTAAAATCTATCGAACTGATAGAATACAGGCATATATTTATCTTAACGTCCCGAAAATATCCAGACAGATGAAAAAAAAAAACGTTTCGTCATACCATCAATCGACATAGCAAATTGCTCGATTACTGATATTAAAATTTCAATTATTTGAATTATTTGAAAAAAACGTGAATAACTATTTATATGGAATATCCTTGGATAAAGCTTCTCTCATGTTTTTTAGATCGGTTCTGAGAATAATAATAATAATAATATTCTTTATTTCATATAAACATTTATATATACAACACACTATATACATATATATGGTACATACAAACATTGAAAGAAAAGACGTCAACAAAACAGTATTTTCCAAGCTTTACAAACTTGCTTCAAAATATTCTTTCGAATTATATGATTCCAGATTCAACAGAAGTTGTTTTACTTTACTCTTGAAGATTTTATGATTTGTGATTGACTTAAGTCTGTTTGGTAATTTATTAAATATTCTGATGCACATATATGAAGAGTGAGAGTTAATCTGTGTATAAGGAAGTTAATATTCAATGTTCGTGTATTGTAGTTGATATTCATGTCATTTTCTGTGAACATGTCAGGGTTTTTATGTATAAATATTAGACATTCTAATAAATATAATGCAAAGACTGTTAAAATTTGTTTTTCTTTGAATAGACCTCTACAAGTTTGTCTATACGGCATTTTATAGATAGTTCTCAAAACCCTTTTTTGTGCAATGAATATTTTTTGTAGATTTTGTTCCATTCCCCAGAACATGATCCCATATCTCATCACTGACTCAAAGTTTGCATGGTAAAGAATTTTTAAAGTTTTTTCATCAATGTATTTTGATGTTGTCCTAATTGCATAGATGACCTTGTTCAGTTTTTGACATACGTGATCAGTCTGCATATTCCATTTCAAAAAATTATCTATATATACTACTAGAAATTTAGTGTATTCGTTGATTTTCGTTTCCTCGCCTTGCCAATTTATACTTGACGGTTTTTCTTTTCTACTTCTGTCGGTACTGAAAATCATTAGGTTTGTTTTATTTGCATTTAACAGTAATTTATTCTTATCAAACCAATTCTTTGCTCTTAAGAAAAAAATATTTCCCTGGTTCATAAGTTCATCACTTTCTTCTGCACCTATTAGTAGATTTGTGTCATCTGCATAATTTACAACACTTTCTTCTACTTTCTGAGAAATTCTACATATATCATTTAAGTATATTATGGATAAAATCGGCCCTATCACGCTCCCCTGTGCAATGCCTGTTGAATTGATTAAAATTTAAATGATATCTGATCTTTTTGTAACCTCTCCCTTCGTGATTGTTACCCTTTGAGTTTTTGATGATAGGTACGAACGAAACCAGTTGTAGGCTTTTCCTCTAATTCTGTATGTTTCAAGCTTTCCCAAGAGATATTCTCGATTTAAAGAGTCATATGCTTTTGATAAGTCCAGAAAAATTGGTAACGCAAGGTTGTTATTCTCAATCAAATCAAGAATGCTCTTGGTAAACTGGAAAATTGCGGTTTGGGTCGACCTACCTTTTAGATATGCATGCTGGGAGTCTGTAAAGAAGTTTATAATGTTTAAAAATGCAGTTATTCTAGCGCAAATTACTAATTCAAATAATTTTGAGAAACATGGCAACAGATTGATGGGCCTGTAGTTTCCTATTAGTTCAGGATCTCCACTTTTGAAGAGAAGTTTAATAAGTGATTGTTTTAATTTTTTAGGGAATACACCTTGTCTGAACGAGTTGTTTATGTGGAAAGAGAGAATTTCACTGATTTTTAACACCGACAACTTGACAATACTCAATGGGATCTCATCATCTCCACTGCTGTGTTTGTTTTTGAGAGATCTAGCAAGTCCAATGAGTTCTTCAGGCGTTGTCGGCCTGAGAATCATTGACCTGTCACTTCTCACCAACAAATTCACGTCAAATGAAACATTTTCCAGGCCTTCCATCATTTCTGAAACTATTTCATTAAAATGTCGGTTGAATTTATTTATAATAAGTAGTATATCATGTGTTAACGTGGTGTTTGGTTGAATAAAAGTTGTGAAGGAGAAACAATTCAATTGGATTGTCCAAAGAAGGTTGTGTGCAAAGACAATAATTTTTTTCTGAAATCGCTCAAGAATGCGTACTTTCTCCGAGCAACTTTCACACCCAAAATACGATAATCTAGAATTTTAGTCCGTTGCTAAGCAATGAACTTTCCCGTATCGAAAACGGTCCAGGATATTTTTTTCCGGCGTCTCAACAATAAACAAACAGTGATTGTCAAGGAAACGATTTCATAGTCAATAAGATGACATCAGTCAATAATTGTTTTTCATTTATAAAAATTTCTTAATTTATAATAAGGTTCATTGCGATTTCAGAAAAAATAGTATGTGTATCTTGTGGTAAAAGCACATTCCCAAACTTCAATGCTTGTTGGCCTCAGCTTAACGCCCCAGCCAACAATTTATATTGTCGTCCTGGAATGTAACGCTTTTACTACTAGATACAAAATGTGCTATTGTACACAGCATTATCACAAACTGTAAGCTCCGTACAACTCATTCACACTTTTTGCACCGATTATAAAAATATCTTTACTCATTCCTTCCACTTCTTCGATAAAGCCTAATTCTTCCTGATACGTGATTTTTTACCCCAACTCATATTGATTGTGTTCGGTCATCAACATTTGACAAACTTCACGAGATTATCCTTGTGAAAGCGATGAAATTGTGTCGACATCTATTTATCCCAGTTTAATTTCCTGATGGAACGATTTTTGCGAGATAAGAAAAAAGTGCCCTAATGATGTTTTTTCTGGAGTCCAATTACATTGTATTCATCAATCGACGTCTGTAAAATTCAATACCCAGCTCATATTCTCCTATACCTCTGATTTTTGAGTTCGTTTATCCACTCAATTATTTACCCAACAGAAAAATATTTACCCAGTAACAGGCTACATCTGGGTGGTATGAATAAAAGCTAGGAAGTATCTTTATCATAACTCAACAAAATTTATAGTTCTGTTTCAGGTCAGTAGCGAGTCCTGGAAGTCTGCGAGTCCAAAAAAACTGTTTTTGGACGTGTTGCGTACACAATTTTTTCGGCAACCGTGTAGAATAACACATCGAGACACATTTATTGATTATATTTCTTTGTAGAAGAAAATTTCGAATATTTTAATTCTTATTTGTATTAAATATCGAAATTCGAACAGAAGATAGGTACTAACAGAAACATTTTAATTCTTATTTATATAAATATTTATATTGAAATTCGAGCATTTCCCGGACTAGTCCGGAAAGTACGTACTTCCGGGAAGTAGGTACTTCCCGGACGGTTGCCGAAAAAAGCTTTTGCTCAAGGTTTATGCCTACGACCCAATGAAACAAACTAATATTGATAGCGAAGCTTCATGAGCCTTGGAAACAATAATAAATAATTTGTGGATAAAATAATATATGGGTGGATTTTGCAAGTTTATGGGCTTCTCAATATTCTACAATAAGAAAATAATGTATCTTATTATGTAATGGATTATAATTAGGTAAATTCTGGAAAAAACAGATATGTTGTTTAAAGAACGAACTGCATTGAATAGAAGAGAATTCATAAAAAAAAATTCAGACCATAACGACGAATATGAAAAATTACAGGAATCTGTGTGAATTTATGATTATTGTCAATGAGGTGGAATGCATTGTTTGAATCTCGTACATTCAACCTGTAACTTCTTATATGCTCCCCAAATATGTAATCAAATATGTGGCCAGTCTGGCCTATATATAGTAAATTGCAATCGTCATACTCAAGTATATAAACCCAAACTTCTCAAATGAATAAAGGTTTTGTTGTTGGTTTTGAACGCGATATTCATAGTAAACTTCTCGCAAAATAGACGATAATATAGGAGTTGGCGTACTAAAACGAAACCCAGTCCCAGTGGATACAGGAAAAATCCAGACCGATATGTTCCGTATGCAGTCTATACAAAGTCTACGGGAAAGCAAGTCCGGCAATTTTCTGGGCTTGCAAGACTTCACCAAAAAATTTCAGGATACCAAAAATCATCTGCGAACAGAGAATTTGCTTCAATAATACCATCCAGTTTCTCTTCATACAAACGATTCCACATTCCATCAGAAGGGTCATTTTACTAGAGTGAATAGAATCGTTTTTTGGATATTCAAATGAAACTTTGTGAAAAATGTAGTAATCATGACGAAAACAAAGTCGCGCCCTTCAATCGACAGTGGTAATGACTACGTTTATCTCACTTTTTCGGATCCTCTCAAAATGGGTTTGACTTGACTGAATCCGATCTATCTAATCGATATATACAGTTTTCGGATTGGATTGAACCACTCAAGTCAATTCCATGAAATATAGGATTGGACCCAACCGATCGCCTTGAAAAGAATTGAAATTACGATATAAACGAGTTTGAAATTGATAGATGTCAGGTAAAAGTAGCCAAATTCAGATTGGTTGTTTACCGTCTCAATTGTCTGTAATCGGATGAGTTTCTCTTCCTCAAAATGGAGAACAGAATAATAACAAAGAAAAAGAACGTATTGTCCAAAGAAGAGAGCAGTTTTTCATTTAATTTATTGAGGAAAAACGTTTTTTGGGATACATGGACGAGGAAAGAATTAGGGTTTCGCATATTTTCAACAACGATTCGTATATTAATTCGCAGAATACAAGAAATTTTACGTTACGAAATTCGACATATTGCGGTGAAGTTAGGTTTTTTCAATCGGATTGAAGCATATTCCTCGATCCACTTATATATCGCGACATAAACTGAAGGGTGGTTTAACTTGACTCAATGCTATCCAATTTGAAGCGGATAGAGACCGTCGAGATAAACGGAGTTGTTAGGAGTTTTAACTCGCTACCAATAAGGACTGTAATTCTTTATTAACTTATTTACTAATGAAAGCTCAAGTACTTTCAACCAAAACTGTATTAGAATTTATTAATTTACATAAAACGAAGTTGACAGACACACTTCTTCATTGCAAGCTGTCCGTTGTTATTTACATTTTTTAACAAAAAACCGCTACGAATAATCATAGCCAACTGCATTTTATTACTATCTCTGTTTGAGCCAAGGATGGGTTTGCGGCGTTGTCAGATTTATAAATTGTCCTTATACCTATGATTTCAACATACCCCGCACCTTGAAAGATTGTCTTTCAAAACAAATATAACAAAGATAATTGAAAATAGATACATACTTTTGACACAAAAATGCATTATCAATTGGCAAAGGACATACTTTAGAAAAAGCCCTTTTAAAAACACCATTCTTCGTTTTAATGGAAACAACACGAGATTTTCCATCAGGACCTGAGAACACTTCACACACACGCCCAAGTTTCCATTGAAGAGGAGGAAGATTTTCTTCACGTACTATAACCAGCTGTCCAGGTTGCAAATTATCTCGTTCGATTTTCCATTTATGACGCTGCTGGAGTTCGGTAAGGTAATCCTTGGACCATCGATTCCAAAAGTGTTGATACATGTGTTGAATATGTTGATATTTTGATAGTCTATTGATTGGAATATCCATTAAATTCGGGTCAGGTAAACTAGTTAGTCTTTTTCCAATCAAGAAGTGAGAGGGTGTCAAAACGTCCATATCGTTTGGATTGGGGGAAAGTGGGGTTAACGGTCGGGAATTCAAGGCTGCTTCCACCTGAGCGAGCAGAGTTGACAACTGTTCATAGGTTAGTGAAACATTACCCATTACTCTTTTGAGGTGAAATTTTGTTGATTTTATACCTGCCTCCCATAAACCGCCAAAATTAGGAGAACTAGATGGAATAAATTTCCAAATTACACCTCCATTTGCAAAGTAGTCTACAAGTGGACTCTCTTCATTTTTCAAAAATTCAGACAACTTTTTTAATTCTGAATTAGCACCCACGAAATTTGTGCCATTATCAGACCATACACAATTCGGTTTACCTCTGCGCGAGCAAAATCTTCTGAATGTAGCAATAAATGCTTCAGATGTGAGGGAAGAAATTAACTCTAAATGAATTGCTCCGGTAGTGAAGCAGACAAATAAACAAACATAACATTTTGAGAGTCTTGCGCCACGACCAGGCTTATCTTTAATAAAAAATGGACCTGCATAATCCACTCCTGTCGTGAAAAAAGGAGGCATAGGACAGACCTTTTCTTTGTGTAAAACACCCATAATTTGAGAAATACCCTTTGGTTTAGTTCTAAAACATCGAATACATTCAAATACGATTCTTCTGGCTAAGTTTCTACCTCCAATAATCCAGAAGTTTTCCCTCAAGGAACTCAATAACATCAGGGGACCACCATGAAGTAGACGTTCATGTTCAGATTTTACCAAAAGATAAGTAAAATGATGTCTAGATGACAAAACTAGTGGACGTTTTTTAGCATAATCCAATTCTAATAGTTGAAGTCTTCCCCCCACCCTGAGGAAATGTGATTCATTCAAAAATGGACTCAAATTAGCAAACGACTTCAACTTAATCGGTTTTTTCGCTTTAATATTATTTATTTCTTCAAGGAAAGACTCCCTTTGAGACCATTTCACTGAAGTTGTCATTGCAAATTCTAATTCCAAGGGTGTTAACGAATCATAACGTTTATCATATTTATTTTTACAATTGTGAATAAATCTAAAACAATAAGCTAATGTGCGTTTCAATTTGGTTAAAGAAGAAAATCGTTCAAACGGAAAACAAAAAACCCTTTGAACTACATGACAAATTGAGGTTTGCCTTTTTATCTCTGGTATATTTTCGAATTCAACCTTTTTTACACACGATGAAGGCCATTTTTCCTCTGTAAAGGAAAGCCAATATGGACCTTTCCACCACATTTCACAATCACCAATTTTTTCAGGGCTTATACCACGAGACAACGGATCTGCAGGATTGTCCTCACTTTTGATATACCGCCAATCCTGTGAATTGGTAAGACTTTGTATTTGCGACACTTTATTTGCGACAAAAGTCGGTAATAAATGTGGTGATGTATCTATCCAGCACAAAGTTACAGACAGTCATACCAGAGCACAGTTTTTGAAAACTGAAGGTCTACGAAATTTTTTATTTGAGTTACCAATTTAGCTAGTACTAGGGCACCATACAGTTCAAGTCGTGGAACTGTTTGTGTTTTCAACGGGGCTACCTTTACCTTAGAACTGACTAAACATACATAAATGTTACCTTCTTCATCAATGCTTCTTATGTACACGCATGAGCCGTAGGCTTTAAGAGAAGAATCCGCAAATCCATGTATTTCCAGACTACTAGGATTTGTACAAACTACACGCCTCGTAATCTGTAGATTATTCAGAGAATAAAATTGATTTCTCAATTGATACCATTGTGTGTGGATATCAAATGGCATAAAGTTTGTAATAACATCTTAGCAATAATAACACAAGGACCCAATAAACCAAGTGAATCAAATATTTTTGACGTGTCAGACAAAATTGATCGCTTTGTTATTTTATTTGACTTTGGAAAATCAATACTGTATTTGAGTACATCTAATCCAAAACACCAATACAATCCAAGAGTTTTGTTCTGTTCTTTCTCACCGAAGTGAACATTTTCCAAGTCTGAAGAAAGACCATTAATTTTTCCAACAACTCGTGGATCACTACTAATCCATTTTCTCAATGAAAATCCATTTGCTTTCAATAATGATGACACATCATTAGATAATTGTACAATCTCTTCAAAAGAATCTGCACCAGATACAAAATCGTCAACATAAAAATGATGTAAGATGGCTTGAGCAGCCTTGGGTGTTTTTTCCAAGTTCTGAATACCAACTTCTTTCAAACACCTCATAGCCAAAAAAGGTGCTGATTTTGTTCCATAAGTAACAGTGTTTAGAACATACTCCTTGATAGTGTGTTCTGGATTTTTTCGCCACAGAATCTTTTGAAGATTTCTGTGCATAGGATCTATCCAAATTTGCCTATACATTTTTTCTATATCTGCACAAACTGCAATATTAAATTGACGAAAGCGCAACAGAATTTTCAAGAGTTCATCTTGATTATTTGCACCTTTGTATTGAATGTCATTTAGAGAAATGCCATTAATTGTCTGTGCTGATCCGTTAAAAACAACTCGTAGTTTAGTTGTTAAACTCTGTTCTTTTAAAACACCATGATGTGGTAAAAAATATGACACTTGCTCATTATACGAAGATGAAGGAGCTAATGACATGTGCCCCATCATTTCATACTCTTTCAAGAAATCACAATACATTTTATTTAATTGTGGATCCAAACTCAAAAACATATTTAAAGCATGTTTTTTGGAATCTCCCAATTTAGATGGTGACTCAGATAATGGCACTTGTACCATAAACTTACCGGAGATCGTTTTGTTGTTTTCACAAAAATCTCTTCACATTTCTGCTCATCCTCTGACACATAGTTGTTCAAAGAAGGAGGTTCCTCTAATGCCCAAAACTTCTCCAATTGATCGTGTAGATCAGAAGTTTGAGTAGAACTGACATTAACAAAGTTACAATGTGTCACAGTGTTTCCTTTGTTTATGCCTATAGATCCTGATATAATCCAACCCAGCGAAGTTTTTTGTAAAATTGGTTTTTTCGGTCCCAAATTTATTTGACCAATACATAACAAGGAATAAAAAACTTCTGCTCCTAACAGAATATCTATATGACTGGATTTTGAGAACCCAGGATCTGCCAATGGGAGATGATGGGGAATATTCAAATGGGACACATCAATATTACCGAAATTTGAGGAACAACCAAACACATAATATTTTGTTTGAAATTGTTTTTTATAGATTGAATTGTGATGTTGCACCTATTTTTAATCTCAGATATCGATTGGTTAATACCAACAATTGATATCTGAATGTTATCCAATTCAATTCCCAACTTTTTTGTACAGCTATATGTGATTAGATTAGAGTGGGATCCATTATCAAGGAGGATTCTAGCAATTTGAGGATAATTATTTTTATCCATCACATACACCAAAGCAGTAGACAACAGTACTTCATTGTCTACAATATTTTTATTGAGAGTAGTAATCGTAGAAGTGTGAGTTGAGGTGACCTGTGAAGTATTCGGTTGAAAATCAACTGATGTATTTTCAGTACCATGGCTAGAATCGAAGCTAGAATTTTGTGTTTCATGGTTGATTGATGATTCATTAATATGTTTATTAATTTTTTGCACTTCATAATGCAACAAAGTATTGTTGCAAAAAGGGGTGTTATGAAATCTCGCCTAAACAAACACATTTTTGTCACCTACATTGAATTGAAACAATGATATTGGACCCATTTTTGTATTAAATTTCACAAAAAAGCCAAATGTAGTATCGAAATAAGAGAAGATGGGTTAAAAACTTTTGTATAGGTAAACTTGTCACCCTAGTAAAAAAATACAAAAAGCTCACAAACTGGGGTAGGTACTCATTTCAAACGTGATTTTCTCGCGAACTCCTTCAAGCTAGAAATTTTTCAGAGAAAAATTCTTTTTGATGGGAATTTCCTCTCTATGAAAGTCTGGAAAAGGTATAGTACCTTCATCACACAGCTACAAATGATCCAAATCAATTTTCAACTCAATCAAAAAAATTGCCGCAGAAAACATGTTTCAGAAATTAGGAATCTTCCCTTTGATATACAATTCCGTTAACTGAACACTATTAAGTTCTCAGAATATGATAATGACAATTTTTCCGATGCTGATAGTGATCATGAGAAAGAAGATTACTTCGAAATTACTGACGAAGATGATGGAACTACAGATGATGATGAATGTGATGAACTATGAAAGAAATAATTTTTTTTTTAATTTCTTTTCACAATTCTGCCTTTTTACATTCTGTCTGTCTGTCTTTTATTAATAAATTTTTTGTGGTCGTGAAATCGACCACTTTGACTGGAAAATCGGAAAATTATCATTGTCAGACAATATGAAAAGTTGGTTTCAAAGCTCAATGAATGGATCTTGGAAAATGAGTTGGTTATTAATAGATTTTCCTATGGTCGTTTTCCGACATGTTCGAGGGGGCGGACATCCCCAATGACCCATGTTTTTCATCAGAGAATTTTATTTTCGGGTTTCGGTTCAAGTTTTCAAGCTACTTGATTTAAAAATAAAACAGTATCTATAAATTTTTTGTAGTCGTCACAAAGACGTATTTCGAATTTTTTTTAGGAAAAACAAAACAAAGAAAAGTCGCAGAGTAAAACGATGACAGACTAGGTTCAATGGAATGTTTGGAGAGAGTATCTATCGGTAACATTTTTGCCGATGGGCACACAATTTATTATAATGAATAAGTTTATAATTTAACATATTTATCAGATCCTATCAATATGTTTTCATCTTCGATTAACGAAAAAGTTTTTTTCTTCATGAATCCCTACCCAACTACTGCATTTTTAGAAACTTTGGCCGCTCATAACTCAAAAACAACACATACAAAATAATTTAAATTTATAAATTTTTCTATGGTTCCCTATATAAAATATCAGCCAATTCGACTCACGCGAACAACTTAGGATTTAATGCGAACGAAAGCATATATTTTTCCTAGAAAAGCCTTTCTTACAGTGGGCGGCAAAATTATGGCACGAGTATCCATTTCGATGAAGTTCTCCATTTCAATGCTCGGTATAACCAACAGAAGTATCTTTTCATAGGAAAACCATACGAGGTCAATTGTCAGAAGTGCCTCTCAAAAACTTGGTTTCCTATTGTTATTATTTTATGCCAGGTAGCACCTCATGTTGGCAGAATCTTGTTTTCATATTGGGCCAATATGGATATATTGTAAATGTAAAATTAATATTGAACCAATATGGGTTCATATTGGAAAAACAATATTTCATTAATAATATTGGTGGAATATTGACTCAACCTGTTCTAAATGTATATTGTTTCATGAAATATTGGGCCAATATTGATTCAATAATTTTCACCAATATCGATAGAGTGATATTGCCTACATATTGTTTCCAGTATCTAGCTCCAATATTGCGATTTCAATATTACCCGCAAATCGATTTTAGAGATAAAAAACAATATTGTGTATCCAAGTTTAATAGTCTAATTGGTGGAATATTATTTAATCCATATTCTAAAAATTATATTGACCCTATATTGATTGAGATTGTTACGAAAACCTAACGCCAATATTTGAACGACAATATTGATACAATATTACAAAATAAATTCATCACTAGGATTGAAATTTGAATATTGGCCGAATATTCAATAAACAATATTGAAATGAATCATGATTAAACTTGGGTAAGAAACCGCTAGGTGGCCCCACATATGGAACAACAGCTGAATCATAGTAACGTATATTAAAAAAGGCTTCTCAAAATGCGTTTACAAGTCAATCTACTCAGTGGTAAATTGAAGTAGAAACGAAATTGTAGAATTTTTAATTATTCGACATTTTTTGGAAATATTTCATCAATGTTTCCAAGGCAACATATTCACTTTGAATATTTCACCAATAAATGTAAATATTTTTGGGCCAATATTGCTTCCTCAATATTCCACTATATTATTTATATAATGTCCAAGTAATATTGTGCCAGTATCCCGAAATTATTATGATTTTATCTCGCCAATATTACGTTTTAATATTTTGCCAATATTTTACCAATATTATTCCAATGTAAGTGTGCTACAGCGATATTGTACCAATATCGCCTAACATTTTTAGGCCGATAGTCCTTCGAGAATATTAGAGCAATATTATTTTTTAAATATTGGACCAATATCGCCGAATGTTCACATTTTTTTTCTCGCCAATATTAGTATTTGAATATTTTGCCAATATGTTCACAATATTGTACCAATATTGTCCCAATATGGGTGTGCTACTTGGGATTTCACCCCCTGCAAACTGATAATAAGGAATAAATAGTCTAATGACCTCAGAAGTCAATGCCTTAAAGGAAGAAAAAAAATAGGCACAGATCCGACCGGTCCTGGAATACTATTCTTATATAGGTAGTGCAGCCCCTAAACACACACTGTAACTCCTAGATTCTGTTGAAAAAAAACTTGCACTGCACTGTTTGGAACCTTTGATGTAGTAATGAATATACTTGGTGATTGAAACACGTGACGGGGTGTTGAAAATTGCAATCTGGTGTTGGGAGAAAACTCCAGTATAATCAAATTTCCCATATGTTTAAATGTGGGATTCTTGGCAAATTTTTCATATTCAAGGATTATTATTAAATGATATGAATGCAGTAGCCTATCACGTGTGTCAATAGGGTTAATGAGAAATGCAACCCACGATAAATCTGGGGATGGGTATTAAATTGATGACTGGGATTATTGAATTTGAATATTTCGTTATAGTATCGGATATCCACACGTGAATATCATACATACAAAATTAGTTTAGACCGAAACAAATTAGGAATATCTTCCAAACATATTTTTCGCGTTATGACATCAAAACATTGATGGATATAGAGTAAAATAAAGGGTGAGTTGGAATCTGCTTCCATCAAACTTTTTTATAAAGCACATTTTTTTTATAGGCCGTCAGGTAGTGACAGAATATGGTGTCCCATTTTCGCATAAACGCCTCGAATAGGATTGAGAATTATATCGATTTGGAGTTAAATGAAGATTAATTTACCTATGGGGATAACATACCGAGGATTCGTTTTTTTCAGAACAGTGTTTATTTGTTTCCCTTGTGCACAGGTACGATGTCAAACTTTGGAAAAAGATTCTTTACAAGTTTTCAGGATGAAAAGTTCATATAGAGATATGTCCCAAACAGCTTCGTTTTTGAGATACAGGGTGATAAAAATACATTTTTTTCGAGATTTTTTGGAGTTAAACAATAATTATTTGAAATTAGGGAAGTACAATCCATTCAATAGTACGCACGATACAAAATAATTCATTATTTGAATAATTCACAGGGTCCTTCTTTTTTCAGAGTCAAGACTTATTCAACCCTTCACCCTGCCACCAGTGAGAGATTGTGAGAGAAGAATAACCAATGATGTTTCATCACCATTTTGTTTTCTTGTACGGTTCAGGAGATATAACGAAAATAAAAATTCAAACATTTTTCAGTGTCCCATAACATTAGAAAAATTTTAAAATTAAACATTCTCAATTACTGTATATTGGAGGAAATATTTTTTTCAGAATTAGAAAAATCTACGATGAATAAAAAATATAAAGACAAGCTTTAATACAAATGCACTGAAAATGAAAAAATAATTTCTTTCTGTTATTCTGTGAGTAACAAATTAAAAATTTCCGGCGTATACAAATAGTACATTGTTTACCGGGTAGGAAAAGCTTAACATTCCTGGGCGACTGTGAAGATTGCTAAGTCGAGGCGCAAGCCGAGACTTAGCAACACAGAGTCCAGGAATATGGCTTTTCCTACGAGGTAAACATACTATTTTTCCGCAAATCGTTTAAAATTCGACAGATATTGATTGATTTAAAAAAAAACGCGATAATTTTATTCCCAAACAAATGGTGCTTTGAAATTCCTAATAAAATTACTTGGGCTACTTTGGAAACGTATTGAGGTTGAATTGTCAAACTTGACGTTTATAAATTTAATTGCTGGTGTTCTAGAAAGTAAAATGATAAGTGATGATGAAATTTCCATTCCTGGGACTCCTCCAGAGCTGGTTGAGGCAGTGAATACTGCTTCATTAGAATTATTGCCAAAGAAATCAAGAGAAAAGTACGAAAATGCATACAGACGTTTTATGGATTATCGCATGAGTAAAAATACGAGTTCTTTCTCAGAAAATGTTGTAATGGCATACTTCCTAGACCTTTGTTTAAAAATGAAATCTTCAACAGTATGGGCCAATTATTCAATGCTGAAGTCAACCCTTGCAATTAAACACAATGTAGATATATCTACATACTCAAAACTTCGTTCTTTATTGAAACGGCAATCTCAAGGTTATAGGGCAAAGAAATCTAAGATTTT
This sequence comes from Chrysolina haemoptera, assembly GCA_958298965.1. Lineage (NCBI taxonomy): Eukaryota > Metazoa > Arthropoda > Insecta > Coleoptera > Chrysomelidae > Chrysolina > Chrysolina haemoptera. The sequence continues at coordinate 19,743,949 of OY282599.1, read as the reverse complement.
AACGAAGGAAGAAATTGAAAAATTTATCCAGGAAGCTCCAGATAAAGAAAATTTAATGATCAAGGTAATTTACAAGGTTTTAATTTCTATTTACATTATACCTTTATTTATTTTTTAGGTGGCTGTAATATTTGGTATTTCTGGGGCCTGTAGAATGGATGAGTTAGTCCGAATGACTGTACACGATATAGAAGACCTAGAATCTAAGCTTTTCTACTTGAATGTTTATCGAAAGTATGTTTCGTTAAGACCAGAAAATATGAACAGTGACCGATTTTTCTTTAAATATCAAAGCGGAAAGGGTTGTCGACAAGTGGTAGGAATTCATCAATTTAGAAAAATGCCCAAAATAGTTGCTACTTATTTGAACTTGGTAAATCCGACAGAATATACTGGTCACTGCTTTCGTCGGTCTTCTGCAACAATATTGGTTGACTCTGGTGCCGACATAACTAGTTTAAAGAGGCATGGCGGATGGAAGTCATCAAACGTTGCTGAAGGATATATCGAAGAATCGCTTATCAATAAGGTTGAGGTGGCAAATAAAATTTTCACAGTACAAAATATTCAACAAAATAACCCTACCACCCCGCATGTTGTCCAAAATGTTTCTCATAGTTCTAACAGTGTTCCTCCAATGTTCAATAATTGTACTAACTGTCAAATTACTGTAAATATAACAAATTGATCTTAAAAATGTATTCAGCAATGACTTGATGTTTTCAAAATATAAATTAATTCCTTATAAGCAATGTGTTTTCAATCATTTATGTAGAACACTAACAACTGTACGGAAATATCATTTCCTTACAGTAAGGAAATGACATTTCCTTACAGTAAGGAAGTCCTGACTTTTTCTTCAAGAAATTTTGACAGGAATGTCAAAATTTCCTAGCGATTTGCGGAAAATAGATATTCTTGTACAGGAAGTAGGACCCTGTGAATTATTTTGTATCCTGTGTACTATTGAATTGTACTTGCCTAACTTGAACTGATTATTGTCGAAAATGTCGAAGTCTACTCCAAAAAATATTGAAAAAAATTTATTTTAATCACCCTGTATCTCGAGAACCATGCCGTTTAGGACATATGTTCATATGAACTTTTCATTTTGAAAACTTTCAAAGAATCACCTTCCGAAGTTTGTCAACTTAATAATTAACACACTGTATAAAAGTCCCGTTTCATGATATTCTTTCACGCTAATCTCCGAAACCACTGAAACGATTTTAAAGTAATTTTGTATATGTGTATAGCTTGGTCCAAGTTTATTTTTACCTCAACGAAAATTCTCGAAAGTGGTAGCTAATAAAATACCCAGGCGTCAATCATGTCGATTTGGTGAGTGCAAAAAATTCATTAATAACAGCTGTGTGGTGGTGGGACAGAAGAGTTCCCCACTCCCAACATGTACCAATGACGTGGTCATAAGAAATCATCAGTACTCCGCGGATTTTTCTACCGTTGCTTGCTTTATATTTGTATGATTGAATGGTCACATTGTCCTAGGTAGGTTTTTCCAGTCCTACATGCAAAAGCCGTAGTATATAGGGTGCTCCATTATGTTGTTGCACAAACTTGATCCACATTTTTTATAAATTGGCAAATTCTAGCAGTTTGTTTTCTAGTTATAACGGATTGAGTGAAAATCAAAATTGATATTGCAGTATTCATCTATTTCTGTGAACAGTTTCTGGCCATGATGAAATACAACACCTTTTGTTAGATATTACTCTCATTCAAATGAAGGGACTGATGATCTTAAAATAAGATGCGAAAAGGTTACTTCTAAGAAAGTTCAATTTCGAGTTGAAGCACGAGAATCAAATCAATGCATAATACCCAGAATAGCACAAATCAAATTGTTGACACCCTGTAGCTCAGATCTATAAATTATACTGCATAATAAGGATACACAACAGAATCTACATCATATCGAATGCTGAGCAAAATTAGCCTTCATCATTACCAAATAATTAATAATACTCTACTCTCTAGACTATTTCCTTCCAAATGATAGATCACTCAGGTCTTTATTAATTCGTTATTTTGAATGATTCTTGTAGGACTAGCAATACATACTCGTTTTTTTGTAGGACACTGTATCATTCAGGTGTGGAATACACTAACCTTGTATGTGTTATCATTGTCCTACAGTTACTAATAATTTTTTCCCATGGAATTAACAATTTCGGAGCGTCGGACTGGGGACACCTACCATTCAATTTGTATGACAATATGACCATTTAATTATACAAATATAAAGCAAACAACGGTTGAAAAATTCACTGGGTACTGATGATTTCTTATGACCTTGTAATTGGTACATGTTGGGAGTGGGGGACTCTTCACTCCTACCATCCATTTTGTAGGACAAAAGTTTTTTTCGAGTACTCTGGCGAATTATCTCGAGAATCAACCAAAAAACTAACAGTTATTGATGTCTTTTTTGCACACACCAAATCGACATGATTGACGCCTGCGCATTTTATTAGCTACCACTTTCGAGAATTTTCGTTGAGGTAAAAGTTGGGAGTGTCATTAAAACAAAGATACTCACGAAGATTCAGCTTGTTACTAATAATTATTTTTTACCGTGGAATTGACAATTTCAGAGCGGAGGACTGGAAACACCTACCATTCAATTTGTAGGGCAATACGACCATACAATTTCACAAATATTATCCAAGCAACGGTAAAAAAATCCTCTGGTTACTAATGATTTCTTATGACCACGTCATTGGTACATGTTAGGAGTGGGGGAATCTTCAGAACTACCATGCATTTGTTGGACAACTAAAAAACTAACTGTTATTGATGACTTTTTTGCAGTCTCCGAATCGACGCCTGCGCAGTTTATTAGCTACCACTATCGAGAAATTTCGAAAGTTGGGCGTCTCGGTAAAATGAAGCTACTCAGGAAGATTCAGTCTGTTATTAATCATTTTTGAAAATAGGCGTGAGGGCCTGATCTATCAAGAGAACATTTTGAATTAAAAAATTTTTTGCGGTCAATATTGCCTGCCATAAGGCAATAATTTGAGACTGGTTTTCGAGGAAATATTGTTAGATATAGGGTGATCAGGAAATGCTAATTTTGAAAGCTTCCTATATAACATTTTCATTGTATACAACTCTCTCAAAATATTTTGTAATAAAGGAAAGTATGCAAAATATCCCATAAAAAAAACTGTCACTTTTTGATTCAACCGGTGTAAAATGTTTAATTTGTCAATTTTGACATATTCAAACGATGACCAAATGTTCATCTGCTAGTATATTACTTGTTCGGGTCACATCTTCATATAGGGTTTATTGAGAATATTATCTTGAATAATGAAAAACCAGTCTAAAATTAATGTCTTATTGGCAGGCAATGTTTGTTGCTCTATGCCTTTTTATTCAAGATGTATTCCTAAGAACACTAGAAAACTAGCTATAGGATTGAGTTGGGCCCATGGACACTTTTGTCTAAGATGTCATATTCCACAACATACCAAATATTCAGAAAAATTAACCAGCGAAAAATTGTCCATAAGGCCACTGTCTGGTCCTTTGAGGGTTTTTTATAGAATAATTAGCTTCTACCAGCGACTTCTCCATTATATAATAACAATACACTGAAATGGTTGGTCGGTGACTAAAAATTATCGTTCGGGAGGGACAATGTCAGCCGGATCCGCTAGTATTCAATATATTTCATTATTATTATTTATTTTCAGGTTGTAATTAACGTTCTCTTTATGTACCTACATCCACTTAGCGGTTTCTTACGTAGGTTTGATGATAATTCATTTCAATATATGACCGCACTGTATAAATGGAACAATCTGAATACACAATCACTTTTCTACACGATCCACTCTTTTTTATTACTTACGGCATCTATTTCTAAAACGGTAAGTTTTGTTTACTGGTTCATAGGCCAAAGGCGTCGGTAAGTAATTCACTTACCGACGATGTCACTTTTATGTAAATGTCACTTTGGATTTTTCAGTTATCAGCTGGAAAAAAAAAATACTATATCGAAAAACTGGGTTACCATTCTTGATCGCTTTCAGAAAACCATCGAAACTATCCATTACTTTCGAAAATCTAAACTTTCGATGTTTAGCTGACACTACTTTTTGGTGTCATAGCCTATGTGTATTTAGTATATTTTCTTATTCGTTGTAGCTGACCTTCTCTATGTAAAACTACCCATCGGTTTATTATACAGGTTTGCTCATAATTTATTTCAATATATGACTGCATTGTATAAATGGATCGCCCTGAATACACAACCTGATAGTCCTGTATCAATGCTGCTGGGAGTTATTATTATGCAATCTGTAATATGTAGAATTTTTCCATTGCATAATTCAAAACAGCAGACTGTCTGTGTACATGCCTTGTGTATTAGTGGCATTACTCGGGTATTAGTCGGGAAATCTAGGTATTACTTGAAAATTATTGGGTATTACAGGTATTACTGGTGTATTTACTCGGGTATGCGAGGAATTAGTTGGAAATTATTGGGCATTACACGGGAAATGGAGGTGTTACTCAAGCATTACATAGATATTACAGAAATTATTAGGAAGTTAGAGAACAATTATAATCGTTTAATGGCCAAACAAACAAAAATAAGGTATTCAAAGCATGGGAATTGGGAATTGGGAATTACACTGGCGGAAATCAGAATAGTGCAATGAAAAAAAAAAAAGTTTTCAAAATTGTATTTGACAAAATACCTTAACATTAGACAAGCTTTAATATTTGTATTACTTTTCTGACTTGGGAATTACTGGCATTAGGGTCAAGTGGGGTAATAGTAAAGAAGGGGTAATTGTAAACACGCCAATAACGTTTGAATTTGGCGGGTAATAGTTTCCTTCCATACAGTGCAAGATGCCACCACGTTTCTTCTATTCAGTCACATATCTAACGTGTAACTTCTTCCGTTGCGATATCTTGAAAAGTTTATTTATGTCAAATATTAAAATTATTTCTTTATTGTGATTGTATGTGATAAATACATAAATTCAGTTTTTAACTACTCCTAACTGATAAGTTAATGAATTTGGTAGATTGTTATATTTATGAATATATTTAACATTTTGATGCATGCAGGAACCTTAGATTATATAGCGCTCTATTGTAATGGAGGTGTTTACATTTGCCTCGGAATTTTCTGAGTAAGGGGTATCTGTAAATACATATTTGGGATAAATGTGAACACGTATGATAACAACAATAGAGGTCTTTGAGAAACCATCATTATGCATTTGATATACCTATATGAATATAATATATATTTTAAACATTTTTGTATTTCTATTTGAATAAATTCTAAAATTATGTTTTATTGTTCAAATTTTTCATTTTTATCATTAAGCAAATGTGAACAACTGCTTGAACTGGTGCAAATTAGTTTTAATATGATCATTTGTTCGATTTAACCCCACCAATTCCAATGTAGGATTCAATACAGACGAGTTATTGGATTTACGTTTACCTCGAATTGTGTTTACTATTACCCCAAAATTATCAAAATCCTACACACATGTGATAAAGGAAAGAAAATGAATCTGTTGAAAGCCATGGAAATCAATAAATCAATTAAAAACCCGAAATATAGAACCCTCAACGAGCAACTCGATTTATGTAATTCCCATAACCTCCAGTATTGAATTTATATCGTTTCACCCATGTTCATTTAATTTCATTTTCCGTCGACCGTTCATTTATGATGCATTTGAACGCACTCAAAATCGTTGATTAATGACTCCTGTTAATGAATGATTTTCTATTAATCAACGATTTGTTTATATGGAGCCCAACATACATTGCTCTTATACATTTTATATTGGTTAGTACTATCTGTCATTATTTATTTGTCAAATTTCAAATAAAATTTCAGAAAATGTTCATTCATTACACCAGTTGTCACTCAAAATCATATATGGTCCCGTGGCGTAACGGTAAAGTTCACCTGTCATGCAACACCAAGGTCGAGAGTTCAAAACCCATCAAGCGTAATTTTTTTTGATATTTGAAAATAAATAATAAAAAATTATACAAAACTACCACTAAGAAAAATTAAACTATCTTTGAGTAGAGTTAATATAAATAGGAAATAGTGATTGTTTTTTATCGTAACGTTAGATAAATAAACATTGAAAGTGAGATATCTCTATTTTTGAAAACTACTGTCGACGGAAAAGTTTTGTAACAAACTCGTGAATTAAAATGGCGATTAACAATCTCAAACATTAACGCGCTCGCTCCGCTCACGCGTTAAATTATCTCGATTGTTAATCGCCCTTATTAATACACTTGTTCGTTAAATAACCATTAATTACCTCCCCATCCAGTTTACATGCAAACTCCCTATATAACTAGGTTTAGAGTACAATTGTATTAGTTAGTTTTTATAATAGATAATGGGATGAAGCCCGAAACCGGTCGTAAATATAAAAAACTAGTAGAAATAAGACAAAATTGTGTTTCTTTCGTTTCATTAAAGTTTAAAATAAGCGCTTTATATTTGATGCTTCTAAATTCACCACTGATATAACCTCAATCAAAACCGTTTACAGTTCCCGAAACAGCGGGTCAAAATACATAATACATGCTGAGATGAACGAAAAGTAAATACAACGCTCTCTCGATTATTATCATTTTATCCCAATTGCTGCAGAGACCTTGGGACCATTTGTCCAAATGACAATAAATTCAATGAAGGTATCTGCAGGCGACTGGTAGAACGTTCAGGAAATAGAAAGGAGGGTCAGTGCTTCAAGGAATGACTATCAATTTGTATTCAGAGGGGAAACGCCATCAGTGTCATGGGAACATTTGATAATCCAAATTAATATTTTTATTTTATTTATTTATTTATTTTTATTTATTTTTATTTATTTTTATTTATTTTTATTTATTTTTACTTATTTTTACTTATTTTTATTTATTTTTATTTATTTATTTCTATTTCTATATTTTTTATTTTATTTTTATTTTTTATTTTTATTGTGGCCGTTAGCTTGGCGGTCTAAGGCGCAGGCCGTTCGAAGCTTCAGTATAACGGTAGTCGGTTCGAGCCCGATGTAAGTACAAGGGATTTTTTCTCGAGTACGCAATATCGGAATCGATAGACGACCACAGTCCTTGTTGGAAGCAAGTGTATTGTGTGTTGTCTAGATGCCAATCTCGTCTAGTGGTAGCTTGGAGTGTACGCCAGCCACCCGAGGTGGTGCTGTAGGTTTTCCGGATTTTCCTAGAGCTGAAAAGTGAATACGCCACCAAAAATCAGTAAGTCGCCCCGGAGCGCCACGGCAAATGATAATAATAGCCGTCCTCTACCCGCACAGGCTATGCCTTTGGGTACACTCAACGAGTGTTTATGAGGGAGCATTATTATTATTGTTGCGTCTTCGGGTTCAAAAATAAGTGTACTCTGGTATGAACTCGCCTTTATTATTCAAACTTTACTTGACAACACTGTAATACAAGTCACTGTCAAAATACTTGTATCCAAGGTAACTCAAGGAAACTTTCTAACTAACTCCATTTATCTAACAAATGCATCGCTTCTATATACAAATAAAGTTCTAGAAAACTTAAGAAATCAATAGAACACAAATAGAATGTTCGACGATTGATCCAGAACAAAAGTTAGTGCTTCTAGATTTTTCCATCTAATTCATCGAACGATCTCGAACAATTCGAGAAGTCTTTATCAAATTTCAGGTCTGTAACACTGCCTCCTCCTTTAGGTTATTCCGTCCCGGATAACACCATCACCATTTTGGCTGTCCCTCTGGAACCAATTTGGGGGATCGTGGCCTCGGTATTCTGCTAACCTCTCGATGTGAACAACTTTGGGTTTACTCCTTGGGTTGAGCTGGATGCGGTATACCAAGTCGTTGATCTTCTTTATGATGACATAGGGTCCTGTCCAATTTCTCTGTAGCTTGGGGCATTTTCCTTTCTTTCTCTGAGGTTGGTATAGCCAAACGGCATCACCTGGCTCGAACATAGTCCCTGGACTCTTCCTGTCGAACCTCTTTTTCATTTTATCACTGGAGATTTGAAGACGACGTCTGCAGAATTCATGAACTTGGTCCAGTCTTTCTCGGAACGCTTGGACATATTCTGGTAGGACTTTGTCCTCTGTACTTCTGGGTGGCATTCCAAACAACAGATCGCATGGTAGTTTCATTTCTCGCCCAGTGATCAACATTGAAGGAGTATATCCGGTGGACTCATGCTGGGAACTTCGATAGGATAGGAGAAATAGTGGTACCAACTCATCCCAATCCTTTTGATTTTTGGAGATGAACATCGACAGGTACTGACTGATGGTTATTATGTCGTTCAACCATACCATCTGATTGTGGATGTAGGGCTGTGGTACGAGTCTTCTTCACACCTAGAATGTTCATCATTTCCTGCCATAATTCAGATTCGAAGTTTCGTCCTTGATCAGAATGTAATTCTAGTGGGACTCCATGTCTGGCTATTACATTTTCTATGAAGGCCTTTGCAACGGTCTTTGCCTCCTGGTTTGGAATGGGCACAACTTCAGGCCACTTGGAGAAATAGTCCATGGCTACCATCAAGTATTTATTTCCTTGCTCGGTAACAGGAAACGGCCCAAGAATGTCAACTGCTACTCTTTCGAATGGTTCACCAGAAAGATTTTCCCTCGACTTCTAGTTTTGGGTCCCTTCTTTGAAGAGCATAGGTCACATCTTCTGCACCATTCTTCTACATCACGACGACAATTCACCCAATAGAATCGTTCTCGAATTCTAGCAAGGGTCCTCTTGATTCCGAAGTGTCCACCTGCACGACTACTATGAAGTTGCTCGAGCACATCTTTAGTAAGTGCTTTCGGCAGGACCAGTTGGTACACCACAGTTGCTCCATCTGGGCTCTCCCATTTGCGATGCAATAGGCCATCACGAAGACATAGGGAATCCCATTGAGCCCAGTATCCCTTGGCAACTGCACCAAACTTGGATACTTCCTACCACTCAGGTCTAACTCCATTTTTTAGCCAGCTTAGAACTAACTTTAAATTGTTGTCTTCCTTTTGATTCTTCCTCATATCTTCTGTGGTCCATAAATCAGATTCTTCAGATTCGACTCTTACGGTGGTAACTTGCAGAATTTCCTTGCAATGTTCATCAAAATTGACTTCTTTGTTTTCGAGTTTCTGGCAATATCGGCATTGCTGTTCCAAGCATGGACGTCTTGATAATGTGTCTGCATTTCTGTGTTTCCTGCCACTGCGATGAATAACTTTGAAGTCGTATTGTTGGAGTCTCTCTAGCCATCTCGCAATCTGACCCTCAGGTTTCTTGAAGTTCATTATCCACTGCAAAGCGCTGTGATCAGTTCTTACGAGAAAACGTCTGCCATAGAGGAAGGTATGGAAATGTTCAATGGCTTTGATTATCGATAGAAGCTCCTTTCTTGTAACGCAGTAATTCTTTTCGGCTTTGCCTAGAGTTTTACTAAAGTAGGCTATTACTTTCTCTTCGCCATCCTGTTCTTGGGATAAAACTGTTCCAATGCCTTGCTGAGACGCATCACAGTCCAAAATGAAAGTGCCTTGTTCTCGTGGGTAAGCCAAAATAGGCGCAGTTGTCAATTTCTTCTTCAGTTCAGTGAACGACTGTTGGCAATCAGGGCTCCAATCAAACTGAACGTTGTTCTCAGTTAAGCGGTGGAGTGGCTTGGCAATTTTACCAAAGTCTTGAACAAACTTCCTGTAGTAGGTACATAGCCCCAGAAAACTTCTTACTTCATGTTTATCCCTAGGACGTGGCCAACTCCTAACAGCCTCGATTTTAGCAGGATCGGTCTTAATTCCTTCGGCCGAGATGACATGGCCTAAAAAATTAACTTCTTTTTGAAATAAATAACACTTCTTTGGGTTCAGTTGCAGGTTAGCATTTTCTAACCTCAAAAATACTTCTTCCAAATTATCCAGGTGTTCGTCAAATGTCCTTCCCATTACTATGACGTCATCCAAGTAGACTAGACAAATTTTCCATGTCAAACCTCTCAATACTAGTTCCATAAGTCTCTCAAAGGTGGCGGGAGCATTACATAATCCGAACGGAAGAACTTTGAATTGGTACAGCCCTTGTCCGGTAGAGAACGCTGTTTTTCCTCTATCATCAGGATGAACTTCCACTTGCCAATACCCGCTTTTCAGGTCCAACGTTGAAAACCATTTGGAACCGGATAATGTGTTTAGTGTATCGTCAATTCTTGGTAATTGGTAGCTATCCTTCATCGTTACGTCATTCAATCGACGATAGTCCACGCAGAATCGGGTTGATCCATCCTTTTTAGTTACCAATACTACCTTTGAGGACCATGGGCTTGTGGTTTCCTCAATTATGTCATCCTCCATCATGTTGTTTATCATGTCTGCTACCTCTCTCTGTTTGGCAAACGGTAATCTCCTCGGAGCCTGTCGGATTGGTCGGGCATCGCCGGTGTTGATGCGATGTTGAACTAGACTGGTACGTCCCGTCGAAGTCTCTGTCGAGAAAATGTTACGATGGCTATCAAGAAACTCTTTGGCCTTCTGCTTTTCTTCCATAGTTAAATGTTCCGTGGATTCCATCATTTTGTCTATTGTTCTCTGATCGGTGTTAGTGGTATTTCTTCGCAGTACCTGAGTGTGGATTTCACAATTGATAACTCGAGTGACAGGTTTGCAGAATCCCAATTGGTCGTTTTTCTTCAGAAGGACTTTATTTTCCGAAGTATTGGCAACCCTGACAGGAATTAGTTGTTCTGTGTTCACAAGACATCGGGCAATTAAAATTCCATCTTGGCGGTATTCATCGTTTTCAATTATTCCAGTGCTCAAATCTCCAGGTTCTTTATCCATTCTGGCCATGATGATGGTTTCGGAGTTTTTTGGAATGTGGATGTCTTCGTCAACATAAATCCTAATTGGTTGGATTTTCTCATTGTATCTGCTCAGGAAGATTTCTTCATTGCCAATCCGCAAAATTTTCTGTCTGATATTAAGGATGAAGTCGTTTTTCTCCATGATGTCCAGACCCAAAACACATTCATCCCTTATTTCCGCAACCAACATAGAATGTTCCATGGTAATAGGTCCTATCTGGATGTGTACAAGTGTTTTCCCAATGACTGGTGCGGTTTGTCCCGTTGCCGTTTCCAAAACCATATTCCTTTTCATCGGCTTCACAGATTCTTGTATGAGGTCTGGGCGAACGACTGATCTCGAAGCCTGTATCAATAGTGAAGGTGCATTTCCGATCTTCTAAGTAGCCTTGTATTAGTAGACTTTGGCCATTTTTCTTCAATGACGATATATGGATCTTGGGGCTTTGAACACTGAAAGTCGCCACGCGCCCCCTAGTGCCGACTAATTCTCGTTTTCCTGGGTGGGAGCAAGTCCTCTTTCGGACGTTTGAGGTCTCCTTTCTGACGTGGTCGATCTCCTGAAGGCTCCTCTGTTATAACGCCCACGTTGATCTGTTCCTGGGCTCGGAGATCTCGATCTATCCTCGTGGCTATCTGATGACCTCTTTCTTCTTGGACTTCTGGATCTCGATCTCTCCCAGCAACTCCTCTGTAGATGGCCGCTTTTCCCACAGTTATAGCAGCGCCTCTTCCTGTCTTCTGGGGAATGCACTTGGTTGCTTAATGCTGTTATGGAGTCCAATATTTTCTTCAATAGCGCCTCGCTTGTAGGCGAATCCTCGTTGAATTTAACTTCACGTAACTTGGGCCTCGTATTTCTTGATGCGTTTTTCGCGGCCTCGAACTCCAAAGATGCTATCAGTGCTGCGCTTATGGTTTGAAGTCGTCCTAGTCGAAGGGTTTGCTGCATGTCAGTATCTCTCAAACCATCGATGAAAGTCTGCACCTCAATTTGTTCTATGAACTCCTTCGGTGCTTGTGGGTATGCCAAATTAATGAGTCGCTCTACGTCGGCTCCATACTCCTGTAGGGTTTCGTTGGATTTTTGGTATCGACTCTTTATTTGGCTCTGAAATACTTGTTTGAGATATTGCTGTCCATATCTGATTTCCAAAGCTTCAACGATTCTAGAATATTCCTTCTGATCACTCTCGGGGATGTTCTGAAGAATGTCCAATGCTTGTCCTCGTAGACACAGGACTAGAGAGGTGGGCATTTCTTCCTCGGACCAGCCATTTGCGTTTGCTGCCGCTTCAAACTGACGTCTATACATGGACCACGAGGATTGTCCATCAAATGTTGGAGGCTTCAAAATGTTCACTTGTGTAGGCCTTATCGGAGTTGTCAGTGAGGATGGCCTTTCGCTGGTGGAGGAGATTTCCTCAGATGGTGCACGCTTGTGTGGAAGTTGTAACGTTTCCAGCCTCACCTTGATCTTATCCACTTCTTCGTTGAATTTCTTGTCCACCTCTCGTGCCACCCGTTCATCTATTTTGGACAGTTCATTTTCGACGTCTTGAACCCTTCTGTTGACTCCCTGGACTCCGCCTCTGACTTCTTGAACTTCACCTTTGACCTCTTGAACTTCACCTTTGACCTCCTGGACTTCTCTTTTTTTTTTTTTTTTTTTTTTTGTTATAATATAATAATTTATTCACAAAATGTTACAATATAATTCTGGCACTTACAGTAAGGTAGTGAATAAAGGGATATACCACGGAAGCAGTAGGTTCTGCTTGTATGTGGACGTATACACCAAGGTTTTATACAAACAAACAATCAAAGATTAAACTAAAATTAAAACTAAAATTATAAGTATTTACAAATATTAGTACACCTGATAGATAGATACATATTTTATTTTGGGTAATATTAAAATACGGATGAAAATATAAAAGTATAAATATATATATATATAAAGCTATCATGATATTAGATGTAAGGATATAAAATTTCTGAATATAAAAAGTTGAGGAGTAAAAAATTCAAACTGAGAAAACTTTTGTTTTTTAAAATAGAAAAAATACAAGATGTAAAAAAAACGTGAAAGTGTGAATTTTCAATTGTAAAAATACATATTGTAAATATAGTTAAATGTTAAAAATGGTATTATACCAAAGAACAGGGATGTTAGAATATAAGAGGACAGTATTTGTAATAATAATTTATAATAATTCATTTTTCAATTATACGGAACCTATCACCATTAGAAGCTCAATGAAGACTTGAAAATACCACTTAGGCTCTCTGGGTGCCTGTCTGCGATTAGTTACAGTTCTTCATTGTAGCCAATTGATAATTTTCACTTACTTATATTCAAACTATAGTTCAATTGAAGCTAGAAAAAATATATTTCCTCGCAAGTTGAAAAGTACACGCACATTTATATTTATATTTACTCAATATTCAATTTTGGAGATCAGTTCATAAGGGATTCTACAAAATCATTAAAAGACTGCCTACAAGAATCTAAGAGCCATTGTTTGACACTCTTCTTGTATACATTAATATTATTAATTTTTTTTAGACTGTATGGAATAAAGTTATATATTCGTGGTGCAAGATAACTGAATGTTCTCTGACCTATGGACTTGTTTGCTCTTGATGTATAAGCATGAGCTGCTATTTGAGCCCTAGTGTTGCAGTTGTGCTTGATCACCTGTAGATATGTCTTATTTTTATAAACAAACATCAGAGTATTTTTAACGAATAATTGTCTGGCGTCCAGTACCTTCAGTTCTGCATATAGTGCATCTGAAGAATATCTAGAATTTTTGAAGTACATAATCTTTAGAATTTTTTTCTGCAATTTTGTTATCTGATCTAAGTACGTCTTGAGTATACCTCCCCATCCGATGATTCCATATTGCAACAAAGATTCGAATAAAGAATAGTAGAGTATTTTAAGCTGATTTAAACCTACTACGGTGCGGAATTGATAAAATTTGAAAATGAGACCTCTTAATTTATTTTTCAGATTCTGAGCATGAATATCCCAACGTAGGTACGAATCTATGTGAATTCCTAGATATTTAGCAGAAAGTGAAATTGTAACAGGTTGGTCATTTAATATGAAAGAATTGAAGTTTGGTAGGTTATTTTTATAAGAAGTGAATGGAATTATCTTAGTTTTATCCACATTGACAGTCAGTAAGTTACCTTGCAACCAGGTCAGAATCTTTTTCATGTCATTTTCTGCCGTTTTTTTCACTTCGTTCCAGCTATCAGCTTTGAAAAGAACAACTGTATCGTCCGCAAATGAGATAATTGATCCTGATATATCAAGGGAGAGAAGTGAGTTCAGGTAGATCAAGAATAATATCGGTCCAAGCACTGTACCTTGCGGTACCCCACACGACACAGCTCTTTCGGAACTTAGACATTTTCCAATCCCCACTCTCTGTTTTCGTCCCTCTAGGTAATCCTTAAATAATTCGTACACCGTACCTCTCACTCCAATGCGTTCTAATTTCTCCAGCAAAAGTCTATGACTGACAGTGTCAAAGGCTTTTGCTAGATCAAGAAATATACCAACGCACGGTTTTTTTCGATCTATTGCATCATAAATAATTGATGTGACTTTGGCAATTGCATCCTGTGTTGAGATCTGTTCTTGGAATCCGTATTGTGTTTCGGATAGTATTCTGTTTTTATTTAGATAGGAAATTAGTCTTCCCTTTATTATTTTTTCGAATATTTTTGAAAGGGCGGACAAAATCGATATTGGTCTGTAATTATGGGGATTTTTACGGGCACCGCTTTTGAATACAGGTACCACCCTGGCCTCTTTAAGTTGTTTTGGGAACCTTCCGCAGTCTATACATCTGTTGATAATGTGGCACAGCGGTAGAGCTATAAAGTTATTCGCTGCTTTTAGCATTTCATTTGTTATTCCGTCTAACCCAGGTGATTTATTATTTTTTATTTCAGATATGATTTTTTTAACTTCATTTGAAGTAGTATTTTCAAGAAACATGGAATATAAAAGTGGTGTTTTATTTTCTTTCAGTTTTATTTTCTTTATTTTAGATGCCAGTGTAACACCTACAGTAGAAAAATATGCATTAAATTCTTCCACAATATCTTCCGTATCTGTTAAGTTCTTGCCATCTTCTGTTTGGATTGAATCTATTTTGTTTTGTCGTTTTTTCTGATTAGAAAATTCCTTTATTACTTTCCATAGATTTGCCGAGCTGGTTTTGTTTTTTTCTATTTCGTATTTAAAGTAATTTTGTTTTGCTTTCCTCAACATCGAGTTCAATTTATTTTTGTAATTTATATATTCCATTTTGTTCTGAGTGCTATTTGGATTTCTTGTGTGATTCAAATATAGTTTATCTCGCTTTTTTATTGATGCTATAAGACCTTGTGTTATCCAGGGCTTCTTCTTTGTGAAATTTTTTGTTTTTATTATGGTGGTAGATTTTTCTATTATGAATTTAAGTTTGAAGATGAATCTATTGAGTGCATTATCTGGGTCATCACATAACATGATATCGTTCCAAGTTTCTTCACTAGTGTATTGTGCAAATTTTTCATAATTAATTTTTTTGAATTCATTTCCTGTCTCGATAGCGGTTTGAGATTCATTGATACCTTCAATCAGCAAGAGTCTAGAAAAGTGGTCTGTAATATTAGTCTTTACTACTGCGGAACATAATCTTTCCAAGTTAACCTTTTTGCCTTTTATATAGATGTGGTCTATGCATGATTTCTTGGTAGCTGTTATCCTGGTATATTTATTTATGAGGGATAGGAAACCATGTTCGGTAAGCAAATTGATATAATCATCAACGACGTCTATTTGTTTATCATCTGATAATATATTGATATTTATATCACCTGTCAGTATGACGTAGTCATTATCTGAATAGTTCTTATTGGATAAAATATGTTCCAGGTTAGTAATAAATTCGTTTGGACAGGTTGCGGGGGATCTGTAAATTGCATAGATTAGAATATTATATTTATTGACCGTTAGTTTCAACTCAATGGCATTTACATTTCCTATTTTTATGTTTTTAGTAGTGTATGGAATATTTTCTTTGATGTAGATTGTGATTCCGTCGTTTTGGTTGAACCTACAGTCATGGAAAATTCTTTCGTAATTTGGTAGCACTAAAAATGAGTTTTCTGTATTATTCCAGGTCTCTGTGAGCACAATACACGTAAAAAGATCATTGAATTCTGATAAAAACGTTTCCAATTCATCAAAATTACCTACCAAACTTTGTATATTACTGTGGTATAAGGAGAACATGTTGTTCTTTCCCTTATCACTAAGTATTTTTTTTAATTGATTAGTATTTTCAATTTCTAGCGTATCATAAGGTTCATTACGGTAATCCCTGATGAACTGATCCATTTTTTGCTACCAAGTTTGAGCTCAGAAAAATATTATCTTTTAACAATAAAGTAATCAATATTTTTTATCACTATAAACTTATTTTGATTTGAGGCAAAATATTTATTTTACTTGTTAATTTTTCGAGGATCCATGCTGTATAAACTAGACACTAATAAATAACAAGAGAAAAAGAGAAGAATTAGGTACTATCTTTCCTGCTGAACAGAGGTGCTAAAAAGTATCAATATATAAAATAAAGTTAACTTTTTACCAGTTTCTGTAAATTGTGTGGAATTTGTTTAAAGAATGTCTTTGAAAAACACGAGATTAGATTTTTAGAATGTTGATAAAAATGTGATGAATGGATATCTGTATACACTTCATATAGGATTGTTTAGCACGGGAGGTTCCATCAACTAACTTACTTATATTTGAAATCTTGTTTGATGAGAACTGGAAGGATTGCGGTTTCTCAATTTTTCTCTAACATCTGGACGGTTAGTACCAACTGCGACGTTTTT
Organism: Chrysolina haemoptera; assembly: GCA_958298965.1. Taxonomy (NCBI): domain Eukaryota; kingdom Metazoa; phylum Arthropoda; class Insecta; order Coleoptera; family Chrysomelidae; genus Chrysolina; species Chrysolina haemoptera. The sequence continues at coordinate 19,727,119 of OY282599.1, read as the reverse complement.
ATTTTTGGGGGTTTCCTGTGTATTCGTATTTTTTCCGGGTTTTGGTTTAGTAATGGGATCAGTGAGTTGATTCTTCACTAATGGATTTGAAGGTGCGACAGATGGTTCTGGTTTTTCCTGATATGCTTCTTCCGTTGACTGGATACTCGGTGTTTGTGGGGCACTATTTGACTTAATATCACTCTTATCTTCCAAACTGTCCAATTCGTCAGCTGTGTATCCCGTTTCTCCTATGTAAAGTCTGTTGCCCCTTATATAACACCGTTCCGAGGAGTTCCTATATTTCGATAAATGTGTACGTAATGCCTTATTTTCTTCCCTTTGTATTTCAGTCAAATCATTGGCAATAGAAATACGAGTACCTTTGAGTTTCGTACAATTTTTTAAAATTGTTTGTTTTTTCTATTGTGAAACTAGTTCAATTTTCAATGGGCTTCTTATTGAGCGACCCAATCCATAGAAATTAACAATATCAAATTCGGAGAGTTCAACGTTGAGAAGGCTTTTTATAGTTTCGCATAAAATTTCCAGAGATATTTCTTGGGGTGCTTTCTCTAAGCCAAATATCAAAAGATTGTTTTTTCTACTCGCCCTATCCAAATATTCGACCTTTTTCTTGAGGGCGTAATTTTCTACTTCTAGATTTTTTAACTTATTTTTCAGAGAAGATATTTCTAATAAAACTGTGGCTTCGCTTGCCTCGATTATATTTTTGAGTTCGGTTTTACTCTTTATTATTTCCTCATATAACTGTTTTGTGGTTATTTCTTTCTCATCTACCATTTTACGTTTAATGACAAAATGAAGAGAGTAGGTGTTGACCAGTGATTATTATGTTGTAAGGTAAAAATAAATATATGTATGCACCTGTACTATTTCTCGGGCGCGTTCTCAGTTGTGGTCGGTTGATTTAATGCAGATCTAATCCCACGATTGGCGAATCATCAAATCGAGACTTTTCGATAGGGTTTTTAACCTGGTTTTTTATGATACGCACTAAGAAATGTTCCTGTAATTTTTGAACAGATTTGAACTGGTCTATGTGCACTTGTGTGTAGAGCTTGCGTTCACCGTGTTCACGTGTTCACGTTTCACCATGTTGTTTCAAAATACCTTTGACCTCCTGGACTTTTCCTCTGACCTCTTGTACTTCTTCAGTGATTTCATTCTGGAAGCACTGTTGACTGTGACTAATACGTTGCAGAAGATCAACATGTTGTTGTAACTGCTGGACTAACCGTGCCTCCTGTTCCTCTCGTTCTTGTTTTCGTTTGACTTCTTGTTCCTCTTGTTCTTGTTTCCTTTTCAGTTCGAATTGTTGTAGAAGCTCTTCTTGTTCTTGTTTTCGTTTGGCTTCTTGTTCCTTTAAAAACTCAAGGATATCTGCTGATGTCGCCATCTCGTCGTAATTATTTGCACGAGTATTCACCATCAAATACTGGAAAACTGCCTTACTTTTCTTTCTTCAGTAACACTTATTCCGCCGCTATCACCAATTGTTGCGTCTTCGGGTTCAAAAATAAGTGTACTCTGGTATGAACTCGCCTTTATTATTCAAACTTTACTTGACAACACTGTAATACAAGTCACTGTCAAAATACTTGTATCCAAGGTAACTCAAGGAAACTTTCTAACTAACTCCCTTTATCTAACAAATGCATCGGTTTTATATACAAATAAAGTTCTAGAAAACTTAAGAAATCAATAAAACACAAATAGAATGTTCGACGATTGATCCAGAACAAAAGTTAGTGCTTCTAGATTTTTCCATCTAATTCATCGAACGATCTCGAACAATTCGAGAAGTCTTTATCAAATTTCAGGTCTGTAACATTATTATTATTATTATTATTATTATTATTTTTATTTTCATTTTTATTTTTTTTTAATAATTCATATTCACCCATTTATTATTATCTCATTGTTATTTGTAAATATGAATTGATAATAAATACATAAGAAAAACCTGAGTGATCCCGTCGCACTTCATCTGCAACGAAAATCCTCCCTGCCACCGGACTATTAGAAGAGGATAATAGTTGGCTGGGTAGCGAGAAGAAAATATGAGATTTCGTTAAAATAAAAATCTAAAGGAAAAAATCTCGCTCGTTCCATTAACATTGTAACGTTAACGATTGAGCAAGGAGGTTAAGTAGGAGAGAAAATACAAGACATTATAATTTCTTAATTACAATGTTTACGTTCGTGATTTTGAAATCGTTCTAGGCATTAGCTTTGATGAAAGGTCTATTACATCGAAAGCCACCTTCATCATAACATAATTAAGAAACTTGTTTCAGCGAATACAGCTGAATAAATTTCGTAAAATCAAACACCCTTTAGAACGTGTTGCAGAGGTTAATGTTATGTATAGTGTTTCAGTGGGGTCTTTTCTTGATTCTGTTCACGCCAAGAAACGTTTTCATGTAAAATATGTCGGACGGCATAACTTGAAAAGAGGAAATATTATCAGGTATAAATATCAATAGGTTGATTTTAGTTCGAAAATATGAATAGGACATTCATAAAATCTGTTGTGGAATCATATGCAGCTGAAAGACAAGTGAAAAATTGAAAATGTGATTTATTTGTAATATCTAACAGAAAACAACTACTTCCCCGGCACAAGCCACGCTGGATAGTGAACTACATCTGATAGATATTGTGAAAATTCGCATTTTCTTTTCTTTTCAGTTAGAGTCTTTTCACATTATCTATCAGATGTAGTTCAATGTCCAGCGTGGCTTGTGCCGGGGAAGTAGTTGTTTTCTGTTAGATATTACAAATAAATCACATTTTTCAATTTTTATGGAGAATGTTCCCCTTTTCAACATCCATAGGTTGTTTCCATTCATCCCCCTGATTTCCATTCACATATACAGTGACCGCCAAAAAGTATGTACCATATGGGAAAAAAGTTTATTATAAGAGTATTGGAAAAAATATTCTTGGGAATAGTTTGTCATGTCCGAAAACAAAAAAATCGATTTTGACACATGTCACGTGATCCCTGGTATGGGGCAAATTGAAAAAAATTACTTTGAATAGGTAAAAAGTCGAATAAAATGGCAAGATATCGAAAAAAATTAATTGTAAAAGTTGCTTAGACTTCAATTTTATAAACAAATACGAAGATTGAGAAAATAATGTGAGAATATTGAAAATTGCCATTTTTTTAAATATTTTTCTAGCTGTAGAAAAATATCAAATTATTTTCAAATGGATAGCTTGACCATACTGAAATATTTGTATTCCGATGATAATAACAAAACTTTCTCATTTTCTCCACACCAGAGAGCACTAAATTAAAAAAATTGAATTTTGTCAGAACCCTTGCTGTTACATTGGTTCGTATCTAACAGTTATATCACAATTCCACTATTATTGTGATGATAGGGAAATCCAAAAATATCGAGTTTTTCCGATTATAATCAATATTTGATAGTGCGTCAAATTAAGGAGTTTTCAACATTGCATGCGAAGTGAAACGCTCTGGCACGATTATCATCGAAACTTGATTATAATATGGAAAACACCATGTTTCTGGAGTATCATGTCATCACAATGGTCGTGGAATTCTTATATAACTATGAGATACGAACCAATGTAACAGCCAGGGTTTTAACAAAATCCAATTTTTTTTATTTAGTGCTCACTGGTGTAGAGAGAATGAGAAAGTTTTGTTATTATCATTGAAATACAAATGTTTCAGTGTGGTCAAGCTATTCATAGGATAATGATTTGATATTTTTATACAGCTAGGAAAATACTTTAAAAAAATAGCTATTTTCAATTTTCTCTCATTCGTATGTGTGTATAAAATTAGATTCTAAGCAACTTTTTCAAATAAAATTTTTCGATATCTTGCCATTTTACTCAGCTTTTTGCCTTTTCATAGTAATTTTTTTCAATTTGCCGCCATACTTGCGATCACGTGACATGTGTCAAAATCGATTTTTAGTTTATCGGACATTCACAAACTTCTCCCAATAATCTTTTTTCTAATACTCTAATAATAAACTTTTTTCCCATATGGTACATACCGAGGTACATACTTTTTGGCGGTCACTGAACAAGAATAATTGAAACTGTAAAATATACATAAAGGAAATGGAAATATATACAAGATTTATTGGAAGTGACCTTTTCGAAGCAGAAAATTATTGATGCATAAGAGAATTCACGACGGATACTTTGATATCCAGTTCCATTCGGTTTTCTGATGACAACAACAAACACCGCGAACTTCAAGCCATTCTTCAAAACGGCTACGCACCAAGTCATAGAGACAGAAACATCCTAAAACAGCTTTACAACTCCACAGTAAATAGGAGCAAAAATAAATCACTCAAATATTCAAAACCTAATATAAATAAAAATTTCACCACAGAACAGAAACTATCCCACCCCATCAAATCCACAAAAGACAACATCCCAAATGGAAACCATGGTATGTACGAAATTATATAGTTCTGCGTGCCCTCGCTCTTATATTGCTAAAACATCAAAAAAAAATCCATTTACATTTGCCCAACATTTCATCCAAATCGGGCATTCAAATAGATTTTTAAAAAACCAAAACCATCGCTTGAGTTGAAGCAAAGACTTCCAGGTTCAAAAGAGGGGCCATAGAAATCGAAAAACTGAATTGTCTGAATATCAAGGATAACAGCGGTAAACTTAACCCAATCTAGAAACCTCTTCTCCCGACAATAATTTCAACTTTACAAAACACACCGCAGCCATTAAACATTCCACCCAGAGAGCAGGGGCCCGATTCTCAAATGTCTACAGACTGGCAGAGTTCCTAAGAAGGGAGTTAAGATTTATTGCTGGAGAGAAGCCGGCCCTGGACGCCCGGAAAAATTATTCTGAACATGAGGATTCTTTTCTCAACCGATCATGATTGTTACCCTGAAATATGAAACTGGCAGAGTTCCTCATAAGGAAGTTAAGATTTATTGCTGGAGTGAAGTTGGCCCTGGACGCCCGGAAAAATTATTCTGATTATGTGGATTCTTTTCTCAACCGATTCTGATTGTTACCCTGAAATATTAAACTGGCAGAGTTCCTAATAAGGAAGTTAAGATTTATTGTTGGAGTGAAATTGGCCCTGGACGCCCGGAAAAATTATTCTGATTATGTGGATTCTTTTCTCAACCGATTCTGATTGTTACCCTGAAATATTAAACTGGCAGAGTTCCTAATAAGGAAGCTAAGATTTATTGCTTAAGTGAAGCCGGCCCTGGACACCCGGAAAAATTATTCCGAATATGTGGTTTCTTTTATCAACTGATTGAGATTGTTACACTGAAATATGAAATTGGCAGAATTCATAATGATGAAGATATGAATTATTGTCTGGGCCATAACGGTCCTGGAAACGTGAAAAATCATTACCAGTGCTAGAATCCCAAAAAAATACTTATTTTGCTCAATTATGTGAGCTACTTCGTTCCTAAAAAAATTTAAAAACAATAAAAAATTATTGCTGAACTTTATTGCCAGAGTAACTCGGCTCAAAGCATACTTTATCCTGAACGAATTTTTCAAGGAATAATCACAATAATTTCTACCTCCAAGTTATAAACTGATTCTCTTGACTCAAATATTATTACGTTTTAATATCAAGTCCTTGCTATGTCTGCCTGTCACTCGTCTGTGCCTGTCAATTCTATTTGAAACCCTCTACTTGTTATAAGTCGATGAATATATTGTGATAAATACTCTCATGTGGTATTCATTATTATATTCTGACGGACCAACATAGATAATTATTGGGGGATTGACCAGCGGGAGCAATTCTTCATATTTTAGAAAAACTTGACCGCCATGTTTGAAATATGATTGTGAATCACCGTATATAAATGCACAAATAGAAATAATAATGTCAACAGGTCTGTAAGGTATTAAAATCCCTAAGAATAACTTCTACCTTCGCATACGTGTACCGTCTCGCTCCTGATCGAAAGGAAAATGAAAATAGACTTTTCGCAGCCGTTCTCAGTTTCCTCGACACGTTTTGTCAACATCCTATAAAAAGTCTCTCGATGGGATTTTCATCAAATCTCAAATTACACACACGAAGCTGTTTATACACTTACTGTGAAAATGTTTTTGCACAAACGTCAGTTTCAATTTCGATGATATCAAGTCCTGATACATAAATATCATCTTCCAGTTTGTCGTACACTATAAATTTGCGCTACAGGATATCTTTATTGGGTCAGACACAGGATCATGTTTTGTCCAATTAGGACATATTTGTGTACGTTATTAGACTATTGAGATTCACTAGGATTTGCATGATCAGACAAATGTACTTCGGAATTAGTAATCGTTTCAATAGAGTTGACGATTCTCTTGTGAAGGAAGATATCTGTAGATACCTGTAGAGAAACATATTTGAATGATATTTTCATTCAACATAATATGAAACTTCCATTTCTTGCGATATAAACTCCAATCAAAACAGTGTGCCTTCGACAAATTCCTTCATATTGGGCCAAGTCAATAAAAAGTAATACTGGAAAGTATCCAGTGAAGTTTTAAGTGAAAATAAATACCTAATGTAGAGAGAATATTCGTTTAATTGTACTAGGTAGTATTTGCTGGAAGAGTTGAAGTAATCTAGCAAATATTTACATATAATCTATACAATTAGGCATTTGCTTACGCCAAACCTACGAATTTTTTACCTCGGTAAAAAAAAAGTTAAATGGGACACTTAGTCCGGGAGGTACTGTCACTTTGGAATACATCATAGTATGTACGATGATATTTAGTTGTTATTATAGTACACATACCACTTATTACTAAACCAAGATTCAGACATCGAGACCGCCTCCATGGGAGGCTTTGCAACTTGTCAAAAAAAGTTGAAAAAAAAATAATAGTATGCAGGTTGGACTTTTGATCGTTGGTAGATCATGTCATACTCATCAAGAAATCAATTGTCAGACCCTTGAGTAGCGGTGGGTTGCACAGATACAGGGTGTTGAATATGAAAAATTAATTCTTTTTTTTAAATCATAACTTCCACAGTTTTGGAAATTTCACAGTTTAATTCGAAGAAATATTTTTGTTCAATAAGAGCTTCATTTTAAACAGAAAATTACATTTTTAGTTGCTACCAGTGGCGTACAAAAAGGGTATATAGGCCCCTTTCTTATTTTTTAGGCCACTGGTAAAATCAGGAAAATTATTATTCTTTGATTTCTTCATTAAATTTTGAGTAAAACATGTATAATTGTTCTAACCCAGAAAAATCATTCGTTTTCAAGATAATTTCGCTTCTATGAATACATACTAATAATGAAAAAATTGTTTTGCTGAAGTGGTACAATCCAAATAACTGCTTCACCTGGATATTCTACCAAAAATGTCAATGCTACTTTCACATGCATTTTTTCACAAAGGTGCTTTCTTGTAGAAATACAGAGTGTTGAAACTAGAAAATTATAAAGAATTTTTCTCATAACTAACATGCAGTGTATCTCGATTCTCATGGAAATACTCTATAAATTTCAGGATGAGTCTAAATCTTACCTGTGGTTGATCTGAGTGAAATACAATGCTCGCAAGGAGCGATGGACTTACCCAGTTTCACGAAAAATTACATTGAGGGACAATATACTTAGGCTCAAAATCTCAACGGATTCGGAATCAGGACAACAATATTACTACCGGTACAGATTTTCTATGAAAAATTTTCCCTTCTGAAAACCCTAGTTTGTCTCACTTTTCATTGAAACACCCCCGTATCTTCCGTAAATATTGGAGTGGAACTCTGTAAATTTCCGGATCGGTAGATGTACAAGCGATGAGTCTGAATTTTGCCTGAAGTTGATCCGAGTGACATACACTGTTCGCCAGGGGGTGTTTCCATGAAAATTAAGACAAATTTGATTTTTCAGAACTGAAAATGTTTCAGCAAGAATTTGTTCTGAGAGTAAAATCGGTGTCCTGATTACGAATCCGTTAGAGTTTTGGGTCTATAATGTCCCCTTATATGGTTTTTCGCAAAGCTGGGTGAGTCCATCGCTCCTGGCGAGCAGTGTATTCTACTCAGATCAACTTCAGGCAAGAGTCAGACTCATCGCTTGTACATCTACCGATCCAGAAATTACAGAGTTCCACTCCGATAGTTACGGAAGATACGGGGGTGTTTTCATGGAAAGTGAGACAAACTGGGTTTTACAGAATTGAAAATGTTTCATCAAAAATCTGTACTGGTAAGTGATATTGTTGTCCTGATTCCGAATCCGTTGGAATTTTGAACCCAAGTATACTGTTCCCCAATGTAATTTTTCGCAAAACTAGGTAAGTTCATCACTCCTGGCGAGCATTGTATTTCACTCAGATCAACCACATACAAGATGTAGACTCATCCTGAGATTTACACAGTGCCTCTCGAATAATTACGAGGGTGTTTCCATAAGAAGTGAGATACACTGTATGTTAGTTAGAAGAAAAATGCTTAATAATTTTCTAGTTTCAACACCCTGTATTTCTGCAAGAAAACAGCTTTGTGAAAAAATGCATGTGAAAGTAGCATTGATATTTTCCAGAACAAATTTGAAGCAGTCAATTAGATTGTACAATTTACTTCAGCAAAACAATTTTTTCATTATCTATTAGTATGTATTCATAAAAGCGCAATTATCTTGAAAACGATTGATTTTTTTCGGGTTCAAACAATCCTACATTTTTTACTTAAAATTGAATGGAGAAATAAAAAAATAATAGTTTGCCTGATTTTACCAGTGGCGTAAAAAATAGGGGGTGAAAGGGACCAATTGTACGCCACTGGTGGCAACTAAAACTGTAATTTTTTTTCAAATAAAGCTCATATTGAACAAAAACATTTCTCCGAATTGAACTGTAAAATTTCCAAAACTGTGGAAGTTACGAATAAAAAATAGATTTAATTTTTCATATCCAATACCCTGTATCTGTGCCACCCACCGGTACTCAAGGGTCTGGCGACTGATTTCGTGATGAGTATCACATGATCTACCAACGATAAAAAATCCAGCCTGCTTATTATGACGTATTCCAAAGTGACAGTACCTCTCGGGCTAACTGTCTTCGTGTACAGAGAATCACCTTAGTTAACATATTCATCAGTAGTGCTACACTGTCTAGTAGTGACGAAGAAAGTAGTAAAGATATAAATGAAAGCTGTGAAGTTGAGACAAGTAATGCCCAAAGCATGATGCTCTTTGTGAGTTTAAAGGAAAACCACCAAGAAATAAATAATGAATATATGTTGTTGTAAATAGTGGCATCTGTAGTGTTCACTATTCTTTGTAATCCTCACTAGAGTCCACAACTTGAGAATAAGGGTGGTAGAATACTCCATGTGAACGAATAAATAAACACTAGTTACTTTACTAAGTACCGCATTCATATGTCTGTACAGATCTGAGCTCTCTCCTCTCTAGAGTTAGGTAACAACATTATTCACAATTCGAGATGACCTTATTCACTGATACCGTAATTCCTAATGGTATGCATATACTTCAGTATCGAAAGAAAAAGCGTGGATTGAAATGAAGGGTGAGTATAAATGGTAAAGGCATTGGCAAAGTAGTTACCATAGAACAACTGAAAAAATGCTTAAGCATCATGAATCGAATATTAATAAGGAAACGCATACAAACAAGACGAGTAATGAACAAATGAAAGTGAATAAATGGTAAAGTGAATTTTTATGCAGAATAGTACGACATCATTTGTTTTTGAAAAAAATGGATTTTTCGATTTCCCTCGGAATATCGTCCATAAAAATTTTCCGGATGCTTTCACGATTTATCACCTTCGGAATTCGGATTCAGCGTGTCAAAATACATAAGAATAACTTGGGTGATCCCGTCGCACTTCATCGGCTACGGAAACCCTCCCCGCCACCGGACTACATTGAGAAACCATCATTATACAGTTGATATACCTATATGAATATACCATTTATTTGAAACATTTTTGTATTTCGATTTGAATAAATAATAAAATTATGTTTTATTGTTCAAAATTTTCATTTTAATCATGGGGCAAATGTGAACATCCACTTGAACTGATGTAAATTGTTTTAAATATGATTATTTGTTCGATATAACCCCACCAATTCCAATGTAGGATTCAATACAGAAGAGTTTGCATTTACATTTACCTTCACTTGTGTTTACCATCATCCCAAAATAATTAAAATTGGAAAAAAATACATGGGTGTTGTAAACATTAAATTATTTTTCAAATAATTTATTTTTTCAAGTTCACAAATTATATTTAGGAAGAATATACTTTAGAATATCTTCTTATTTAAAAACAGCGCTTTATATTTGATACTTTTCAATTCCCCATGCACTGATGGAACCTCATTTTATCAAAACCGTTTACAGTTCCCCCGGGAGTCATTCGGACTAACTCATCCATTCTACAGGCCCCAGAAATACCAAATATTAAAGCCAACTAAAAAATTAATAAATGTGTAATCTAAATAGAAATTAAAATCTTGTAAATTGCCTCAATCATTGAATTTTCCTTATCTGGAGCTTCCTCGGTAAATTTTTCAATTTCTCAGATTTCTTTACCCTATAACCTTGAGCTTGCCGTTTCAATAAAGAACGAATTTTTGAATATGTAGATATATCTACATTGTATTTAATTGCAAGGGTTGACTTCAACATTGGATAATTGGCCCATAATATTGAAGATTTTATCATTGAACAAAGATGTAGGAAGTATTCCATTAACCAGTGACCGCCAAAAAGTGTGTTCCATATGGGAAAAAACTTTATTATTGGAGTATTGGAAAATATATTCTTGAGAAAAGTTTGTGCGATAATCTTAAAATCGATTTTGACACATGTCACGTGATCGCTGGTATGGCGGAAAATTGAAAAAAATTACTATGAAACGGCAAAAAGTGGGGAAAAATGGCAAGATATCAAAAAAAAGGTGCTTAGAATTTGAATTTTATACACATATAGAAGTTTGAAAAAATAATGAGAGAAAATTGAAAATAGCTATTTTTTCTAAATATTTTTTTAACTGTATGAAAATATCAAATTATTATCATATGAATAGCTTGACCATACTGAAACATTTGTGTTTCGATGAGAATGACTAAATTTTCTTATTTTCTCCACATGAGTAAACACTAAATTAAAAAAATTGGATTTTGTCAAAACCTTGGCTCTTACATTGGTTCGTATCTAACAGTTATATCAGAATTCCACGACCATTGTGATGACATGACACTCCAGAAACATGACGTTTTGCAGATTATAATCAAGTTTCGATGACAATCGTACCAGAGCATTTCACTTCGCTTGCAATGTTGAAAGTTCTAGCGTCTTTAATTTGACGCACTATTTTTAAGATTATGTGCGAAGTGAAACGTTCGTGCACGATTATCATCAAAAATTGATTACAATCAGAAAAACACGATATTTTTGTATTTCTCCATCATCGCAATAATCGTGGGATTCTGATATAACTGTTAGATACGAACCAATATAACATCAAGGGTTCTGACAAAATTCAATTTTTTTAATTTAGTTCTCTCTGGTGTGGAGAAAAGGAGAAAGTTTTGTTATTATCATTGAAATACAAATATTTCAGTATGGTCAAGCTATTCATAAAAAAATTATTTGATATTTTTATAAAGCTAGGAAAATATTTTAAAAAATTTTCTATTTTCAATTTTCTCACATTATTTTGTCAAACTTTGTGCATGTGTATAAAATTTAATTTTGAGCAACTTTTTCAACTAACTTTTTTCGATATCTTGCCATTTTACTCGACTTTTTGCCAATTCCTAGAAATTTTTTTCAATTTGCCGTCATACCAGCGATCACGTGACCTATGTCAAAATCGAGTTTTAGGTTATCGGACATGCACAATCTTTTCCCAAGAATATTTTTCCGAATACTCTAATAATAAACTTCTTTCCCATATGGTACATACTTTTTAGCGGTCACTGTATACTCTTGCGATAATCCATAAAACGTTAATATGCATTTTCGTACTTTTCTCTTGATTTCTTTGGCAATAATGCCAATGAAGCAGTATTCACTGCCGCAGCCAGCTCTGGAGGAGTGCCAGGAATGGATATTCCATCATCACTTATCATTTTTTTTTGGGTGAACACACCAGCAATTAAATTTATAAGCGTCAAGTTGACAATTCAACCTCAATAGGTTTCCATAGTAACCCAAGTTATTTTATTGCGAATTTCAGAGCACCATTTATTTGTGAATAAAATTATTCGCGATTGTTTCAAAATTAATTATTATCTGTTGAATTTACCTCGAAGGAACAGGCACATTTCTGGACTCTGTGTTGCTAAGTCTCGGTAGGAAAAGCTTATGCAGTGAGTGTGTTCATGAACAAATATTACGTGAATTGGATATTTCTGGAATCAAATTGACAACGTCTCCAAATTAGCTTAGGCCTAGAATAACCTCCCAAAGTTGAAAATCTCTCACATTGGACATATCCACCACCCAACTGTTTCGATTGGTTCTTGCTGATCGCTCATGGAATTCTAGCAATTAACTTGCCTGGGAGACTGATTCAACGGGTGGACGTAACGTGACGACTTTCACGTACTCTTATAAACCAGCCACGGTCGCTAAAGCAAAGAATACAAGACTGCGCATGCTAACACAAGACTGCTTAGCTGTCAATTTGTACATTAACTTAACGTGCATCTAAGTTAACGTTTACGTTCATGGCCGCGAACACGATAGCGATCGCGGCCATGATCGCGGTCGCATCAGTCTGCGCCTTAGTGTACGCACTGTCGTAGAAAAAAATGTTGATATTGATGAAATGAGCTCTCAACGAGTGAATAATCAATTACATTATTATAAGAATGACATGGTTGAATTCAGCAACGTTAATTATCATTGTCGATTATATTCACAAATATAATAGATACCTACCTACTCAAATAAATCCACTAATTCACCATAACAAATGCTCAACATCAGTGAAGAATTCTTCTGATAAATACTCACGAGTGGAATATTCCGGTTTCAAATATCATTTTGAAACTAGCTATTTTGTAACAGAAAAGCTGACACCTGTTATTTGCCCCTAAACAATAGCCCTGCGTTACCAATTAATTCTATCTGCCGAACAAAGGGTATTGCGCTCAACGGGGGCGTTGATTGACCTGCATTGATGGAAAATGTATCAAAGGAACTCAACCACATGTGCGAGCCATCCGAAAGAGATTTTACAGTTCTGTACAAAACCGTTGACAATTGATATGATTAAAGTTCACCAATCAAACAAGCCCTCTGTTTAATTTTGATGGTGAAAACCATATTTTCGATCGCTTATAATGCGTAAGCTTCTGAAATATTCCTATATTCACCATTTCACCTTTTGAAGATTTGAGAAACGACAGAAAATATAGGTTCCTGTATTGAAACATATTATTATAATCCAAGTGCTGTAGCTCAAATTACACTGAATCTCATAGAAATGATTTTTGGAACACGGACAGTTTTTCAAGAGGAAAATTTTCGTAGGTAATACAACAAGTGTATTGGTGATTATCGAAATAAAAATTCCTTCGACTTTGAGAAACAAATTATGTTGCTTGGCAACCATACGAGCACGAAAAAAAGATGGAATTTATGATAATCATCGGTACACGAGTTGTCTTTGTTAAGACTATTCCATGAATGAAATCAAAACCATTTTTATTTATTATTAATGTTAATATTGAAAGTACAGTTAGTGCTGTTGAATATTTTGACGTAATTCATATCGAGTTCGCCCTTTGTACTAGTAGATTGCGTATGTGACAGCCTACTACTGAATTCAACCTAGAACACTAATCCCACATTCAAATTCTAAAACTATGCAACTAACAAAACATAAATATCAAATTGAGGACTGCCATCATAATGAAGAAAGCCGTCTGCGAAATTACTAGGGCGAGTTTTTAAATTCATCGATGGATAATGCGTATTCGTGCTGTCATTATCATTTTCCATTAGTTGAATAAGGATGCAATGCTCATCGATGGATCCATCGATGAATTTAAAAACTTGCACCTATTTGGAGTAAACTGCGCAGAGCAGCTGTCTTGGTATATCAAATTTCCCGCTATTTCAGTGACCATTCACAGGGCGCGTCTTTCGTTGGTTGTCTTTAGGTTTGTTCGCGTTCATGAAACAAACAGTCTGAAACCATCGGATGCATGCGCAGTTTCACAGAACTGTACGCATTCTTTGAGTTCTGTGGGACTACGCATGCTTGTGACGGTTTCGGGTTTCGGACAGTTTATTTTGTGAACGCGAGCAAGCCTATTAAATTGTTTAGTTCATTGGTAGATAGATAGTGACTCATCGTTCATTTTCATGCTTTTACGGGAATTGAAAGGGCGGAGTTTTGGTTTACGTGTATGCAAAATTTGTCGAAAAGTTGATATGAATGAAAAGTGAAGCGTATCATGGTTTTGGTCAAAGTTCGGTGTTGTGTCAAAAATTTGTCGAAAATTGTAAAGTTGATATGAATTAATAGTTAGTGCTCATCATGGTTTGGGTCAAAGTTCGGTGTTGTGTCATTATACTAACTTGCTGGTGGGGTAAGTTTGTTTTATAAAACAACCAATGACGAAGCGAACTACAAAGGTAATCTAACATGCTGTTTTCAATTATCAATATGAAAATTTCCACCAATCAAAAACGCGTATTTTAACATGAGTGGAATAGTCGGCAAAGCTCGATAAACCAATAACTTGGAGGGGTTTAGAATTATCTATATAACGTAAAGAAACAAACTTGTAGAACGAAAAAACCCCAATAATAAAGGTGATCACATGTTTTCGAAAATTGCTTCTTTTTTATAGATAATCAGCTATAACTGATATTTTCAGATATCCGCGCGAACAACTGGGGATATCATAAGATTTACTCCAACGCTCGACTAAAATTCTTGTATCTCCCTTCTTTTTGGCCAAAAATTCATGAACCAAACGACATTTCGAAGGAAAATCCTTCAGCAGTTATCATATGTCGGTACACGTGGTTGTACTTGATATTCGAAGGTGAAATAATGATTTTTGTTAAAAAAAAAATGTAATTTTAGTCTAATTACTTTGGCTTTTTTTATTTTTTTAGGAACGAAGTAGATCAAAGGACGAAATTGAGCAAAATAAGTATTTTTTTAAGATTCTAGCACTGGTAATAATTTTTCACGTTTACTGGACCAGTAACGCCCAGACAATAATTCAACTTCTTCATTATGAATTCTGCCAATTTCATATTCCAGTATAACACAATCAGTTGAGAGAAGAAACCACATATTCGGAATAATTTTTCCGGGCGTCCAGGGCCGGCTTCACTCCAGCAATAAATCTTAACTTCCTCATTAGGAACTCTGCCAGTTTCATATTCTGGCATAACAAAGAGAATCGTTTAAGAATATAATACTTCCTTATAAAGAACTCTGCCAGTTTCAAATTTCAGGGTAACAATCAGGATCGGTTGAGGCAAGAATCCACATCTTCAGAATAATTTTTCCGGGCGTCTATGGCCGGCTTCTCTACAGCAATAAATCTTAACTTCCTTATTAGGAACTCATTTCGGGGTTAATATCAGGATCGGTTGAGAAACTTGAAGAGTTCCTAATAAGGGAGTTAAGATTTATTGCTTGAGTGAAGCCGGCCCTGAACGCCCGGAAAAATTATTCTGAACATGTGGATTCTTTTATCAACCGATCCTGATTGTTGATGTTGAATATGAAACTGGCAGAGTTCCTAATAAGGAAGTTAAGATTTATTACTGGATTACCGGCCTGGACGCTCGCAAAAATTATTCTGAACATGTGGATTCTTTTCTCAACCGATCTTGATTGTTACCCTGAAATATGAAACTGGCAGAGTTCCTAATAAGGAAGTTAAGATTTATTGCTGGAGAGAAGTCGGCCCTGGGCGCCTGGAAAAATTATTCTGAACATGTTAATTATATTCTTAAAAGTTTCTCTTCGTAATGCTGGAATATGCAACTGGCAGAGTTCCTAATAAAGAAGTAAAGATTTGCTGGAGTGAAGCCGGCCCTGGACGCCCAGAAAAATTATTCCGTACATGTAGATTCTTTTCTCAACCGATCCTGATTGTTACAAAAAAAAAAAATTGTACGTGTAGGAAAGAGCCGTTCATGTATGAACACGTGTAACACGTGTAACACGTGAAAGGCAGAATTGGTGATTCTTCGTTCCTTCTCCTTTATCAAACTGAAGCTGGTTATTTAAAATGGAGTTTTATCAGCATGAATCCCAGTAGGAAGTTGCAAAATGGATGATTTTTGTAGAACACAACATACCACTTGAAACAAATTCGAATAAATAACATTGGTGTCGAACGAACTTTCCATTCACACGAACACAATAATTCTCTGAGCACCATCTATTAACAAAAATACGTCGAAATTAATGTCTTAGTAAACACGTCGATAAACTTAAATTAGTGTGTTTCACAGTTCACCCTGTATATAAAGTCTATCAACAAGATTCTGAACGTCAACTTATCTGAAGTTCGCGTTATCTATGAAAATTATATTATAAATTTCGATAGCAAATTATTATGTTCATAGCAGTTCCATTAACTTGGATCGGTGAATCACAATGTTCCAATGTTAATTTTCAGTGAAGGGGTGAAATTTTCACCACGACGCGACGTCTCAAAAAATCAACAAGGTTTACGTCATTTATGAGTCCATCAGCGTGTGATTCAGGAAATAGTTCTGTCATCAAAGGTATTTGAGAGGTGATTGCAATTGCTCTGGCTTTCAGAGTATTTTGCAATAGTTAGGATGACTTAAGAGTCCCTTATAAGATTGGAGAAGTCCAATCGAAAGTATCTTCTTTTTCAAATAACGCCGTGAAGTCTTGCGATGGAATTTATATTTGAAGTTTGTTTCTTCCGCAGACATTCAGTCACACTACGAATACATTTAACATACCTATTATCTTCACAAATCCTACTATAATTAATATCTACACTGAAATGGACAAATACCATCCTACCAATCATACTGATATATGGGTAAAAGTATGTATATTTGGATGGTTGTTAGTCAATTACACAAAAAAGACTACACGGATTTGGATGAAATTTGTGAAACATATAGTTCATGATCTGTATTAACACATATATCGATATGTTATTTATCTCATTTTGTATACGTTCGAGCTCCGCTCTAGAGTTTAATAGTTTTTTCGCGAATACAATGCTATCTGAAGGTGATTCCACACGCTGTATTTTCAAAAGTAGTGCCAAGTCTAGAGGAAGTAATCTTGCTCATTATTTGCAAACAGATGGGATGTTTAGTACCGATTTTGAAACACTATTTAATTCAGTTAATTGGTCCGCGTATTGAAAGAAACTAATAGAGACAATTGAGCTAACCCAGTTAAGGAAAGACTAGCGATAACATTAAGATTTCTCGCTACTGCGTACTGGTATAAATACTTGTATGCAGAGTTGTCCCAAATCACAGTGCTTAGTGCTCGTGAAAGTGCTCGAAGCACTTTTGTGCTCCTAAGCACTGTGCTCCCGAGCACTTTCCTAATTCAATGCTTAGTGCTTAGTGCTCAGAAGGATTTAACGAAAAGCCTTAGTGCTTTGTAATCTCGAAAAGTGCTCGCAAGCACTCCAGTGCTCCGGAGCACTTTTCGGGATTACTAAGCACTAAGCCTTTCCATGTAAATGAATCTTGTCGAAACATGAAGTCGCGGCAGAGGGCACACGGCGGCACCTCCCACCAAAAAATCAATTTTCTACGATAAGTACTGCGTTTAGAAGATTACTGTCTTTGAAAATAGTAAAATTCTATCAGTCTTATTTTTTTATATAGGAAAAGTTCCTATCTAAATAAATAAGTTCAAAATAACTAAATATAACTTCTCCTTTTCAAACTACGTTGACGTATCGGAGACCAAATCTGTCTCCGTTATCAAAACTTTTAAAACAATTATTTTTTTTATTTTTTTATTATCGAATCAAATTGTTATTTCTTTGACAAAAGTCAAAAAAAGTCTACCAAAAAGTTCGTATGGATGACATTTGCTATCTTGCTACAGGGGATGTGCGGTACGTCAATTACCACTCTGTTATTTCAAACTTCTTTCCTGTGTAACCATATATATGGCAAATTTCGGTTTGATTTTGATTTACATGTTTTGGTTATTTTTCAGACTGTGCGAGGTTGAACACTCAAAAAACGATGTCAAGAAAACCACAAAACCAAACATTCAATCAATATTCCTATTTTATTGCAATCAGAATGTTGATTTCAGAAATTCTATTTCAAAATAGTATATTATTTTAACAGTGTTATAAATGTCATTTCAGTAACGAGTATTTTATTCACGAGCGTTGTGGAACGACTGTTTAAAAAATAATTGCTCGAGGAGCTCATAAATGCTTTACATATGCGAATTCCTATTATAACCACAAAATTGTATGTTTTTAAGTTGATATAATTTTGTATCATAACAGTTTCAATTGACAAGTCAAGAACGACCTACTCTCTCAGGGTTTTTAACCACTGCGAAATCAAACACTAACCCTAGCGATGTACTTAAAAAATATGGAGTTGCTATGGTAATATTAAAAAAATATATATAAATACAGATTGCGGAATATTGGGACAATATTGGTTCAATATTGTGAATATATTGGCAAAATATTCAAATAACAATATTGGTGAGAAAAAAAAACATTCGGCGATATTGGTCCAATATTTTGAAAATAATATTGTCGAAATGTTAAGCGATATTGGTACAATCACTTACATTAGAATAATATCGGTAGAATATTATAAAAATATTGGCAAAATATTCAAATGAAATATTGGCGACATAAAATTATGATTATATCGGGATATTGGTACAATATTATTTGGACATTATACAAATAATGTATAAATAATGTGAAATATTGTGGAAGCAATATTGGCCTCAAAATATTTAGCGATATTGGTACAATATCATTTTGTATATATTGGTGAAATATTCAAAGTGAATAAATATATTGCCTTGGAAACATTGATGAAATATTTCCAGAAAATGTAGAATAATTTGAAAATTCTACAATTTCATTTCTACTTCTATTAACCACTGAGTAGATTGACTAGTAGAAGCATTATTATAATCCTTATTTAATATAGTTACTATGATTCAGCTATCGTTCCATATGTGGAGCCACCTAGCGGTTTTTTGTATGATCATAATCCATTTCAATATTATATAATATTCACATTTTAATGATGGTGATGAATTTATTTTGTAATATTGTATCAATATTGTCTTTCAAATATTGGCGTGAGGTTTTCGTAGCAATCTCAATCAATATAGGGTCAATATAATTTTTCGAATATGGATGAAATAATATTCCATCAATATTCTATCAAACTTGGATATGGAGGAATATTGAAATCGCAATATTGGAGCTAGATGCTGAAAACAATATTTAGGCAATATCGCTCTATCGATATTGGTGAAAATTATTCAACCAATATTGAACCAATATTTTATGATACAATCTACATTCAGAACAGGTTGAGCCGATATTCCATCAATATTATTAATGAAATATTGTTTTTCCAATGTGCACCCATATTGGTTCAATATTATTTTCACATTTACAATATATCCATATTGGCCCAATATGAAAACAAGATTCAGCCAATATGAGGTACTACCTGGAATTCCATAATGCAGCTCACAATAGTCTCATTCGGCTGGTCGTGAACAGTAAAAACAAAGAAATCACAAAACTGCCGTCAACCCTGCTCGCGAGCAGAAGGAGGAATTCCTTTGATGTATCGTTACCGGACGGAACAGACGAAACATGTGTTTTGGGTGATTACAAGCACGTGGAACGCTGCAAACAGCCTGAACAAGACGAACATGCTTCTTGTTACATTCGTGCTGCTGGCTCCGTTTGTTGCGCTGGATGTGTTCGTTCGTGCTGCTCGCAAGCAGTGTACACCAACCATAAAACACTTATACAATAAATAACTATTGTTATTGGTAGCAAAATATAAGTAGTGTTTTGTTACTGGCGATACCAATTTGAATGTTTTGGAAATTTGTTTCAGAAATGCAGTGACACTAGAGTTTCCGATAAACGAGTATTCTTCACTTTCGCCAGAACTCTACCTCCATCCAGCAAAGTTTCCAAAAGTGTGGTTGCTCTGTTGAGAGCTTTCAATTGGCATAGATTCGTAGTGGTGTCTGGTTCGCATCCAGCGTCGGGAAGAGAAGTTCAAGAAGCTATAGAGGTAAGATAAATGTTTCTGTGGAATAATATAACCAATCAATATGATAATCATTGAATGACTGAAAACATTGAAAGAGAATCTGAAAACTTCTACAACCAGAACAGTTTGGCATCCGTAAGGCGAAAGGAAGAAAAAGTATGATAACTAAACCAGGGTAGCTATAGGGTGTGCGAATAAACTACAATCGGGTGAGAAATATTTTGGTTAATTCACTACTGGAACTTACCTTTTGGACGGTAACATTTATTTTATTAGTAGTATCTTGAATATTATATCGAAAAGGATATAGTTATTTATATTAAAATAATTAAGGTTCGTAATCAAATGATGATTTTAAAGTAAAATTTGACGCAAAGTACTGCATTTTTCAAGAGTTCTACGCTTTACCGATCAAGGAAGTAGGCCGATTATAATATATATTAAAGTATAAATGGATAAAACGGTCTCTCAAACACGCGCGAATTTTCGAAATAGAGCAAGTGTTTGAAAGATCAGTTATCACCGAATACTTCCAATTGGTGCACTTTGAAATCATAAATACTGGTTTCATTATTACAAATGATGGAAATAAGAACTTATAATGTAAAATGGTTGAATTCGTGATGTGACATCAGTATACCTTTCGTTAATGTTTGAATAAAAGTTTTGCATTTGTTTGTAATATTTCATTTGACGTTACAAGGTACTCCTGTCAGATCAATGATGATAACATTGTCATTCAGACTTTACTGTTCTCGAGTTGTTGATGTATCCATGATAACTTTAAAAAATGCGCGTTTTTGAAAGTTCGATTTGCACACGCTGTGGCGTGCTTTAAATAGGTAAAAAGGAGCACCAATTAAAAAAAAACACTTTTTTGTACAACTGACATTAAAAATGACGTTTTTAATTCATTGACACATGAACTAAAAACTGACGTTTTCACAAAATCACTTTTAACACTAGTGTTAAAAGTACTTTTAACACTAGTGTTAAAAGTAAAATGACAGATGAGATGATGGATACTCAGTAATATAGATCTCTCTAATAGAAACACTTCAATCAGATATTATAATCAGAACACCTACTCAAGAGGAATCGTTTATAAAAGTTCACACATGTATATGGTCGTTTGCGCAATTGATAATACTAATTCCTTTTGAAGTTACAAACGAAGTAGTATTTAGTCCAACTGTAGAATGTCCTTCATCACTGACAAATAATGACATTCATAAATAAAGTGCGTTGGGGTTTATTATATTTGAAGTATCTGTCAGTCAGCCTTGTAATCCAAAGATCGTGTGTTCGAATCCTTATGGATCTTATTTTTTTTTTGTTTTTTTCTTACTAGCAGTAACTGTTGAACAAAAAATTTTGTATGATACATTTGTTAAAAGTGATTTTATTTTGCTCGTGGGGTTGCTCCACTCGCTAACGCTCGTTTCGCAATATTCCCCACTCACAAAATAAAATGCCACTTTTAACACTTGTATCATAAATAACTATTTCATTCCTACATCGCAAAATGTACTGTAATGATCATTTCAGTACAGGATATTTCATTCCCCACAACTTTTATGAACTACTAGACTGTCATTTTTATGATCATAAGTAATATATAAGATCGAATCAAGTTTGTTAACGTACTAATAATTTGACATTTCACATCAGTATTTACAAATTTCGTTTAAAAAATAAGTAATCGAAAATGAGTGATAATAGTGAGGATGATTTGACATTGACACTGCTAATTTCAATATAAAGATTGATAACAATCGAATTCCATTTTCGAATAGTTGGCAGGAAGTTTCTGTAGCACTTGATTTCATCATATTATTATGTGGGCTCGTAGCAGCGATTAATAAGTGAAGGAGCAGTCAGGATTTGGATAGTGGGAGTGAGGGTTCGAATTCCATATAAACCACATTTTTTTCTTTTATGAAATCGATTTTCATTATAATTTTCAATATTTGTATCTTCAATTCCTTTTTTAGGGTGTATGTATTAAGGAAATCATGACGGCAGGAAAGTTTATGATAAAAAGTGTTATTGAAAATATTACAGATTTGTTTATGATTCAGATGGTCGTTGAAAAAGTATAGTGTACAATTTGCATGCAATGACCCATTTCCCACTAGTGAGTATATGAAATTTTGTAGTACGAGCGTGGGAAATGTATGCCATTTGCATCACATGCACAATATGCACAATATACTATTTCGCACTGTTGGTTTTATAACGCACTATGAACAGTGCGTAAATACTCAGTTTGTGTTGTGCACCCTTATAAAATCTGTTACGTAAGTATATGATTTCGAATAAAAATATAGTTCTTTGCATTGCAAACTCAATACATCCTTGAATATTGCCACGGTCAGTTTTTCTTACGCTTGTAGTTTTCAAGAATTTTACAACACTGAAGGTGTCAAGACTGCCACAAGTTACAAAAAAAAACGGTTTGTCTCGGGGACCGACGCACGGTTTGTCTCGGGGACCGACGCTCAAAATCCGTTTATGCTCGCGGCTACGCTCGATTAGGTGACTAAAAGAACAATTCACCTTACCCGTACAAAAATGTGGGTTCAATACTGGCATCTTCCTAAAGAACTAGGGAATAGGAAGAAGGAAAAGCCAATTCCCATAATAATAACCCTGTATATTTAAATAAAATTTCAAATGACCACTCAGTACATACAAGATCACTTTTATCAATTTCAATTGTTATTGTTGCGCCAAATCGTACCTTTTACACCAAGATGTTGTGTGTAAGTGAAGTCAAAACGGATAAACGGTAGAGAGAGTGTTTTCGATTTAATTCCGAGAGTTCGACCATCTGCCGACGACGTCGTTTCGTCGTTTACAACTCGTCAGGACAGCTTCATGGAGCTCCCGAAATTAAAACAAAAACATTCTGAATCCCAACAATATTAACCCCATTTTAAAGCAGGTATCTCGTTAGTTACTCATGCAAAACCTACATTTCGTAGGTACGGATTAAAATTACATGTCGATACAACCAGACAAAATCAGAAACATAGACTTCTGGAAAAAGTAAAGAAGAAAGGTTCTCGTCTTTAAAATATAAAAAGACCGGTAATATCTAACGACAAAAAGAATAATGCTCTCAATTTCTTAACACTTACTTCTACTTACTATAGTTCGGAACAGCTGTCCACTGTTTCTTGCCATAGAGATCCGACCTGACATTGCATTAGCAGTTAATAAACTTTCTCAGTTCCAAGCTGATCCTAGTGAAAGCCACATGAAAATGATTCAAAAGATTTTCAGATATCTGAAACTTCAAACCCAGAAATATGCATTTTCACTGATGCGTCATATGCAGATTGTACCGAGACTTCAAAAGAACATCAAAGTGTATCTGTGTCGACCACCTAATCTGAATACATGGCTCTGTCATTAGCTTGCACAGAAAGTATGTGGATGAAACAATTGATATTTGATGTTACAAATCAAATATTCCAACCATTGTTATTATGCGATAACCAAGCTGCAATTCAAATTGCTACGAATTTCATTTCACACCCACGCAGCAAACATATTGACATACACTATCATTATGTCAGGGAGAGGATTATTCAGAATGACGTTAAAATTCAATATGTATCTATCAGAGAAAATGCTGCAGACTTTTTATCAAATTGAGGAAGAATATTGAAATGATTCAAGTGAAAAACTTACTCGCAGTGCTGATATGCCCTATTCTATATATTAAGTATTATAACGGTTGTATTTTTACAAACGTTAAATTTCTTCATATTTACTGTAGAGCATGGCAATGTGACAATGTGGCAATGTTTTTGTTGATTATTTCTTATTTTACAGCTCGAAGAACTCTGCTGAATACTCCACCAAGGCTGAATAATAAATTATTTAATAAAATCAGTTAAAAGACGTTTGTTTATTTTGGAATAAAGTTGGTTATACTCTACTGTCAAAATCAATTTTGATTCTTTTGAATTTATTTTTCAACAAGAGATAGATAGTTCTTTCTCTCTCTCTCTCTAATCATTTATTGTCCTTTTCTGCTACCTGTACGGTGCAATATGGACATGCTCCGTTACAGGAAATCCGTTCGCCATCCGGGCTTTAACCGACGTAGACAACGAAACTGTATCGGGGGGATGCAGTTGTCCTGCTCTAGGCAATACTACATCCCTATTTTAATTGGTATGGCACGTCAAAGACGGCGGACATTCGTCACAAACATATATCTCATTTATTCTATTGTTCTGGCTAGGCTTTGTTACTAACTCCATACGCCACCTTAGCAGTGCTGCTCCTTTCTTTTGTTTTATTTGGTTTGACAATTGAAGCATTTAGCCAGTTCCGACATATACGTTAGAATTCCGTCCGAACCACAGATGTAATTTATAAAGATCACGCAGAGAGAGATAGTATAATTGAAGCTTTCATGCATAGGTAAGATGTTGGTTTCATTCTATCTAAATATGAACCAGCCGTTAATAAGCTGTTCTTTGATAGTGTGACAAGTGGGAACACTGTTTGTTGACATTGATGTGAGGAGGGGATTGAATTTTGAATTTCCGTTTATCCTTCATTTCGTCCATTTCTGCGACTGGTCTCACTTGAAGAACTCGCTGATGATTTGAAGTTTCATTTTGAAAATCATCCAGTCAGTGTCTACTAATTGACAGTTATAGAGAGGTAACTATCTATTCAAAATTCAAAGTGGAATTCATTGGAATGCATATTTTTGTCATTTATAATATTTTTCGAATTATTTTATTTCCAATGAATTTTCATGATTTTTCGAAGGGCGTCATAGGACATGTTTTACAAGAATTTCTCTTTTTTGTGTGTAGTTCTACCAGATATAAAATCCAGATCTAAAAAGTAAATTTTAAATTTAAATCTAAATTTAAAATTTGATGTTAAAATTACAAGCTTATCTAAAATTATGAGCTTATTTAAAAATCATAAGCGTATTTAAAATTATAAGTTTAGGTATGTAAAAGCTTATTTCTCGCCATTGAGCGATGATGTTGGTGGCCGATTGCCAAAATAACCAGAATAACAACTATAGCTACCTTATTATAACTGGCTGAATTACACAATAAATCAGGTGTCCAGAACCGAGGTGGTGTATTAAGAGGTGTTCTAAGAGCCGCAGGCACTGTATAGAAGAACCAAAGAACCCGAGGAGCTTGAAATACATTCACAGGAGAAGAGTTTGGTTGACTCTTATAACTTATTGGTCAAGGAAAGTATGTAAGGTTTAAATGCATTTAATCCAATATTTTGAAACATGCGAGTTGGTATGACCATTTCAATAAGGCACAATATAGTCCAAAAAACCAAATTTCTTCACACAACCTGTATACGATCCTTATTAATAGACTCATCAAGCTTCGAACTTGGTTTAACAACGTTTCATTCATTAAATACATTTTTTTAAATAAATTGATTGCAATCGGTATTTATTGATTTTTCAAGATCTCGTCAAGCCTAGAACTTGATTTATCAACATTTATTGAATTAAATACTATTTTTTTTTTAGCAATTTTTTTATTTGTATGTCTGTAGTCTGAGTATTTTCTCTTTCAGTGTAATAAAGACTTTCTACAGAGACTTGCTTTAAGAATGAGATACTTTATCAGAATTTCTGTAGATGGCGTCCAAATGACAACTATTATTTAGCTATTTCATTCTCGCTGCCATAAATTAAATTTCTAGTAATATCTTTGGGTTCATTCACCAACAATCGTACCACTCCGTAATACGAGTTAGCCCTCCGCATTGTTTATATAAAGTTCAGGTGAAAAACCCATTAAAAGGGGAATATAGCCTTATAGTATAGGAAAATTTTGTTCATTTCTGACTTTGTTGATAAAGAAGTTAATAAAATTTGATTCAACTTGTCATAAGTTTTGCTCCTATTTTGCATAGTTTCTAAAACCACTTTGCACGATTTCAGAAATGTTTAGAAGAATTGATACCCATATGAAAATATACATGCGTGTATATACCAAAATTTGATCAGTTGATATTGAACGAAATATTTGAAAACAGCAAAAACTGTGACTAACTGGAACGATTGAAAATATTTTTGTTTGTATTCCAAATGATGTAGGTACGCATAAAAATCGCCACCTATATTTACTTGCTAGTTATATAATTCTGACATTCCATTTCATCATATCAGCCATTGATATATTCAATATGCCATTCAGTAAAAATTTGAGTGATAGATAGCCCTATAATTTATAGATTTCGAAACAATGTTGATTGCGAAAGATCGAAACCTTTTTTAAAATTATGATTATTCGATTCATCCAATTATTATTTCCCTCTCATCTGTCAAATTTATTCACTGATAAACCTCCGTTCCTCTCCGGATGAACTACATGGACCTTTCACAAGTCGTGAGCAAAGCTCTGAATGATCTTTAAACTCGAAGACTCGGAGTGCTTTTTCCTCCTGTCGCAAGGCCTAGCGGCCTAGAACCCGTTTCAACGCGCGGGAGTCGCGGGACCAGAGTAAATAAATAGCCAGACAGAGTGATGTGATGATGTGAATTGTGAAAATTCGGACTAGGAACAAATGGCATCAAAGCCGGCTTCACTTTCCAGTGGACTATTTCCTCTTTGTTTCTGTTAGAAAGGAGCGTGTTGATCAAACATATATTTCTATCAGCAGTCAGCGGTTTTATTACTCGTTAACATTAAAATCGAAGGTGTATAATATGTACCATTTTTGGATTGCACAATATGGTGTTCTCAGGACAGCTTCCCCCAAATCGGAATGTGACACAGAAAAAGAATCGAAAAGTACCTCACATTGAGGAATAAGGGATGGTTTACTGAACTTCAAATTGTGATTATAATGTTACCTCAATGTGACTCCAAATAGATTTGAAATAAAAGTCACATTCATCTACCTATGAGTAACATTTGGCATCAACATGGTAATCAAAAAACGACCAAAAGGCACCGAAATAGAAGTTCTGGATATGGTCAATATGAGTCGCAACTTGACTCACTGTTGTGATATGGAACGTGAATGTGAGGTCCACTAACATCTCTGAGATAGTAATAACCTGTCTTGAAATGTTTCAGAAATGCTTCTAAAAAAGATTTCGATTATCTGCAACTAGGGTACTTTTAAAAATGTTTCATGTTTACTGAGAAGATGGAGTTTACTTGATGCGCTTGTTGGAAAATTAGGTATATGATTTAAAAATATATGTTCATAATGGAATCGTTGTAGTAAACAAATATTTCATGAATTTCAAAACAATTGGAAAACAATCCATTATTAATAATGTCAATATTTCCAGTACAAAGCAAATCGTATTTGTCAAAACACTTCACACCAAACTTTCATATGATCGCAACTATCATTGCTAAGTACACGAGAACTCAAGATGTCTGTAAAATATTTACTGCGAGACATAAATCTGAGATTTTAGAAGACGGAAATGTTTGTTTCAGGTATGATTGTTTAAAAAGTTTCAGAAGCTGATATCCACATAAGCTATTTTTATTTAAACAAATGCGAATAACTTCTGTGCCTTTGAGAAAATCTAATCTACTGAAATTTTTTGTTCAATTATAAATGTGCTCGATAAGTGAAAGAGATTCACAAATTGTCATGAACCTCAGACAAATCAACCGAAATGAGGAGTGCATTGTGAACATTCATCCCATTTGCTGTACCTTGGCAGTAACAGCGACGTATTATTATGTTTCGCTTTCATAACATTTAGTGATATGAATCTCAAGGATGTCTGTGTTAAATGGGGTCTGTTTCGACTGTTCTTTAAAAAAGTTTGGAGTTGATCTTCATGGAGCTGATTGCTTTTATGGCCACTTGTCTGTAGGAATATATGGCGGTGATCCTTTTTCTTTAAATTTCCTGTTCACTGGTGTATTGCTGCAGTTTCTGCCTGGACTATCGTCACGTATTCACCCAATCACTAGAATGTCTTTGGCTTGGCTTGGCTAAAGACAATCCTTCTCCTATGGCTTCCTCAGTTTTTCAGCCGTCTGTATGGGCCCTCTGTTCCATCTATTGTTGACTGAAGTGACTTCGCTTTGTATGTAGTCACGAAGTGACGGTAGGTTCAGCAGGACAAGGCAGCTGTTGATGTTGCCTACTCAGTCTATGAATCGCCCAGGCCTGCCGAGTCCTTGGCCACCATACCACCATGGTATATAGCCATTTTTGCTTATAACCCCAAGTTTTTCCCGCAGGCACAAGTTGACGGCTATTGTGATTCTCTAGATTATTTTCTGTAGGTGTTGATTCCATATCAACTTGTGGTAAGATATGACTCCCAAGTATTTTGCCTCTTGTGCAAGTGGAATTTCTACTGTGTTAAAAACGTTAGCTCAAGTCCTGTCAGTACTTTTTTCTTGTTTTAGAAGGGTTTGCCGTTAGTTTCTCCTCCTGGAACCACTTTCTGATTACGTTCAGAGCAGTTTGTGTATGCTTTGAAACTGTTTCTGCGAATTTGCCTTAGCGTCGGCGTACCCTTTCTTTAAGCTTGTCATTCATCCAGCTTTCTAGAGCTTTGGTAATTGACCTTGAAGATGCATTATTGAAATGTCTACAAATGTCACTATGGCTATTTCTTTGTTCAACAAGGATTTTGTCAGTAGCTTGTTGAAATAATCCAGTGCCAAGTCCGTTGACTTGTCTGGCTGAGGCGCTTTTTGAGGGGGCTTGTTATCAAAACCTCGTGTCTAATGTGTCTGTCTGTAAGTATTTCCTGAGTTTTGAGCAAAAAGAACGCTTGAATGATTAGACTTTATGATGAAAGTGTTTCCACGAGAAGTAAGACACACTATATAATAGATTAAAATGGCCTTGATACATCATAACAATTTATAAAATTTATTATTATAGGTACGCTTTTTTCTTTTGGTATTTTACGGTTTCTGGGAACACCTTGTGAACTTACAAAATAGTTTTGGGTAGAAACCCAGCTTGACAAACACCTCACTTCATTGACGTTATATTTAAAAACACTTTTTTATTGGCTTGCAGATCATGGCGTTACTGGGGGCACACAATCTATATTAGATTATATGTGACTTTGACAATGAAAAATTTACATTTACGAGACTGCTGAAATTTCAATATTTTAATAATAATTTGATGGATGTGGCCGTAACTCTGTGGTAGGAGAAAGAAAAGGAAGGAAATTAGCATTCAGGTTGCATGCCAGAATAACTAATTTCCTTTTCAATGCCAAAGACAAATTGGAAAAATCTTGAGTTGTGTCCAGAGTTCAATAATGTTTGTGGGACACGAAAGTTTTGTAAAGGCCAATTCAGATACATAAGAACCCACCCAGGGTTTTTGACCCCGCATGATAAATTCCTTCAGTATTAACAAAATGAATACTTCTGAACCAAAGAAAATATGACTTTTTGATAGAAACGCAAGTGAACGGACGTATGTGAACTGTCTTGCAGTTTACTGGTTTGTAAATTGCACATGCTTCAAAAACCCTGCAATTTACAAGCATATATTTTTGACCCTTGTGCCTGTGAACTGCAAGACAGTCCACACACCTTTTGCCAAGTATGCCTAGTTCCATATGTATAACAGGGTGTATCTTAAATGATGTCATTAATTTCAGGAGGTGATTTCTTGTCACATTTTATATAAAAAAGTTCATATAAACTTGTGTCCTAACTTGCTTCGTTTCCGAGTAACGGGTTGTCAAAAGTTCAATAAAATATTGGTTTTTCATGAATTACTCAAAAGTCTTTAGGCCGATTCTGATTAAACTTCGAGTGTTTGTTAGTAGTAACAAGGGTCTTCTTTTAATGAAATTATATTTTGAATTTTAGTTAAAGTGGCGTCGCACTTGATACCCCGTTACACAGAAACGAAGAAAGTTGGGACATACGTTTAAATGAACTTATATTCTTAAAATGTGACAAGAAATCTCCTCCTGAAATTAATAATAATTAACATTATTTAAGATACACCCTGTATATATATTTTTTTGCGTTTCAAAATTTTATAAATTGGATCATTATAAAAATGAAAAATAACAAATGAAAATTTCCCTGTCTTGATAAACTTTAGTACTAATAACAATATTGTTACAATGTTTGTTGACGATATTCTTGTTTTTGTTCTCCAGTTAGGTCTTTAAAAATTCTACTTGAAGCATAAGAGTAAAGATGGTTTGAACAATTCGCGGAACACTTGTTATATGAATAGCGTTTTAAAACCGTTATTATTTATGATAATAGACACTCAAAGCCAATTGTGCATTTTTATACGTATCCTTATACGTATACCTATCGCATCAAATTACGTTAATGGAGAAATAAACCCTTAAAGCCATTCATCAACCCAAACGTATACGGAACCCAACGACTATCTACGCCATCTGTGAGTGACGTCATCGGGCCTACACTCATGTTGGTTTGCCATAAGAGCCCATGCATTTTTCTCGGTTTTCAAAACGTTTTATCTCGGAATTTATAAGGCAAACCTGTTGATTTTTCTGGTATTTCTGGATGGTGTGTTAATTTTCTTTTGCTCAATTGAGTTCTTAGAACTCTAGATGCTCTAGATAACCCATAAATTGAACTGATGCTAAGTGCGATTTTGAACATCATTTCGTGATAACCCCACAATAAGGCACTTCGATTTACTGAAAATGTTTGTAGAAAATTGTTGCAAAGGATGGGTCCCTTTTAATAAATAGGATTGAATGAGTTTTATCGAAAAATTGGAGTGACATTCGATAATATACCTATGACTGAGGAAGTTATTTTAAAAGAGAAGTAAGTATTAATAATTGTTGGTATGGATTTATTTGAATTTGCCAGAAGCTGAATGTGAATCGCTGAACTCTAAACATCCTGATTCGTATGTCCTTCAATGTTCTAATTCTACAAGACAATTTTTAAAAACCTGTGTACCAGAAATTGTGGCCATATGGTTCCTGCATTTCCCATTTTTCAGACTTCAGCAAGAAAAGGAACCACCAAAAGGATGAGAGATCAGAAAACTCATCAGACTGTATCTTCAAACCCACCCTGCTCTTAGTGAATGTGGGTAACCTTAATATATCTAAAAAGTCACCTTTTATATGATAATATCAATGTATTTCCTTCGTTAGATATTTTATACATAGTCGAAACAGGCTGGGAAGAAGAGAAGGTAAACTTTTGTCCTATAGAAGGCTTTTTTGATAAACTGACTGAGATTTTGAATTGTTCATTCAAACCAAAAATGAGAATTTTATTTATGTGTGGATTTCAATTTGGATTAGTATAGACCTGAGCTTTTTATATAAAAGATATCCTCTTCTTGAACCATCTTATCGAGATTAAAAAAGAAAACACACCGAATCTATATACAAGGTAAAAAAAGAATATTATCAAAATAAAATATTCAATTCCAGCAATCCATCTAGTACTGCTTGGAAAGTGATAGATAAAATATGAAATAAAAATAAAAAACACGTAAACCTAGCAATAAGAGTTGATGATCAAAAAACAAGTAATCCCCACTTGATTGCCTCATCTTTCAATGTTTTTTTTCATAGATGCTTAGAAAAAAATAATTGAAAACTTGACCAACAAGAGTAGAACTCATATATTAGATTATAAAGTAATCTGATGATTCCTTTTTTTAACCCCTTATGGAGAAGATGAATTGGAAATACTTCTTAAAACAAAAGGTCTTCCGGCTCTAATCCTATACCTGTTTTTAGTGAAAAAAATTGTAAATAAGCCACTTACTCACCTTGAGAATTTATCATTCACTGCAGGCACGTTTCCTACCTGTTTGAAAGTGGTTAAGACTATTCCAATATTTAAAAAAAAGGACCAATTATATATACATTTTTATTGCGTTTTGATGATTTCTTAGAAATATATAAAATATTAACAGAATAACAACAAGGGTTTCGTGCAGGAAAATCTATTGATAAAGCAATTCATTTATAGTCAAATTATCAAATGTATTGAGGCCGCCGAGTGTCCTGTTGGGATTTTTTGTGATCTCAGCAGGGCATTCGACTGTGTCAATCGTAATACTTTACTATCGAAGCTATATGACTATGGAATAAGAGGATAACCTGTGAGTTGGATATCATATTTTTTGAAGTATGGAAAACAATTTGTTCAAATACAACATACATTCAAAGATGTTAAATGTGTTCTAACTAGAGGACAAATAGATGATGAATTTGTAATATGCACAAGTAGACTCCCACATCAGATTTGGTATTTGTCTTTGGGGAACTCCACATTCAATGAATACCAGAAATAAAAGTAATTTCAGTGTGTCATTTTCAAAAATGTGTTTATTTTCAATAAGTTACCAGAAACAAAAATATTGACAGCTTTATCGACTTCAGGAAAACTCTCAAGAAATTTTTAATAGTGCTTTTACCATCTGTCTGAGTACTTTGAATAATTTGTTTATTCGTCTATAATATTACCCAGTGCCTATTTGGATGTGTTATTTTTTTAAGCTATATATGTGTGTATATTTATATATTTGTTTATTTATATATGTATATATCTGTTTTATATATTTACATATTTACATATTGATATATTACAAAAGTGTAGTCTTTGGCAAAATAAATGATATCAATCAATCTATCTATCTAAGAAGTATTGTAGAAAATGGAAGAAACTTAATTATTGTGTTTGGTTATTTTCCTTTTTCCATCAACCAACTTCAGCTATTGCACACAGGAGATTCTAAGAGAACGAAATTAATTATTTGAAAATGAAATATGTTCATGTCATTAAAAACTTTATTGGATTTTTATGTTTGATTATGCATGCCATGGTTGTGATTATTCTAATTGATCCATGTAACGCTACATATATCAGAAGCACGTCGAAGATGCTTAATTATGAGAGGGGTAATTAAAAAAATAATTCAACAATACTCAAATTTTTTAAATGGTATCATATTGGTGATTAGTACTAAGGTACTAATACCATCAATGCAGATTTTTGTACAATCACCTACCTACCTTGAATCTGTAATATATACAACTGTACACATATCAAAAACTATTTTTTTCTAACTAAATATTGAAAAGGTAATATAAGTAAGGTTCTCAGATACTGTTTCCAACAGTAGATGGGACACTTGGGCCGATACTTGTGGATGCAAGTAGTGTGTTCACTACTTCCTTTGCTTCCTTCTTGATGGCCCTTTTTTCCCGAGCTGTTTGCTCTGTTGCACCCTTGTCATTCCGTCCAGGTTAATTGTTGGAACTGCAGTTTTCTTCAGTATTTTATTCAATGGAAGGCCTAAAAAAATATATTTGATTAAAACAATTGGGGTTTGTGTTCATTAACTCACCTAATAATTCACTCTTCATATCCCTTTCATAATCATTTACTGTGAAATGATCAGAGCAAATCCTAGACATCTCAGCATTGAACTTATCTGCTCTTTTGCAGCGACGTATCCATTCTCTGCAAATGGTGGAAGACACAAAATCTCTGCCCTTTGGGAATCTATGAAATATTAAGCTCGAACCCATTCTTTTGAGAGTTTCTTGATTGTTTTTGCAAGAAGCTACAGCGCAAAGTTTTCCAGGCATGATCTGAAATAAAAAAATATGAAGTAACACAATTGTAACACTGCCCAAGGAATTATGTCAACCCTTAAATATTTTTGGAGAACTATATTCACCTCAAATATTGTCTTAAATCGAAAAATCTTTAAATGAACAAGTGTCCTATCACGAAATGGGATTCAACGCGCACCGAGCAGCCGATTAAATTTTCACTATTCACAGCAAATTTTAGATGTTTATGGCACTAAAAAACTATTGACTGGAAAGTTAAATTATCCAATAAATGCACACACTAAAAAAAACGAAGAAAAAATCATGAAAACAAGAAGAAAAACCTCTGTCAAAAAGTATAAAAATACACGGGCTCTTATGGCAGATGAACCATTCTGTAGGCCCGGTGACGTCACAGATGTCAATTGTCGCGCTGAAATTTGTCCAATGTATGGAGATAGGAAGTGAGCCATCCTGTCTCTCTTGTCTATAATCCTTGTACGGAACCTTCGAATGTCATAAAAATGTCATGTAATATCATATATCACGTAAATATTTTTGACATATCCGCCTCTGGATACGTATACCGAAACGGTCCGTATCGATACGTAGCCCGTAACACATATCTGTCACTGTATCGAGTTTGCGCATGCGCAGATGGATGAGGATACGGTTGGAATTTCGACTTGCTTCAAGTGTCTAATATAAATAGCGTTTTACAAAACAACTTCAATATTCCGATAGGGTGTCGTCTTTTTGTCTGTATGATTTCATGAAATCTTTGGGCCAAACTACTTCGTAAACCTACTTCATGAGCAGGAGAATAATTCAATCTTTATCTTTGAATGCCTTGATTCACAGCCGACTTAATCTCCCGAGCCGTGGTGAGAAAATCGGCAACACCGCATGGAAAGTAATTTGACTTCCTACTCATTAATTCTTCAATGTGAATTTCTCGACTTATTCGGAAAACTAAAAAAAAAACATAGGAGAATGAATTTTTAGAGAAAATAACGACGATTAATGTGGTTATTGAATTTTTTTCATCATAAACTGGAAACGCAATATATTCAATTTCTTAGATATGGGAAATCTGTCATGTTTGGTTATTACATGCCCTAAAATTCATATTTCGGGAGATTTTTTTTTTTTATTTTTTTTTTGATAGGTGCAGAATCCACATAGATAATCTCTGATTTTTTTCAGATTTTTCATTTGAAATCTGACTCGTGAAAATAATATGTTTTTGGAAGGTACCTATACAGAATGTACCAAACTACCAGAGTGTGTTGTAACATATTATTTTCATCAGTCAGATTCAAATGAAAAATCTGAAAAAAATCAGAGATCATCTATGTGGTTTCCGCACTTATCAGAAAAAATATCTTTGAAAAATCTCCTGAAATGTGTATTTTAGGGCATGGAAAAACTAATATTGACAGATTTCCCATATCTAAGAAATTGAATATATTGCAATTCCAGTTTGTGATGAAAAAAATTAAATAACCACATTAATCGTCTTTTTTTCTGTGAAAATTCATTTTCCTATGTTTTTTCCTTCGTTTTCCGAATAAGCCGAGAAATTCACATTAAAGAATTAAGAGTAGGACGTCAAATTGCCTTCCATGCGGTGTTGCCCATTTTCTCACCACGGCTCGTGAGATTAAGTCGGCTGTGCTTGATGGTGATGAATCACAACCATATCACTCTTTCAGTAGAAAAATCTTCTGGAGGGAATATCCTTACAGTTCAACATTGAAGCAAATGTTAAAAGTGACATCTCAGAACTAGAGCTCGCTTTTCCAGATTTTTCGGAAATCCACTTAGTGCAAAACCTACTCATTCATCGGAGAACTGAACACCTAATAGATGATAGATGAACATCAATGTAATCCAAAATATGCTCTGATCATGATAAGGTACCGTAGCACCTGCGTACGGGCCTGTTATTTTTGTTAAATCGATGCCTCTTTCTGATGTATGAAAACCGGCAACACCATTGTTCTCTCTCAATACTGCCATCTCAATATGAAATTGACTATAGTATGCATCCTGCATGTTGTTACAGAGATCATTGCGAAGTATTTTCTTGTAGAAACTTCACCAGGTGTCGAGCAGATGTAATTCGGCAATTGTAAGGGGCTGGTATATCAACTTATGTTCTATGCTTGTCGACAAAATTCCTATGTGTAGGACATATTCGATAGGACTGGGTTATTAATATTCTATTTTCATTTTATGTAATCACTACTCTTCGCCAAGTATGCACAATTCCACATATGGAATATTCATTGTCGACATGCTGAAATGCTTTTCATTCTGAATAAAAACAGTGAAAGGATAAAAGATAACGAAATCTACGAGAACACCCGCCCAGATACAGTGGCGGATCCAAGGGGATAAAGGGGGTTATTACCCCCTAAGCCTATTCCAAAATACTCATACTGCCGTCCTAAGGTCTGAGAATGAACGCAGTATGTTTCAAAATATGGTAATTTGAGTGTTTCAAATACTTTTATTCGCAATTCTTACTTACATACCGAACCACTTTATTGGTTGTTTCTATTATTTCATATCTCTATTGGAAATATATTCATATTTTACTATTCTTAAATGAGAATATTCATATTCATTACCCCCCCCCCCACATACCAGTACCCTGGATCCGCCACTACCCAGATACTCAGTTTAAATTTCTGTAGAGATACGAATTTTCGTCAGACCAATATTGGCATATTTGTTGACATTTTCCGGAAAATAACACCATTGTTCGTTTCAGAAATAGAGATATTGTAAGGGAAATTTGGTTCATGTGGAATGTTATATGACATGATCTCACCAAACCGCAACTATTTCCTTCATCTTCGTTCAGCTTATCAAAGATGAATTCCATAAGTGAAGGTACAGCTATTTGAGAAACTCAATTTGTTGTAGTACGTGAGGAATTATGTTTTTCATCCTTCACCAAACTGGTTTTATCAAACTTTTATGCTATTTGTTTGATGAATTCGAGCTTAGATTTCCATCAATGGTCATAACGTAAAGTTATTCCATTCAAAGAATACCTAAAGCATTTTGGTATGGAATAAGTATAAGCGACACTTGACCATCACTCCTGATGATGATTACATATTTCGTGAAACGTCTCAGGTAGCATATATTAATGCACAACGCTCATTTTATATGTAGACAATAAAGGCATGTTGCAACTGAATTGAACAATTATTAATGATGACATATTGGGTCATACAACATTGAGACGATAGGGTTCAAACGAATTGGTTTATTCACGTGTATATCCGCATTGATCAGTATTGTTTCAACAATACTGTTGTATCAATATTTCCCAAATATTGGTACGTACATTCAGTGAAAACATTTATTTGGGTAGGTATAGATCGAATATTTACCAATGGCAGGAATATATTGAAAATTATCAATATTGCTTATATAATATATATATATATATATATATATATATATATATATATATATATATATATAAAGCTAGGAAAACTTGTTGGGTACGTTGTCGAAATATTGGAACAAGTGTTATAAGAGTATACTTCCTGCATGCTGCACTTGTTCCACGTTGTCGAAATATTGGAACAAGTATTTTAAGAGTATACTTCCTGCATGCTGCGTACCCAACAAGTTTTCCTAGCTTTATCTTAACTGGTCAGCAAAGACTTCCTCTCTCCTATATATATATATATATATATATATATAAAAGACGGGTAGTCTCTTGACTGGACTAGTTGAAAAAAACTAAGTTTTGAAAAGTATCAAAAAAGAAACTTTTCCTTGAGGTTGCAGTCAATTGGGAACGGCCAGTGGATAGAAAAACTATTTGTTAAATTATCAAGCTTTCGAAAAGTATATTTTCTTTATCAAGATATTAACTCGAGGTTGCTATTAAGAAGATCACAGTGCACTTCATAATTAAAAAATCTTACACATTAGTTTGTAAAAACGAATAAAATATAAACATGAGCTTATTCGAAAATCAAACATGATTTAAGAATATTTCGGTCGGCACCATTATGACCAAGAGCATGCAGCTCTACTCACATCTTGTCACACTGGGTGTGACACCCAGTGGGTGTGACACTACACTAAACTACTTACGTGTTGATTAGAATCCACAGTTGTCAATTGTTTTCACTATAGTTTTATCATTATTGTAGCTTTCCCTGATGATGACAATAATACTTGTCGAAATATTGGAATAAAGTGTTATAAGAGTATACTTCCTGCATGCTGCTTACCCAACAAGTTTCCCTAGCTTGATCTTAACGAGTCAGCAAAGACTACCTCTCTCCTTTTATATATATATATATATATATATCAGTAAAAATATTGGAATTTAAGTATTGGCCAATTATTCATTATTATTGGCTAAAATTCAGAATCAATATGTGAATTCAGATTTTGATCGTTCAGACAATAGAGACGACGAAGAAAAAGAAGAACTTTATCACCAATAGTCAAGCCTATTATAAACATTATCGTATCATTGGATATTCCTTCCTTTAAGTTATATCTTTATTACAAATTATTAACATCATAATATCATAACAACACATAAATACATTAGTTACAATGTAATATTCAAGTTACTTTATAATAGATACCAAATGGCACGCTCAAATGACAATAACGTGACATAACCAAAGTTGTTGATTTCATTTCCTCATCATTTTTGTCAATGTCAATGATACGATAGAGCTTTGAATGTAACTTAAATATTATGCAAATCAAATAAATCTCGGAGGTTGCACAGGCGCCTCGTCGCCTGGCAACATCCTAGATTATTATAAATCACATAATAATATCGTTACATTAATAGCTATAATTAACTCCACATAATACAAAAACAGAATTATACCAAAAACTGTCCATTTTAACAAAAGAGCAGAAAAACTACAGCACACATTCTATGTTGGATACAAATTTACAGTTACATTGTAACAAAGCCTTTCAGTTATTAATCTATTTTGTACGTTTATTTATTATATTTTATTCAATTCAGTTGGCCGTTATGAATATTATCTATCAAATCCTTCTTGAATGAACTATCAATACCCTTGAAAAATAAGGAGCCATCTCAATCTGCTTCCTAGATCATTATTCTAGTTTCCAGTCCTTACATGAAAAGATTTGAAAACCTAGAAAGTTATATCGTTACTATGTTACTGCAGAAAAATATCGTTGAAGCATCATCTGAGCCTAATGTGATTTCCTGACATGATTATTGACGGTGAAAAACCCCACCAGTTGTGTTTTTACAACATTAGGAAATAGCTGATTAACAGAATACCATTCGTGCAATCTGCAAAAAACTGTGTTTCATTTATTTGTCATTCCTAGATTGGTTTATTATCACGATGTATCATCTGCATACAAAGTAAAAGTAAATGATGCCGGTACTGATAAAATACTCATATCATTAATAGAAAGTATATACACTGAAAAACTAAAATTTTTGTTGAAAATTTTTGATCAATATTTTGGTAGAGTTTTTTCATGGCAAGCTTCAAAATATGCTTTAAGAATCCGTTATTTTTCATGGTTATTAAGAATTTTTATTTTCAGGAACAATCTCAGATACATGGTCTGACTATAACCGACACAAAGCTTTACTCGGACTATATTCCAGAATATATTGAACAAATGGATCAAATTGTGGCTGACACATTCAAACGCACTAGAGGTAAGAAAAATGCATGATACTTGAATGAAAATCAATCAAAAGAAAAGAATGCAATCCGTTTAAGAAACTGGTGATCAAAAGGGAAGTCAAAGCCCACTAAGTATTTCAATAGTCCCCTTACCAGCAATTGTATCGCAAACGGTTAGCTGATTCAGGAAAATGGAAGTCGCCAAAATTTTTGTTTTTTTTTTTTCATGGCCATGTTGATATTTGATTTTATTTTTTGCAAAATAAAAAATGTCTTCCATAAAAACTGTAAAACCTCATTCACCCTCTTGATTTCGAGTCACTTTATTTTTTAAGGAAGAAATTACTAGATCGTCCAAAATACCATACCGTAAGTTTTTCAATTCACTATTTTTTTCGCGCCACTTGTTATGTCTATAGCTTGTAGGGGGTGGATTTCAGGACACATGTTCATAGGAAATAGAAAATATCATCTATGTTCATAATGAATACCAAAAAGATGGAAAATAAATGTAATCAAGTCATTTCAACCAGATTTGAGAAAATTCGTATTCCTAAGACAAAATAATTCAACGTGTTCGAACTAACAAAATGAGTATACTCGTTGCAAAGACGAACTCAACCACTATCCGTTCAGTCAGGCACTTCAGTTATATGTAGCAAGGTGAAATGAACTCATTTACAATATTGAAGGCATCACCTCATTAAGTTTAGTTCTCCAACTTTATCAGGGGGGAAACGTCAATTCTCGTTTGATAGCGGATTCAACGACTGTTCGAAACTAGCTTCCCAAGTTAGATGTTCCATGAAATATTCAGAAGGAAGGTTATAGTAGGTCATGGTGCGTTTGT
Organism: Chrysolina haemoptera; assembly: GCA_958298965.1. Classification (NCBI taxonomy): domain Eukaryota; kingdom Metazoa; phylum Arthropoda; class Insecta; order Coleoptera; family Chrysomelidae; genus Chrysolina; species Chrysolina haemoptera. The sequence continues at coordinate 19,686,745 of OY282599.1, read as the reverse complement.
TTGCATCCCAACCCAGACAGACTAGAGACAATACTGAAGTCTTGTTCAGAACTAAAATTCACAATGAAAGTTCTTGAATCATGGTTGAGTTCAAATTAGTTCTGAATCACATGAAGTCTGAGAAGTTTCGAAGAGCGACAAAATAAAGACGGTAATTTCCATATTTATCTGAACAGAAATCTTGATATATTGGGTGGCAAAACATATAAGTGGTTTCGTTTGGAAGGTTTATGTACATCAAGTCATTAATCCTCGTGTTGTATCCGATTTAGCTGCATCTTTCGGATGGAATCATATCTGTTGAGCAGGATTCGTTAGATCAGTACTTGTAGCATTCCCCTTTAAAAATAATATTAATAATAATAATAAACATCTTTATTATTCCCAATGGTTGAATACAATAACATGCATGGTATCACACGTTGAAAGATAACGGCTGCATTTTCTTTAGAGAAACAAGATGTCCTGCACTACCAGGATGACGCTTATTGCCATAATCCTATACAATAGGAATAATTGGGTTGAAAATCCATCAAAAAACAACTACTTTCCTGGCTAATACCACGACGAACGTTGAATTACATCTAATGAATTTCCGTGCAGAGTCCTACAAGGATGTCTCCGCAATTGCTAGTTGCATGGAAATGTTCATTGAAACATTTGGACCACCTATAGATCGATTTCTGAGTTCTTGCCCTCATCAGTATAGGGTAGAGACCTACCCTACCCTACCCTAGCAAATGCGGAGACATCCTTGTAGGACTCTGCACGGGAAATCATTGGATGCAATTCAACGTTCGTCGTGGTATTGCCAGGAAAGAAGTTGTTTTGCTGATGGATTTTCGACCCAATTATTCCTATTATACAATAGGATTATGGCAATAAGCTTCGTCCTGGTAGTGCAGGTCATCTTGTTTCTCTCTTGACAAGCTTATTGTGAACAATGCAATGCAGATTTCTTTATTTGTATTTGTGGTTAAATTAATCACGCAAGTTCTGGGTATTGCTTTGGTTGAGGGGCTGGAGTTCAGATGGCGCTCGTGGTTTAGTGAACGCTAGACTGCGAGCGGTGTCTCAGCTTCTGCCTTTACATGGAGAGTTTGCTGAATCATTTGTTGCGCACATTAGTTATTGTCTGCAGAGACCTACACTATACTGATGAGAGCAAGAACCCAGAAATCAATCTATAGGTGGTTCAAATGTTTCAATGAACATTTCCATGCAACAAGCAATTGCGGGGACATCATTGTAGGACTCTGCACGGAAATTCATTAGATGTAATTCAACGTTCGTCGTGGTATTAGCCAGGAAAAGAGTTGTTTTCTGATGGATTTTCGACCCAATTATTCCTATTGTATAGGATTATGACAATAAGCGTCGTCCTGCTAATACAGGACATCTTGTTTCTCTCTTGACAAGATTATTGTGAACAATGCAATACAGATTTCTTCATTTGTATTTCCCAAGTGGGATGTTCCATGAAATATTCAGAAGGAAGGTTATAGAAGGTCATGGTGCGTTTGTTTGCATCCGAACCCAGACAGACTAGAGACAATATGAAGTCTTGTTCAGAACTAAAATTCACAAAGAAAGTTATTGAATCATGGTTGAGTTCAAATTAGTTCTGAATCACATGAAGTCTGAGAAGTTTCGAAAAGCGACAAAATAAAGACGGTAATTTCCATATTTATCTGAACAGAAATCTTGATATATTGGGTGGCAAAACAGATAAGTGGTTTCGTTTGGAAGGTTTATGTACATCAAGTCATTAATCCTCGTGTTGTTTCCGATTTAGCTGCATCTTTCGGATGGACTCATATCTGTTGAGCAGGATTCGTTAGATCAGTACTTGTAGCATTCCCCTTCAAAAATAATAATAATAATAATAAACATCTTTATTATTCCCAATGGTTGAATACAATAACATGCATGGTATCACACGTTGAAAGATAACGGCTGCATTTTCTTTAGAGAAATGATGTCCCTGCAATTGCTTGTTGCATGGAAATGTTCATTGAAACATTTGAACCACCTATAGATTGATTTCTGGGTTCTTGCTCTCATCAGTATAGTGTAGGTCTCTGCAGACAATAACTAATGTGTGCAACAAATGATTCAGCAAACTCTCCATGTAAAGGCAGAAGCTGAGACACCGCTCGCAGTCTAGCGTTCACTAAACCACGAGAGCCATCTGAACTCCAGCCCCTCAACCAAAGCAATACCCAGAACTTGCGTGAATAATTTAACCACAAATACAAATAAAGAAATCTGCATTGCATTGTTCACAATAAGCTTGTCAAGAGAGAAACAAGATGTCCTGCACTACCAGGATGACGCTTATTGCCATAATCCTATACAATAGGAATAATTGGGTTGAAAATCCATCAAAAAACAACTACTTTCCTGGCTAATACCACGACGAACGTTGAATTACATCTAATGAATTTCCGTGCAGAGTCCTACAAGGATGTCTCCGCAATTGCTAGTTGCATGGAAATGTTCATTGAAACATTTGGACCACCTATAGATCGGTTTCTGAGTTCTTGCCCTCATCAGTATAGGGTAGAGACCTACCCTACCCTACCCTAGCAAATGCGGAGACATCCTTGTAGGACTCTGCACGGGAAATCATTGGATGCAATTCAACGTTCGTCTTGGTATTGCCAGGAAAGAAGTTGTTTTGCTGATGGATTTTCGACCCAATTATTCCTATTATACAATAGGATTATGACAATAAGCTTCGTCCTGGTAGTGCAGGTCATCTTGTTTCTCTCTTGACAAGCTTATTGTGAACAATGCAATGCAGATTTCTTTATTTGTATTTGTGGTTAAATTAATCACGCAAGTTCTGGGTATTGCTTTGGTTGAGGGGCTGGAGTTCAGATGGCGCTCGTGGTTTAGTGAACGCTAGACTGCGAGCGGTGTCTCAGCTTCTGCCTTTACATGGAGAGTTTGCTGAATCATTTGTTGCACACATTAGTTATTGTCTGCAGAGACCTACACTATACTGATGAGAGCAAGAACCCAGAAATCAATCTATAGGTGGTTCAAATGTTTCAATGAACATTTCCATGCAACAAGCAATTGCGGGGACATCATTGTAGGACTCTGCACGGAAATTCATTGGATGTGATTCAACGTTCGTCGTAGTATTAGCCAGGAAAAGAGTTGTTTTCTGATGGATTTTCGACCCAATTATTCCTATTGTATAGGATTATGACAATAAGCGTCGTCCTGCTAGTGCAGGACATCTTGTTTCTCTCTTGACAAGCTTATTGTGAACAATGCAACACAGATTTCTTCATTTGTATTTCCCAAGTGAGATGTTCCATGAAATATTCAGAAGGAAGGTTATAGTAGGTCATGGTGCATTTGTTTGCATCCGAACCCAGACAGACTAGAGACAATACTGAAGTCTTGTTCAGAACTAAAATTTACAATGAAAGTTCTTGAATCATGGTTGAGTTCAAATTAGTTCTGAATCACTTGAAGTCTGAGAAGTTTCGAAGAGCGACAAAATAAAGACGGTAATTTCAATATTCATCTGAACAGAAATCTTGATATATTGGGTGGCAAAACCGATAAGTGGTTTCGTTTGGAAGGTTTATGTACATCAAGTCATTAATCCTCGTGTTGTTTCCGATTTAGCTGCATCTTTCGGATGGAATCATCTCTGTTGAGCAGGATTCGTTAGATCAGTACTTGTAGCATTCCCCTTTAAAAATAATATTAATAATAATAATAAACATCTTTATTATTCCCAATGGTTGAATACAATAACATGCATGGTATCACACGTTGAATGATAACGGCTGCATTTTCTTTAGAAAAACAAGATGTCCTGCACTACCAGGACGACGCTTATTGCCATAATCCTATACAATAGGAATAATTGGGTTGAAAATCCATCAGAAAACAACTATTTTCCTGGCTAATAACACGACGAACGTTGAATTACATCTAATGAATTTCCGTGCAGAGTCCTACAAGGATGTCGCCGCAATTGCTAGTTACATGGGAATGTACATTGAAAAATTTGGACCACCTATATATCGATTTCTGAGTTCTTGCCCTCATCAGTATAGGGTAAAGACCTACCCTACCCTACCTTAGCAATTGCGGAGACATCCTTGTAGGACTCTGCACAGGAATTCGTTGGATGTAATTCAACGTTCGTCGTGGTATTAGCCAGGAAAGTAGTTATTTTCTGATGGATTTTCGGCCCAATTATTCCTATTGTATAGGATTATGGCAATAAGCGGCGTCCTAGTAGTGCAGGGCATCTTGTTTCTCTCTTGACAAGCTTATTGTGAACAATGCAATGCAGATTTCTTTATTTGTATTTGTGGTTAAATTAATCACGCAAGTTCTGGGTATTGCTTTGGTTGAGGGGCTGGAGTTCAGATGGCGCCCGTGGTTTAGTGGCTGCGGGCGGTGTCTCAGCTTCTGCCTTTACATGGAGAGTTTAGTGAACGCTAGGCTGCGGGCGGTGCATAGACAAATTAAAAATTAGGAGACTGTTTGAAACAATAGCGAACTTGACCACCAAGTTTTTGCGCAGGCCAGTTGCACATGGAGGCGCTGCCCGCAATCGACAGACACCTGATGACATAAATGACATGATACTTTTCCATTTCGACATTTGTCAGAAAACATAAGTATATTGTTTATAGGTATATGTATTTTTTATTATGACAAAGACAAACCACGCAGTAATTTCAGAATTATTCTTTTAATGTTATTGTCATCGACAAATTAATAGTACAAATAATGAACTTGAAATGTGAACCCAACGACGAAAATGGAATGTTTGATGATGATGATGATGCTGAAATTCCTGGAAATTTTCTTCAACAAGGTAAAATATACGCTGCTTTTCACAAACTGATACTTATTTCCATCCTTCAGTTGCAGAAAATTTGTCACAAACCGATACTTACTTCCATCCTTCCGTTTCCATTTCCTATCACCATTTGAGGAAGTAACTACATATAACTCTTATCTATGGTAACATTGGTAACTACCCAAGGACCCACATGGTTTAAAGATTATTCAACTGGAGTATTTGTTATACCTACTCGTTCTCCTTTGTCCTAATAAATAAAATAGAGATTTATTTTGAAACTCTTTTATTTTAACCTCAAACAAACTAACAGGTTCTACGAATCGATTACTGTATATATTTTTTAAGTGATCGATTTGCCATTCCTGTATTTCATGTGATACAACCATTCATATGAAATACAGGAATGGCAAATTGATAAATTATAAAATAATATACCTTATCAGCTATATGAATGGACACAATTAAAAAACCCGCCTTGTCTCGGTATAATTGAGGAGAAATCTGTTTTACCAACCGTACTAACTCAGTTCGGCCAGTTGAGAGGTAGGTCGCCACTGTTGAACGTGTTGCCAACTATTACTGCAGGTTTGACTAATCTCTTTATTTTCAGTTTCTCTATGGGGCGGTGTCTCAGCTTCTGCCTTTACATGGAGAGATTGCTGAATCATTTGTTGCAGACCTTAGTTATTGTCTGCAGAGACCTTACCCTATACTGATGAGGGCAAGAACCCAGAAATCGACCTATAGGTGGTCAAAATGTTTCAATGAACATTTCCATGCAACTAGCAATTGCGGAGACATCCTTGTAGGACTCTGCACGGAAATTCATTAGATGTAATTCAACGTTCGTCGTGGTATTAGCCAGGAAAGTAGTTGTTTTCTGATAGATTTTCTACCCAATTATTCCTATTGTATAAGGTTATGGCAATAAGCATCGTCCTGGTAGTGCAGGACATCTTGTTTTTCTCTAATGAAAAAAACAATTTTAAAACAACAATTGCTAACGCGTATGCATAATTTTAATTAAAATCACCGGTACCCAAACCCTCATATTCTCTGGCGTCTAGTAGTGGCAACTAACCCACTAATTACACCTTGTCTGCTACTTTCAACTCCAATTTTATTTCATATCATTTTGTTTTCTGATGTACACTTTATTTCATTCTGTTTTGCAAACAATTCAAGGAATTTCCAGTTGCAAAACAACATATTTCTCATTCGCTACTCGACTCTTCCACGAAACAAATCCTTCCAACAAGACGCTCACTGCTAAAAGTAGAAATTTATGGAATGGTAAATCATGGAATATCAAGGATATCAAGAAAAGCGGCCGAATCAACAAGGAGTTGCAAGAAAGACAATCTATTATTAGTAATTATCAGTTGGCAAATACAATATTAGTAAGGTGGATCATTTATCACTCCGTTGAGCGTAGCACCTCTCTTAATAATTATACAATCACCTAATTCGGTTTTCGATATAGAAAGGCCTGAATACTCTAAAAATCAGGTGTGGTGAATAAAAACTTTGTTAAATTGATTACATTAATGAGATCAACTACTCTGGGTGTGGTTGTATCTAAGTAATATCTTTCGGTCTGACGTACTGTCGTAGAGATAGTACGGTCTCTTACTCTGTTAAAATGAAAAATCACAATGCTCGTGTTCGCACTCGGCACTTAAATTACCACTAGCATCGAATTTTCGTTGTTCTTACCTTGTGTCTTCCTCAAGGTGCGAAACACTCCTCCCACACAATATACTTAGGCTACCCCAGTATGATCCCGGAAGATCAATATTGGGATTACCCTCTTGTATATCGGTTCATCCTCAGGTTTTCATATTCCTATTTCTAGGATATACAGGGTGTCCCAGAATAAAGGGGACAAACTCCGAGGGTAGAATCCTCACTTCATTTTGAGGCTGAAAGTTTCAATAAACATATACCCTAAAATGAGTATTAACCGAGTTACAGGGTGTTGAAAGTGACACAAAAAAATATATTTTCCAGAATAACTCTATAACGGCTTAGCTTTTTTTAATGAAATTTGGTATGTCATTTGACAGCATTCAGTTTCATATTTCAAGGCAAATCATGTGTTTGTAACTCTAAACAGGGGCGTACGGCAGGTGGGTACCCCTATTCGCCCCTCCCCAACTTTCACGCCACTGGAAGTTTCGTTTCGCAACTATCAACGGTTTTCGAGATATTTAAAGTTGAATAAGTGGGTGCGTATGTGATACGGATACTCATTAGTGATTATTTTGTTAGTGGCTATGTAAGTTTTAAATATCGGGAAATTTTTGTGAACTAGATCCCTCGCAAATGCCAACAATCTTCGAAATATTTGAATTTATACTCATTGCAAGGTATGAAATAGGTTTGTTATAATGTTATAAATAGTTACCGTCACATTCCTTTCAAAAATAGTAAAGATTAGAGTAGTCAACTTCAAATATCTCGAAAACCGTTGATATTTGTGAAACAAAATGTATTCCTTTTTTGTATAGGAAATATTGGGGATTAAGAAACTGAATGCTGTCAAGTGACATGCCAAATTTCATTAAGAAAAGTTAAGCCGTTATGGAGTTATTCTGTTGTTTCACTTTCAACATCCTGTAACTCGGTTAATACTCATTTTAGGGTATATGTTTATTGGAACTTTCAGCCTGAAAATGAAGTGAGGATTCTACCCTCGGAGTTTGTCCCCTTTATTCTGGGACACCCTGTATATATGGTAGACAGTTTTCGTGACTGGTATCAATATGAATTATTGAAATTCGTAAGGTTGCAGTCAAGTGGCCAGCTAATTAGAGATCCTCTTTGATATTTATCAAGCTTTCGACAATGTTTATTGTCTTCTTCAGGACGACTACAAAATACATGGATTACAATTGGTATACAAATATAGACGGCTACTTACTAATCGTGATATTAAAATTAAATTGAAACCAAATGGACAGAAAACATGACGTTAGATGAATGACAATGATAATGACGATTTATATTTTTTATAACTAATCAAGAAGGAAAATTCTGACTACTGGGTGAAATAATAATTTTTTCCTTCAATTAAAAAAGGTAGGTATAAATTTGACTTAGATTGCTACATATGATTTTTTGTTCATCGATTATTTATTTTCATTTATATGTATCATTTCCAAAAAAGTATATGTTATGAAACATTCTGATAAAAAAATAAAGACGACAATAGTTATCCAAAATTCAAAATCTGCCATACTTACCTATCAATGTACCGTAATTTAATATTATATTTATGTTCATATTTTTCAATTATATTCTTTTAATTCTTTCATATATACAGTACGCTATGTTGCAGATATTTGAATTGTTTCTCAATTCCACTCATTATTTATGCATTTCGCAATAGGTTTCGGTTTCAGTGGGTTTCTCTGTCTTCGTTTGTACTGCATTTTCTAATGTCACTGTTTCAAATTATTAATTATTCATGACTGCGTTACACAGCGATTGGTCTGAAACCAATCGAGAAAATACTAACGAAATGATTTATATCTCACTTCATTTCGTTTTGGGGAATTTTCACCACTCTATTTGGCCCTAACTCTGTGTACATTTCCTTTTCGTGCAGATATAAGCAAGACATTGCGATGAATTCGGTTCCTCAGTAATCTTCCTTCAAATTAATTTCTTTCCGGCCCTGTTGATCTTCTGAATAGATTCTCGAATGGAAATATGATTAAACGTTGTTTTTTTTTCAGTGTACGTGTTTGTCGGCGAGCATATAGCTTTAATAGATTTCATAAAATGCCTCCAGAGACGAAAGCTGTTAGACACTGGGGACTACGTCGTAATATCAGTCGACGATGAGATCTACGATCCCAACAGACGAATAAAATTAATTCGCAGAGGTGAGTGCACTATGTTTGCATGTGTTTTATGTTAACGTTCAGGATAAACACCACAATAATAAAATGTTATATCTTCGAATTACTGTTGAAATATTTTGAAAGTACGTTTACATGGGAAATCAAAAATATATACGCCATAAAGTATGTGATGTATGGAAAAATTATTATTATTAGTATTAGAAAATGATTAAATGTGATCGATTGTGCATGTCTGACACTTATAATTATTGCACCAGTGGTTTGTATTTTATCCGGTAAATTTGGGTTGTAGAATGAGAAATTGTTTCCTAGCAATTCTACGAGAATAACTGTCAACTATTAAAAACACGACACCGAAGGTGGAGTGTTTTTCGCGGTTGACAGTTATTCGAGTCAAATCGCTAAAAGAAATAGTTTAGAATTTGAACAACACAAATTTACCCGATATCAATACAAACCTCGAGTGTAATTCGGCAGGATAATTTAATGAATAAGAAATTCGGAAACATATCAATGCCAAACTATTCATTTTGGCAACCAACACCGCGATAATTGATAAACAAAGGAATAAGTGAAAAAACCATTAGTGAATTTGTCGCTGTAAAAGTTAAAGCTAACTTTTGCCGCTGTCATAGTGACAATTGCACTATGGCATGTGCGATTTTTCATACATGAATTAAATTGTCAGTAGTAAGATGTCTAGAAACCCTGGTAAATTCAACTATTCGATTTTGTTTTGATTTTTATGGACGGCACCTCCTGTTGGATTCTTTAGTACGTGGCGCTTATAGCGCTGACAAGAAACTGTTAGGCTGCTTACACATAACGACGTTTTGCGTTCACGACTTTTATTTTTATTCTGTTCTCTTATTGGTTCCGTTAAAAACGCTCGAAGCTGTCATACATTTGACGTTACTTCGATAAATTTGAATTTTGAATTAGTTTATCAGGAATTTGATTTCATTTTGATTCTGGTTTAGTAGTGATTGGAGTTTTTGTCCTATTTTTCATTGTGTATTGTGTTGTTTCTAGTTCTTCGTTGTTTATGGTGTTTTCCGATCAAGTTTCTTGTTTTCCTGATTTTTGGATTGTTACCTATTTCATCTTATAAATTGTTCAACACTTCAGTCAAGAGTTTTTCTTGAACATTTTTGCTTAAATTAGTGCCTAGAAAATGACCCGAGTGTGCATTTTATAATAATAATAATACCGGAAATATCTCATTATGGCGTTTTCACAGTTTTCCGAAGTTAATCGATTGGAATTTTTATTAACATAACATTACTTTACATTTTATCAAAACAGACACAAACTCTCAACACAAACGTCACAAACTGTCAAAATTCAGACAGTCAGAAAGAGAAATCTATGGTCATGGAAGAAAAATGTTCACGAAAATTTGAGCACCTTGTGTATAAACATAACTGAGTCGCCCTCTGAACATCGGAATTCGGAACCCGAACCTAATTATCAAAAAATCAAGCATTTTCAAGTAGGCAGGTGTCTTCAGTTTGATCCCAAAGTTTTACAGGTATAAGTGCACGCACCAGGGTTTCTAGACATCTTAGTCAGTAGTAAGAACCCAAGGACATTGATAATTGTAGCAGATTCCGAGAGCTTATTGCAACAAGCTTGGGGAAGTTGTTATAGTCCGCAAGCCCTCATACAAAATCTTAAGTGATAACCAGCAAGTTGTAACTTTGACTACTGTTCAAGTATGCCGAGTCCGCCAAGATTTCGCAGAGAGGAAACCTTGACAGTGGTAAGTTTTTCTTTGGCTTTCTGAAAAACATGTCAATTTGGCATTTATATGTAAGGTAATGACCAGCATTCAGTTTTTAAGTTAAAGTGAAAGATATTCACTAGAAGCAATCTAAAAAATATATACCAAGTTGCTGGTTATCACTTAAGATTTTGTACGAAGGCGCTGAGGACTATTATATTTATCAATGTTCGAGGGTTATTTGGATAGAAAATTTCTTGCTCACCGATACTTTTTAACATTGCAACAGTCTATAAATGCTTTCCATACAAATTTGTGATTGTTAACAGTATATTTTGATATATTTGATACGAAAATTTCATTAATCTTCTCGTCAGTATTACAACCAAATCATGTCATCAATGACATTTTGACGTTATTGAATATTTGAAACTTCAATATCAAAATAAATCAAAATATTTATATCTATAGCAACGTGCCCGAGATATTTATCAATATTCGAGGGTTATTCGAATAGAAAATTTTTTGCCAACCAAGATACTTGTTAACATTGCAATAGTGTATAAATGCTTTCCATTAAAATTTGTTATTTGAAAGAAGTAGTCCATACTCAAAGTGGAGTTTCAATGTAACAGAAGTTAAGTAAAACTCAAAGTCGTCTCCACAAAATATATATTTCAGCCCAATGGTAAGGGGAAGGGTGTATAGATACCTATACTAAATTATTTTTGACACAACTTCATTCCTGAAACAACTTGGTCTTTTCTCCGATAGAGGATACCACTTTTCAAATAAAATCTATAATATCGACCTTTTCAAGTCAGTTCCTCCTTCTTCATTTAACGCTACACGATATTTCAAACAACGAATAAATGAATTTATAATTATATTTTTGATGGTGGTTATACCACTAGAATGGTCACCAACCATTCCGCCATAACGTGTAGATGTTGGCCCTAACCTGCGCCACACCCCAGTTAATTGAATCTTGAATTTTAAATTGTTTTCACTTCAAGTCTCCATGCCATGTGAGTATCCATTTTGATTCCAAGTTTATCCATTTCTAGTTTCATATTATTTCAAAAATTGTAATTATTGTTCTTTACTGGTTTCAGTTTAACCCTGTATTACTTCAACTGAAGATCAGCATTGCTATGCTCGAAAACATGTTTTTGAATTTCATGTGACGCAAGCCCTTTGACAAGTTCTTGCCAAACCTGCGTTAACACCCTTCCCCTTACCATTGGGCTGAAATATATATATTGTGGAGACGACTTTGAGTTTTACTTAACTTCTGTTAAATTTGTTATTGTAAACAGTACGTTATTGTATATTTGAAACTTCAAAATCGAAATAAATCAAAATATGTATATCCATAGAAACATGCCTGAGAGTGAAAACAGACCGTACGGTCTGTTATCAGTATAATGTTGTTTTGATTGGTTGTATTCAATCACATGACCTCAGATTGACTAATTTCGGATTTCCGTTTGAGCAAAAAATTTTCAGTATTGACACGAATGATTGGCGTTATTAATAATATAACAATAAAATTATTTTTGTGAACGTTGGGCTCTTTGTCAAGAATTTAGAATCATACCTTCCAGAACCTCAGGTTTTTGTCTTACTTCATATTTTCTATTGTTTTTTTCTCCTGTCCTCCAACCGAATTAAAGTAGTGCCAATATAAAATTCCAAATTTTGATTGGCAGATTCTTATTTCTTATATTATTTTACTCTGCAGTATAAACACTCCAAATTTTATTATTTTACATCCTACTTTATTTTATTTCCTATTTTATTTTACTTGCTGTTGAAACTCACCATAAGACTTGCAATTCAATTGCTTTTCGAGGTTCTAATATCTGGCGAAAACGCTGGTTTTCGCCGTTTTTATCTTAGGACCCATAGCAATAATAGATATTATATCTTTCAATTACTTTGAAGTCACTCTGAAAATAGGTTTACATGGAAGCTCAAAACTAGGGCTACGTAGCATCGCACTGATACAATCTCTCTTTTTGAGGTTCTAATATCTGGCGAAAACGCTGGTTTTCTGCTCTTATGATTGGTGTTATGTGCCTTATACAGGGTGTTTCCGAAATTGAAGCGATAAATGAAGTAGAAAGTAGGAGATGACAAAACAAAACCACATGAAAGAATTCTTTTGTGTAAAAAAAAAATTATTTTGGGAGATATTGAATTTTAAAGTTTTCAAGACTTTTTTGGTAATCACTGATCAGAGGTCTACAGCCTGTGCAAACCACGCTGACACACTGCCAGCTGGCAGACACGCTGTGGCCTGGAAAATCAAACCCGTGCCTACCAAACAAAGGTGACTGAAAGCAAGTTCATAAAATTTCATAAAAATTTCGAGGATTTTTTATTGCTTAAAAACAAAAATTCTTGTCATTTATTGATACATTCATTATGTTCCGTAATGTGAAATCCGAAATGAAAAATGTTAAATAGATAGTAAAATATGCAGAAATAATCAGAATCCCATACTATAAAAATATTCCATATTTATTTATTTATTTATTTATATTTTCTGGGAACCGGCTACAACGATTTGTATGAAATTTTGTAATTAGATGAAATTTTGCATTTTAAGTTCATTTATATCGGCATGTTACAATTTTTTTATAATTTCAATTAGTAGTTCGAATTATTGGTGATTGAGCTCCTTCGCCATATTAACCCATTGAAAGGAATAATTTTTTTATCACCAAAATAAATATTTCTCATCAAACAAAATCCTCTGATTATTAGTGTCAATCTCGGAAATGATTTTTTTTCTCAGATTTTATATTTATCTCCGTATGTATCCAAATATGTAACATTTTTTGTTCAAAATATTAAATGTGTTCTCAAATTGATAGATCTGCCACCAAATGAAATGTATCAGAACTTTATTAGTTTGTATGTTTCACGCGTTTTCGACTCGCAAGTTAGGTTCGCTTGCTCAGGCTAGGTTTGTGTCAATTGTGAGCGAAAAACTAATTCAGACATTTTTGACTTGCAAGCTACGTTAGCTTGCTGAGGTTAGGGTTGTGTGTCATTTGCGAGAAAAAACAAATTCACGCATTTTCAACTCAGTTTGCCCTTCATTTACACGTCTCGCCGTCAACAAGTTGTTGGCAGATCTATTATTTTGACAATATATTTCCTTGCTTAACAACCAATCAGTGGATTTCAAATTTTGAAATTCAGCCAATAGAATCGGAACTACAGTGAAAATATAGCTTGTCGCTAAATATCTGCTTAGTTTCTGTTTTACTATCTGTCAAGTGAGAATAATGATTTAAATTATAAACGTCAAATTTATGTGTTTTGACTGGCTATCTTTATTTATCAATATGAGCGATCGTTGGGGACAAATGTCCATTGGTATCATAGATGAGGCCGTGGAAAAGAGTATTCCGTTGAATACGGCTAGAAGTAAAGCATCAATTACCAGGTGACACGATTTTTCTTTATTTCAAATCGATATATTGTCGTCCTAAATATAATTCGTGGTATGATTAAAAACCTATATTTTTTTTTTTTCGGATTATCGATAATCCAACATTTCCGGGTGATTGTACATAAATTTATAGATGATACTTTTGAAAATAATTTGGTGTTAATAGGTTGGTGAAAAATCTGTCATTCTGAAAACGAAATCTGTTTATTCGACAATCTAAACCGCATTAATTTGGTCATCGATAAAATCACCCAACATTAACTCTTTGCGGTTCAATTATATTGTCATAACCTAGGATTTTTTAGATTGATGGGGCCGTTATACTGGATGGAAATCCATAGTTATAACACTAAGGTAAAAAAAGATTGAAATTTCCACAATATTTATTGTCTTTGCGACATGTATAATAATTCAGTACATCCATGTACACATAAAATATCAGCATACCATAGTATGATACACAGATTAGTAAATATTCCACTGTCCGAAGAAAATTTCAAAAAAGAATTCAATATTATAAAACAGATAGCAGTTAACAATGGATATCAAGTTAAATTAATGGAAAATATTCTTGCTAAAAAACTACATAGAAAGGGTACCCAGGAAGTGTACCCCACTTTGAGGAACTTTGACAATAATTATAGAACTTTAACTTATTCAGGACCCGTCACGAAAAAAATAGCTTCATTTTTGCATAAGCAAAACTTAAGAGTATCATATAGAACAGATAACACACTGGGAAGGTTGATCAAGAATAATAAAGATGAAAAGCAGAAATCTGAAAAATCAGTTTATAATTTGAATTGTGGATCTTGCTCCAAAGTATATATCGGCCAGACAGGTAGACCATTTAAAAGCCGCATACTTGAACACCGTATGAATTACGTATACAATAAAACACACTCATCATATGCCAATCATATTTTGGAGGAAGGCCATGACTTCGATGAAATCTTCGAAATTCTTCATGTGGAAAATGAGGGCATTAGGCTTAATTATTTAGAATTCTTGGATATTAATAAATTGAAAAATTCATCTTGTTTATAAAATGATCAACTGGACCTGAACGGTTCCCCTTTGTTAAATTTTTTCAATTGAGCGGTGGTTGTGTTTTGAGATTTCCAGGTAGGTTCATTGTTATGTCAATTTTATAAGTTGTATGAGTCTAGGTATTAGCGATAATTATAGGTTGTCCCTAATTATGTTAATATGTAAGAAAGGTACTTGAGTAATTTCAATGAAGAATAGTTCAATGTACTACATTTGCTTGAAAAAGATACTGTGGATCGAAACATGTCGCAAAGACAATAAATATTGTGGAAATTTTAATCGTTTTTTACCTTAGTGTCATAACCTAGGAAATGAAAATCAGCCAATTCAAAACATACAATAAACAAAAACACGGCCAAACCTAAAACAAGAAAGTATCGACCACAGCCAGTGTCGGAGCTAACCTGGCATCGGACCGGAACGTGATACTGTCGGCGCTTAGCTAACATCGGACCGGAACATTGCAAATTTTACTGCTGGGGCTGTCCCGACAAAGGATCGCAAATCAAACCACCAATCGAGAGATACTGAACAGGAACAATAAAACTCCTAGAGTCATGGGAATAGCTCCCACAGAATTTGAGAAAATATTTTTTGCAAATAAAAACTGAGATGTTTGTACGAGAAAGAAAAATCCGGGAATTATAACTTACGAAACACTTTAGCTCCGTGACGGCGGCGGTCGGGATCGAACCCAGTTTTCCTGGATGAAAGCAAACACAAAAATTTTTCGGTTTTGCTATTTTCACGTTTGCAATTATTCGTATGTAGGAGAGATTACAAAATGAGCAAAGATTTGTTGCCTAGGTACTATTCATAACAACGTAGAGGGGTAATGATTAAAACTGATTGAGTAATCCAATCTTCCATTTTGAAGTACAAAATAAGTATATCCCCAATATAGTCCCCAATTCAAAATAACTACTGCCCTCCTACCACCTTTGAATTATATCCACTTGCCAAAGTTCTCTACATGAACAAGTTTGCAATGCTCTTTATATCTCAAACAAAAACTAATGGTTCGATATAAATGGGTACAGTTCTACCAACAACGGTGAATATGTAAAATTCTCATGTATTATGCGAACGCTCATATTGAGTTACTTATTATAGGATATATTACGGACTATATAAATAGTTCGTCTTATGGCGAATGCAGATTATGGGTGTACATTTTTTAATCGAAAAATATCTTCGCCTTAAGCTGGGAATTCCTGAAATGAATACTGTGGTTAGCCGTTTCGAGCCCGGTGTACAAGAAATTTAGAGAAGTACCTAATATTGGAAACGATAGGCGACCACATGCCTTGTTGGAGAGTATGTGTATTGTGAGTTGCCTGGATGCCAATCCAGTGCTAGCTTGAAGTGTACACCTACCACTCGGAGTGGTGTAGGTATTTTGAGTTTTCCTACAGACGAAAAGTCAATACGCCACCAAAAATCAGTCGCCCTGGACCGCCACTGCAAATCATAATAATTGCCGTCTTCTGCCCGCACAGGCTATGCCTTTGGGTACACACTATGAGGGAGTATTATTATTATTTTTATAATTATGTATACAGTGTCATTCTGTGATGACATATCCGAAAAGTAAATGCGCCACCAAAAATCAGGCATCGGAACACCACAACAAACAATAATAATTACCGTTCTCTACCTGCACAATAAGCTATGCCATATAAAACACAAACAATATTCTTACTACAAATTGTTGCATCCTTCAAAATGTATGATGGATTTTCAATAAGTTACCAGTGACGTAGTAATAAACATACCTATACCATCTCTGTTTTTCAAGATATCAAATAAATTATCAAAAATAATACAGAGAATAACATTATCCACCATCTGAAATATCAAGAAGTAAGGACCATATCAAATATTATGAATACAGAAAATATTTGGATTTGAATGAAATAATATTTTTCTACGACCACATGGAAATATGCCAATTTTATGCGCTTTATCGATCAAGGAAGTAGGCCGATTGTAAAACACTTTCATTTCTTGACATGATTTTTTGGGTTTATGACCTTCTACAATCTGAAAATGAAAACATTTTTTAATCCAAATAAATCTGTACAAGTGTAGAAGGGCAAATTGATTAATTTGCCCAATAAGTTACTGCGTTCACAAGACTGCGGTCTTGAAAGAAATTAATTTCTGTCAGTAACGTACCCTACACTGAATTTGTCTATCTGAAAAAATGAGATCGAATTAACAAAGAATACTTCTCTTTTTTTGAAAATTGTTGACGTTTTGGAGGCTGTATCTGCCTCCGTTATCAAAACTTCTTGGAAAGACGCTGAAGAAACTGAATTTGAATTGCGGTTTTGGAAATAAGAAGTTTTGATAACGGAGGCAGATACAGCCTCCGAAACATCAACAATTTTCAAAAAAAGAGAAGTATTCTTTGTTAATTCGATCTCATTTTTTCAGATAGGCAAATTCAGTGTAGGGTTCGTTACTGACAAAAATTAATTTTCAAGACCGCAGTCTTGTGAACGCAATAACTTATCGGGTAAATTAATTAATTTGCCCTTTTACAATTGTACAGATTTATTTGGATTAAAATTTATTTTAATTTTCAGATTGTGGAAGGTCATAAACCCAAAAAATCACGTCAAGAATCGGATTTCCTTCACAAAATCAAACTTTCAATCAATACTTTCATTTCTATATCGCGAGCTGTACTGTAATGATCATTTCAGTACAGACAGTCATTTTTATGATCATAAATAATATAATATCGAATCAACTTCGTTAACGTTCTAATAATTTGACATTTCACATGAGTATTTACAAAATTCTTTAAAAAAAAATAAGTAATCGAAAATGAGTAGTAATAGTAATAATAATAATAATAATAATAATAATAATAATAATAATAATAATAATAATAATAATAATAAGGATGATTTAACATTGACACCGCTAATTTCAATATAAAGATTGATGACAACGAATTCTATATTTTCGAATAGTTGGCACGAAGTTTCTATAGCAGTTGATTTCATCATGAGCTCGTAGCAGCGAGTGAAGAGTGCGGGTCGTTCAGATTTTGGATAGTGAGGGTGAGGGTTCAAATCCTACATACACCACATTTTTTAAATCGATCAGTGTTCGGTTCTTATTATAATTTTCAATATTTGTACCTTCAATTCCTTTTTAAAGTTGTTTATATTATGGGAATCATGACGGCAGGAAAGTTTATGATTAAAAGTGTTATTTAAAATATTACAGATTTGTTTATGATTCAGATGGTCGTAGAAAAAGTATAGTGTACAATTTGCATAAAATTACCCAGTTTCACTCGTAGATACATGAACTATTGTAGTATCCTCTACTACAAAATTTCATTTACATACTCGTGGGAAATGTACAATATACTATTTCCTCATTTTCATGGATAATTTTCTACGCCGCATAACTGATGCGTAAAATATATCTTTCTCTATTGATTATCAAACGGAAGTGATCATGTTTCCATCCTAGAATGATAGTTAGAGAACTGAATTTAGAAAAATATAAATATTGTTCTTTGCTCTTTTTTAGATCTGGGTAGATATTGTCATTCGTTTCAACTATGTCTCTTAAAACTGTTTGATATCTTGAAAAATAGAGTCAGTTTCTTGGCTTATTTTCTGAGCGATGCATCAACTTTAAGCAAAAATTGAATTTGACAAGAAATTAAAAATTAAAGTTTTCCGAATGTACCTTATCATCTCTTGTATCTCAATGTTCTCTTCATATTGTTATGAAATCGACTGGAATTAAGTTATTGTTTTTCTGTATTGTTGCAGATTACCTGGATCCTTTTTTAAAAAACGTTGGAAATCTCAGTGACGTGATGGGATTCAGATCTGTTTTGAAACTGACTCCGTCGCACCCCAGAAATCCAAATTATAAGTAAGTGTTGTTGAATTGAAAACCAACCAACCAACTTCACATAAAATACGCTTCATCACTTCACAAATAACATCAAGTTGCTTCGATAACAAATTCTATTTTGAAATGTTTCTTGAATGAAATTCTTGTTGACAGGCATTTTCATTGTCTGGATACACATATCTAGGGCATGTAATAAATATTTCCTCAGAATATCAATACTCCGAATCATACATAATGTCAATTCAAAGAAACGATGCAATAACAATATCTGGATGGAAAATGTTTCCAGGACATCTCTGAAAAGCTAGTGCGTTCATTATATTTTCCTCAACTCATTGAGAGATTCAGTGCTTATGAAAACTTCTAGTATGAGCGTGTGCTGATATTCAGTCAATTGCGGCCAGTTACACGAAATAAAATCACTGCCTTCTACAATCCTTGATTTATACTGTTAAATCATATAACATAAGAACTGCAATTTTCTTGTAAGGATATGCATGGAAACTTTTATATTCTCTCAATGTTCTTTTATTGAACAAAATAAAAACAATCATAGAAGTAATCAAATTCCGCTATTCTTGAACATATAAAAAGTAGAATATTACATTTCCTCTCTTATTTGAATTATACCAGGTTCATATACCTAGGTTTTATTTGTTGCTACTTGTGATATTTAGGTCTCCTATTTGGTGGTGTAACAATTGATATTGCTATATTTTGTTAATGGTTTACCCTGTATAATTTCGGTCATCGCTTGGGATATTATAATTTATTTTATTTAATGAATTATTTTGTGCGAATGCTAGCATACATTCAACTCGTACAATATTTTTAACTTGATACTGACCAATTGACCATGTGTTCATTCCAGCAAAACAAAACAATCTCATGAATGGTCTTTGTATGCAACATTGTAGGAAGCTCGACTTAATGAGTACCTATATAATGCTGACAAGAATGTTTATCTAATTCAGTTTCGAAAAGTCAGGTTTTATATGACGTTTGTGAATTATGAAACGTCAGTTTTTTCCAAACTGTCACTTGAGACAAGTGAAAATGAGTTGTGTAATATTCATTTCCGTCGACCGTTCATTTATGATGTATTTTAACGCACTCAAAATCGTTGATTAATGACCCCTGTTAATGAATGATTTTTTATTACTCAACGATTTGATTATATGCAACCCAACATGCATTGCTCTTATACATTTTATATTGGTTAGTACTATCTGTCATTATTTATTTGTCAATTTTCAAATAAAATTTCAGAAAATGTTCATTACACCAGTTGTCACTGAAAACCATATATATGGTCCCGTGGCGTAATGGTAAAGTTCACCTGGCATGCAACACTAAGGAATAAAAATATTACTAATATGAGTGAACTCAAGGCCATCCACGAGATGACTTCGGATCACGATCCAGTTGTATTTCGATTAAAGCGCAGGATGGACGAGCGTCCTCCTACGACAAAGTACGATTATCGGAATGCAGACTGGAAATAGTTCCGAAGGCTTTTGAATGCTATGACATTAATCAAGTCAAACATCTCAAAAGATGAAATTGAGGAGGTTACCCTTACTCTCATTAGAAATATTCAAGTAGCTCGTGAGCGTTCTGTCAAGAAGACTGTGGTTAAGAGCAACCGGAATATCCTTCCACCCCACGTTAAGGAGATGATCACTCTGAAGAACTCTCTTCGCAAAAAGTGGCAGGGTACTCGAAACCCTGCCCATAAAAACGACATGTTAAATCTGGGAAGAGAGATCTCTCAGATGATCAACGAAAATAACGACAGGGTGTGGAAAGATAAACTGGAGAAGTTAGACCCTCGTGATAACTCTCTGTCGAGGATGACGAAACGAATATCCAAACGTTTCGCTCCAATTCCAGCCAGGGAGAGTGGGAACGAGCGGCTAGCGACGGACCCTCAGAATGCGGAACTGTTCGGGGTACATTTCGCCAGCGTACACAAAAGGGTGCCGGACGTTAGTGAGGGACACAGACGAAATTCTAAGATAACGGAAGACTTTAGAGAGTCAGTCTCCCTCCTTATTGGTCCTCATAGGTTTGCCAAAATAATGACAAACTATGAGGAACTGACGGAAGTCATAAAAAGGCTTCCGACGAATAAGGCACCTGGGCCGGATGGCTTGGATGTCATTCTACTTCGGAATGCGCCGCGGAAAGTCCTCGCCCAGCTCATCCACTTGATCAATGCCATTATCAAATGGGGGTGTTACCCAGATTGTCTGAAGAAGGCACTGGTGATACCTATTCTGAAACAAGGTAAGGATGGCCATAAACTTGACAGCTATCGCCCTATCTCACTTCTGAGTGTGATTGCCAAGGTAGTGGAGAAGATCCTTTTGAGATGGTTGTTGAGTCTCGAGGAGAAGCTCAAAATGATCCCCGATGTGCAGTTCGGCTTTAGAAAGGGTCATAGTACCACTTCTCAGGTCGTTAGGATTGTACACGGGGTGAAAGAGGCAGCTCAACGTGGACTCAACACAGTCATGGTCCTGCTGGACATGAAAAAGGCCTTTGACTCGGTATGGGTAGAGGGTCTTATCTCTAAAATGCTGTTGGCAGGCGTGCCCTCATACATGGTAAGGTTGATCAACTCTTACCTTGTTGGGAGAACTTTTATGGTGCGAGTAAACAACACTCGCTCCGCTGAGTTTCCGATCGAAGCAGGTGTCCCGCAGGGTTCAAGTTTGTCGCCACACTTGTACTCGCTAAATACGTATGACTTTCCTCAGTGCGAGAGACCGGATATGGGCACGGTGATATATGCCGATGATACCGCCATTTTCGCCCATTCCTTCTCGAGCGTCGCTGCCCAGTATAGGATCCAAGTTCACTTGGATAGGAAGGTCATACCCTATTTGGCCGAGAACAAGATCGTGGTGAATCCGGCGAAGTCGGAGACCATCAACTTCACTAAAAAGTATACATACTCAAAGCTTTATAGGAAGTTGATGATCAACGGCGAAGCTGTTGAAAACGTGAACACTGCGCGATACCTGGGAGTACAGCTGGACAAGCGTCTTAACTTTGGAAGGCACATAACCTTGGCTATTCAGAGGGCTGGAGCGGCGCTAAAGCGCACCTACCCTCTGATAGCTAGAGGCTCAAAAATAAGTCAAGAAAATAAGCAATGATTATTAAAAAAAATGGTCCTTTTTTTGTTTTTTTGTAAATATCTCAAAAGGTACTGGACGAATGGCTTTACTTATGAAAGACCGTTTGTAGAGAATGAAAAACCTACAAAATGGTTTTTGGAAAATCCCGATACGACCATTTTTCGCCGAGAAAAGCCGGAAAAACTTTTGAAAAAAGGCCTTTTTTCAAAAATTCGTATCTCCCTCAATTTTCAATATTAAGAAATA
Organism: Chrysolina haemoptera; assembly: GCA_958298965.1. NCBI lineage: Eukaryota > Metazoa > Arthropoda > Insecta > Coleoptera > Chrysomelidae > Chrysolina > Chrysolina haemoptera. The sequence continues at coordinate 19,664,508 of OY282599.1, read as the reverse complement.
ATTTTTCGGCAAATGGTAGCTAATATCATGTACGTTGAGCTCCCGAAAAGTGGAAATTGTCGCTTCAATGGTTTTCCTACAATCGGGTTTTAAAAAAATTACAGCTATATTTTGCATGATGCGTCATATTACGGGAAATGGTCCGATTTGAATTTTTAAAACATCATTTTGAAGTTGAGGTTAAAAACTACAATTTGTTTATCTCGCATTTTTCCATAAGTTTGGAGAACATTGTTAAAAATGCTTCTGAACACAGCGCTTCGAGTGAAAATTCGTCGCCGAGTCGTGCTAAGGTAGTAGTGGAGGGGGCGCCGAGAAGCGGAGGAGAAGTGAGAGACCGGTTGCGCGCACAAGGCGCTTTTTTCTATACAGCGAAGACGTCGCTTCTCGGCGCCCCCTCCACTACTACCTTAGCACGACTCGGCGACGAATTTTCACTCGAAGCGCTGTGTTCAGAAGCATTTTTAACAATGTTCTCCAAACTTATGGGAAAATGTGAGATAGACAAATTGTAGTTTTTAACCTCAACTTCAAAATGCCGCTTTAAAAATTCAAATCGGACCATTTCCCGTAATATGACGCATCATGCAAAATATGGCTGTAATTTGTTTAAAACCCGATTGTAGGAAAACTATTGAAGCGACAATTTTCACCTTTCGGGAGCTCAACGTACATGATATTAGCTACCATTTCCCGAAAAATTATTTCTTAATATTGAAAATTGAGGGAGATACGAATTTTTGAAAAAAGGCCTTTTTTCAAGAGTTTTTCCGGCTTTTCTCGGCGAAAAATGGTCGTATCGGGATTTTCCAAAAACTATTTTGTAGGTTTTTTCATTTTCTACAAACGGTGTCTGATGAGTAAAGCCATTCGTTCAGTACCTTTTGAGATATTTACAAAAAAACAAAAAAAGGACCCTTTTTTTAATAATCATTGTTTAAACAATTGCACAAAAAAAATTTGAGTTGCAATTCGGATTTTAGTTATTTATAAAGTATCCCCGAAGTCATGGCGCAAGTCGCTTACTATTAGAATTTATTTGCAAAACAGGCTTTATTTTTGTTATATTGGTTGGACTATTGATTCTGTCAAGGAATGCGTAGGTCATTTTAAATGTCGATAACGTCAATATACTCACTGTTTTGTTTTTATATTTCGTGTTTCTGTTTTTTTTATTTTTTTTATTTATTTTTTTATTTAAACTGTCATTTGACTTATTCAATTGTTCAACTGACCATTACTCTTAGACAATTTTCATACCACTTCGTACAAATATCATTATCTAACGTAGTGAAATGAATGATTTGTCTAGTGGTATTACGTAAAGTCATAATTTATAATAGAACAAAACAATTTCAGATTCATATGCGAACAAATCAAAGCGATTTCAGCGAAGCCACCATTCTGTGTTCCATATCATCATAGAATTTTTGACAGCATATCGGTAAGTTCCTAAAATTGAGTGTGTAAATCATAGTATGAAAACTTTGACATCGAATTATTATTACTCACATGCTATTGTTTAATCTTCCATAGCACACTTTCATGAAAATATTCCGTTAAGAGGAATACAAAAAGTATTTTTCATACAAGCTCATATAAAGGTTTTTTCCCAGATTGGAGCGATAAATGACGTGCGAAATAGAAGATGCCAAAAAAAACAAAAAATATAATATTTTGTGAGATATTGAATCTTCATGTTCTCAAATTTTTTTTGTAATCACTGTTTCATATAATAACCCATTTTCTTAATCTCTCCAATTTCGGAAACACCCTGTATATATCAGTAGTTTCTGAATTGGAAGTATTGATTATGATATACCGTTTCAAAGGTAATTTATATCTATACAAAATAACAACAAAGATACAGGGGAGTAAATTAGTTCCGGGTCAAACGGTAAATAAACAATTACGAGGATATCGATATTCTCATCTAGAAATGGTTAACGAGTGTGAAAATAGAGGAATCCCAAGTAGCACACCCATATTGGGACAATATTGGTACAATATTGTGAAAATATTGGCAAAATATTCAAATAATAATATTCACGAGAAAAAAAATAATATTGGTCTAATATTCTCGAAGCAATATTGGCCTCAAAATGTTAGGCGATATTAGTACAATATCGCTGTATCACACTTACATTGGAATAATATTGGTAAAATATTGGCAAAATATCAAAACCTAATATTGGCGAGACAAAATTATAATTATTTCGGCAACAATATTACTTGGACATTATACAAATAATATTAGTGAAATATTGAGGAAGCAATATTGGCCACAAAATATTTAGGGATATTGGTACAATATCATTTGCATATATTGGTAAAATATTCAAAGTGAATATGTTGCCTTGGAAATATTGATGAAATATTTCCAGAAAATGTCAATATAATTTTTAGAATATGGATTGAATAATATTCCACCAATGTGCTATCAAACTTGGATATATTGTTTTTTGTCTATACAATCGATATGAGAGTAATATTAAAATCGCATTATTGGAGCTAGATGCTGGAAACAATATATAGGCAATATCGCTCTATCGATATTGGTGAAAATTATTGAACCAATATTGACCCAATATTTCATGAAACAATATACATTCAGAACAGGTTGAGCCAATATTCCACCAATATTATTAATGAAATATTGTTTTTCCAATATGAACCCATATTGGTTTAATATTATTTTTATATTTACAATATATCCATATTGGCTCAATATGAAAACAAGATTCAGTCAACATGGGGTGCTACCTACGATAGTATAATCTGTACCAAGGTTAGAATGAAACATTTGATGCGACTGTGAAGTTCCGACTGCGAGGAACCACGAGCATAACGAATTTCCATTCTAAACGAGTAACAGACTGTGGTTTCTCTACAACCACAAATTTCACATATAATCAAATGGAAAGCAAACGAAAAATCGTTTCGACATTGCATTTCACATCTTGTCACTATACAAGGCTAACGTAATTATTGCTACAAAAATGTCAGTATATTCATTCTTATATAAGTGATTGAATGAAATACACGCAAAATGCATAAGACAGCATGCGTTCTCATTGTGTGTTACCACAAGATCAAAAAACTCATTTTACAATTATTAGCAATTCAAGTATTTAGTCACCCGATAATATTCTCATTCTCGTAGGTCCCGATACAGGCGGCATATTTGTATGACGCAGTCATGATATATGCCAGAGCTCTTACGGAAGTTTTCCAGAACAACGAAGACCCTAGGAATGGTACAGCCGTTTTACATCGAATCATCAATAGATCTTATCATTCCATCCAAGGATATGACGTGAGCATTCATGCATTCTTAATCAATGTCTTCTAATAAGGAATCGTAATTTATGATTTTCTGCTGTATGACTCAGAAGTTCTGCAGGTAGATACAGTTTTCAAAAAGAATGAACGAGTTGAAGTTTACATCGGAAAATCAGATAATTCAAATTATTCATAGTCGGTCTTTTTTGATAGCAAAAGGTACTCTTATTATTCAATTGTGGGGATGTGCCAGAGAGAAAATTGCTGGGAATACAGCCTTGGGTCACACGTTTGGGCGCCGATTTGTTTTACAGTAAATAATTGTTTTTGTCCCCTAAACTTTCATTCGCAAACTTAGGGATGGGGACTGGTTGGGCTTCCAAGTAACTATTTTATTTTTGTGATAGCCTTTGTAACTGCCTTTGGCTCTTTCAGCTTCTGGAAATGTTTTTATGAATTCTGAGGCATTTTTTCTCATTACAAAAGTTGCTGTGGTAGGTGAAGAAGGAGCTCCAAAAATCATAGATTTCATTTCATAAACATCAGGTTTTCTGAATCTAACTGCCTTTGGCCTTTGATTATATAAATAATTAATTTTAAACCGTTTTTTAACGAAATTATCAATGACAAGGCAATACAGCTTTTCTTGACTTTTTTATCTGACAACTACTCAAAACACACAATGTGATTCACATTATAACTTATAAACAACAAATATCATTTAGGAACACTCCCTCCCACTGATGGACTTTGGATGCCTAAAATACAAAGTTTTGCCAGTAGACGTCTAAATACGCCCATATTTGTTTTCACATCTGCAACTCGAATTTGGCCGTCAGTGCTAGGGTATACTGCTGTGAGTCAACGATTGTTACCAGGTCACCGATTTTGATCTTTCTTGCTGAAGGATTGAACCATTTTGTTCTTTTACTCAATGTAGGTAAGTACTCGCGAATCCATCTTCGCCAAAAATGATCAGCCAATAACTGGGAACGTTGCCAATGTTTTCGTGACACCAAGTCGTCCTCATAAAAATTTCCAGGAATTTGTGCCCCACTAGACGAACCTATTAAGACTGAGGGGCGACAGTTGACGATATATTCAGCTTCTATAAACAAAGTTAGCAAAGTTTCCTCACGGGGAGGCTCTTTCCTCCAGAATAACGTTCAAGGCCGTTTTAATCGACCGGACTAAACGTTTCCAACTCTCTCCCATATAAGGGGCTGATGGGGGAATGGAATTCCCTTCTATATTGCTTATGGTTAGGGTTGAGACAATCTTGTTCTGGTCAAGTTGGGATAAGGCATCCTTGAGTTCCTTTTGAGGTCCTCGAAAGTTCGTGCCATTATCCGAGTACCTATATCTTCCTGGGACTTCCTCTTCGTCCAATAAATCTCCGAATCACCATAATTGCCGAGTCTGTATTAAAAGACTGCGCTATTTCTAGGCGCGTGCACAGCACGGACATCTCATCTCCGTTTTTCTCTTCTGCGTCCTATGGTGACGTACTTGGGACCAAAATCCATTCCGGCTATGGTGAAAGGTCTTACGAATGAAGTTAGCCGACATGATGATAGTGGGCCCATTTCTGGAATTTGATATGTAGCTCTTTTGTTTTCACAGCACTAGCAATTATTCCATGAACTTCTCACAGCCGATCTTGCATTCAATATCCAGAAACGTTGTCTGAGTTCGTTTGTCACATATTTCTGTCCATTATGTTCCTGCTTTATAATGATAATGTAAAATTAACAATTTCGTATAGTTATTTTTTTTTTCTAAAATGATAGGGTATCTCGTTTCGTCGTTTATATCATTCGAATTAACAATTCTGCTCTTCATTCCTATAACGTCCAATATTGGTGATAGTTTGAAAATCTTACTAGAAGATTCACTTTTTAAATTTTTCTGTAGTCTAGTAATTTCTTCCGAAAAATCCTCCCATTGCACATTTTATCCACAGTTTCTCAGCTTCATTCATCTCAGAAGGTTGAAGTTCACCTGATTTTTGTATTTTCCTCTGTAAACGTCCTAAAAATCTTAAAATCCAGGCAGTGGCTCTGATCAGTCTCAGCCCTGATGAAAATCTTAACAAATTCAGTAGAGAATGTCTCAAATTTGTAAAAACTTTTGACGAGAATCCAACAAATTTCTTCTTCGTTTCTGAATCATCAAACTCCCAAGCATGAGTTTCAGGCCACGCTTCTCTACCAAACTTCAAAAAACTAAGATCATATAACCATCTACTTGTTGAGTGCCATTCATCAGTGCTTTCTTCTCGGGTTGTCTCGTCCGCAACATTTTCTTTTGTAGGAACCCAATTCCAACATTTTTCATCTAAGTGTTCCTGTATTTCTGCCACTCTGTGAGCAACAAATGGTTTGAATACTGCAGGATCTGATTTTGTCCAACTTATGACTATTTTTGAGTCAGTCCAGAAAAATATTTCAAAAATTTGGATAGTGTGATTTTTTCTGATCGTGGTAGAAAGTCTGCTTCCAAGGACTGCTGCTTGTAGTTCAAGCCGTGGAATTGATACTGGTTCAAAGGTGCTACTCGGGATTTTGCCATGACGAAACGCGTGTTTACTAACTTTTCAATCACTTGAGAACTCGAATCACAGAAAACGTGTAGCTGGATATTCTTAGCAATAGATATATTTTTCAGACAATATATTTCCTTGCTTAACAACCAATCAGTGGATTTCAACCAATAGAATCGGAACTACAGTGAAAATATAGCTTGTCGCTGTATTTTCACGGTGATAAACCTGCTCAGTTTTTGTTTGACTATCTGTCAAGTGAAAATAATGATTTAAATTATAAACGTCAAATTTATATGTTTTGACTAGTTATCTTTATTTATCAATAAGCGATCGTTGGGTACAAATGTCCATTGGTGTCATAGATGAAGCCGTGGAAAAGAGTATTCCGTTGAATACGTCTAGAAGTAAAGCATCAATTACCAGGTGACACGATTTTTCTTTATTTCGAATCGATATATTGTCGTCCTAAATATAATTCGTGGTATGATTAAAATCCTATAATTTTTTGGAATATCATTTCATTGGCAATCCCAATGCTAGAAAATACAACTCAGCTCTGGGATTGCAATTCATTAATATTCCAAAAAATTATCGGTAATAATCATACCACTCATTATATTACCCCTGATAACAGTGGGGAATCGTCAAATTAGTAATATATTCCATTTGTGCCACACATTTCTTCCACTTCTTCATCATTTCTTCATTTAATTTGTCATCCCATCCCATTTTTGAGCGGCAAATATTTTCAAGTAGGATTTTTGCTTTGACTGTAAAGTTGTTCAAAAATCCAAAAGGATCAAAAATTGTCATTACAGTCTTTAGTATTTCTTTTTTGTAACGTGATTCTTTTCAGATACATTTCGAATCTCATTTTTGCTCCATTTGATAGCAAAAACTATCCTTTTTAGGTTTCCAAATTATTCACAGTACTCTTTCTGTTAAAAGAAATGATTCATTTTCAGCTTCTGGAAATGTTTTTATGAATTCTGCGGCGTTTTTTCTTATTACGAAAGTTGCTGTGGTAGGTGAAGAAGCAGCTCCAAAAATCATAGATTTCATTTCATAAACATCAGATTTTCTGAATCTTACTGCCTTTGGCCTTTGATTACAGAAATAATCAAGTTTAGACCGTTTTTTAATGAAATCATCAATGACAAAACAATACAGCTTTTCTTGACTTTTTCATCTATTGACAACTACTCAAAACATACACAAGGTGTAAGATGTCTAAAAACCCTGGTGTACCGACTGATTAGATTTTGTTTAGAATTTTTTTAAGACAAAACAAATGACTAAGTGGTCTACTTTTGTAATCGACTCCAGAGATGGCGTCCTCTTTCTCGTGTCAACATTCCAAGGATATGGTGATTGTGATTGCTATTGAATTTTAAGGAATTTTATTAAACTTTTTATTACCATACGAAAGTAATAGTAAAGTGGAAAATAAAGTTTTATTGAAAAAATAACAGTACTAAAATTGTGTAATGTTGTCCAAAAAAAATCTAAAAACCATTTGAAAGTCAATAGTTGTGGACTAATAAAAATAATGTGCAATTTTCTTATATTATTGACGTGTTTCTTTATTTTCCTTATATTTTAATAATTTGTTCCGTGTCTTTGTGCCGACAATCCAGAAAGATGAACAAAAGTAGCTAACTAATTTATTTTCAGTACAGAAATGGAGGACTTACCACTTAGGATCTGTAACATACTATGAAACAGACATTTTATTTCAAAACGCCATGCATGTTGACAATATTTTATGGCAAAAATGTTTTCTAATAAATTCAATCAATTCTAGATGCGTTTTTATATCTTACCGTTTCTTAAAATCTTCCATAAGTAGCGAAAGTTCGCAATAAAGTAAAAAATATAATTTTTTCTACATTCCCACTGAAATCTATCAATGTTTTGTCTTCAGTAAGCTTGTTAAGGGTTTGGTTATTTTACCATGCATTCCTTTTATTTTGAAATGGTGTAGTTAGATCAAAAAATACACTTTTCTGTCGAACAAAATTGGAAGAATGTCTCTCGTTTTATCCCACAGATTTGCAGGTATAAGTCGGTACACCAGGGATTTTAGGCATCTTAACAAGGTGATTCGATTCACATTATAACTTAATAAACAACACATATCATTCAGAAACAGCCTTCATAAGGTTCTGAAAACCATGGAAATTACAGATACAATAAAACTGTTTTGCTGTTTTTCTGCATGCGTGTCCTCACCACATGAATCTAGATTGACTTGAGTACGCAGTACAATGTGATAACGACTACAGAATATTACCCATCGAGCAGAGTCGGAGAAATCTGTCCTGGGGCGAAAGGAGTCAAGGTGAAGTTGGTGCCCCTCCACATGGTATTTGCATCCAGGGAATGTGGTTTCGTAGTATTAACGAAAGTAGTACTAGCATACGGTAGAGTAGCTGATGTTCCTGCCCTATGAGCAGAGGGTTATATAGGCTCTGATTGGACTCTGACTTGACCATATCCTATAGTGAAACGATTCTTCCAGAGCGGTATCAGTTCTCCAATGCATGATAGTATTTGCGTATTAATCCAGTAACGACAAACTCGAGCCAAAAGTGAAGAATGAATTTTAGCACTCTGAAACTTGGCACATGACATCTCGACATCATGTTTCGTCAGAAAAAAATTGTTTACCAAAAAATCAGGGTTGGAACCTGAAAAATTTTTCATAAATTTTTTTTTTGTTGTTATTTCAGAAAATATAAGATTATTCAAAACACGATATGAGAGATGATTCAATTCTCCACAAAAATGATTTTACTGTAGGTTTTCCGGGTTTTTCTGCAGCTGCAAAGTGAATACGCCACCAAAAATCAGTAAGTCGCTCTGGAGCGCAACAGCAAATAATAATAATAGCCGTCCTCTACCCGCACAGGCTATGCCTTTGAGTACACTCTACGAGTGGTCATGAGGGAGTATTATTATTTATCTTTTGAAATATTCTCGTTTTCTCAGAAAACGTGGTTTAACGCCGATATTACATTTCAGGCTCGCGCTAATCCGCCACTGAAAGTTCAGGCAGGGCAGAAGATTAGATTTGTCATAACTTTGCTGAAAATTATAGTAGAAGGAAAAGAAAAAGTGCATATCGTTCCTGAAGACTTCTACTTCCTCATGCAAATAACATGTGAGTATTTGACTACGTGAAATGTGTTTTGTCCCACTTCACATAATCCTTCTACGATATTTACGGAGGATCCGAAAGTCATGGAAAGTCATTTTTAACAATTTAACAATTTATATATGCCAAAAAACACTGGTTTTTACTCCTGCGTCAGTTTTCAACTCATCCATAATCCCGGCAGTTTCTTCAGTGAATGTTGAAAATAATCGATCATACACATCCTACACCAAAAATGAAGTTTGTGATTTCAAGCTTAAGGTTTGCACTTGATAGCATTTTTATTAAACATATACACAGGATATGAATGAGCGGTTATTTTCAACATTTACTGAAGAGAATGCCGGTTTTATGGGTAAGTTGAATTTTAGGCAGGAGTAAAACAAAGTACTTTTTTTGGCATGTATAAGTGGGACCTGTAACACTACTTTAAAATTGTTGCATATAGTTCAATGAGGGTATGGGATGTTGTTTCAGTATAATAATTCCATATTTAATAAATTATTCATGATTTTCGGATCATCCGCAAACATCTCCGTGAAGTGCGACAAAACACATTTTAGGTCTTCAAATCTCGCGTATTATATTTGCATGAGAAAGTAGGAGTCTTCAGAAACGATATGAACTTTTCCTTTTCCCTCTCCAATAATTTTTAGCAGAGTTATGACCAATAAAATATTTGGCTCGGCCAGGCCTTCCAGCGGCGGGTAAGCATAAACCTGAAATTTGATGTCGGCGTTTTAACGCGTTTTCCGAGGAAACGAGCGCATTTCATAAAATAGTAGTTTACCTAACGCGATCGCAGATTGCAGAAATCGTGTGCGGAAAAGAAACTTTACGCTCGTGTTAGGTACACTTTTTTTTCTACTAGCGGAAAAAACACCCAAAAGTTAACATAAAGAACATTTATTATTAAATATATATTGAACTATACAACCATACTTGGTAAGCTTTTTATTTTAACCCTCTACGACGCATTTTTCAATTTTCATGGAGAATGTTCCTCTTTTCAATAATTTTGGTGTTCATTTAAAATATATCCTTTTGTATTTTTAGATTTTTAGAATCGAAGATTATGACATTGTTGTCAAAACATTAATGAGCTCAAAATTACCACTCAAGAATAGGAAAATGATGATCATGGTCTGTAAGTTGTTGTTTTCGGGGTCGGATATTATGAATTTTTCGGCGGAGGATTTTTGTGATTATGAGTCGATTCTATTTGAATTTGTAGGTCAAAAATGATGACTGTTTTGTTAAAATTCATAAAAAGTTAAAATTCAGATGGCCTCCTCATTGAGGAACTAGATAGCTCCAAATTCACAGGAAACAGACCTTGTAATAACTACGCCTTATCAGAAATTCATAAATCAATATGTACTGACTAACAAGCGCAAAAAACTGCATTAAAAAACAATTGAAATGCGCTAAAAAGTAAAAAATAATTTCTTCAAATGTGTAAGGTACGTTATTCTCTGAGTTACAAGTTAAAAAGTTTGCTGTATTCGTATTCGAACTGAAAACTTCAGGCGGCAAGCTCTTGAATCTGTAACTCACAGTATAACCCACATTACCTATCTAGAGAAATTATTTTTTACTTTTTAGCGCATTCGAATTAAAGCTTATCTTCATTTTTATTATTATTATTAAAAAAACTCTTACGAGGTATTAAAAATCAATTACCGATCAGTTTCAAGTAAAATTAGAACGAATATATGTATAAATTGAATGCTCACTTTCAAGGTTAAATCAGATCAGCTGCGCAAAGTAGTAAAAATATTTCACTCACAAACTTATATTAATAATCCAGTATAATTGGGTATTAAGACGAGGATCGATTGTAGCACCACCAGACTTGGTACGCAGTAGTAGTTGGAACGATGATAAACACGAAAAAAATTGTTTATCAAAACTCCAATTTTTTATTTCGATTAAAAATTAATAATTAGCTGTAGTGTTGGAAAGTATATAATATATCTAAAAAACAAATCAACAAGGTGAAAAACAATTCAATTATCCACAAACTTTATTCCTAGTAATTTCTTGTGAAATGCGCTCGTTTTCTCAGAAAACGTGATTGAACGCCGACATCAACTTTCAGGTTCACGCTTATCCGCCACTGAAACTTCTGGCGGGGCAGAATATTTGATTGGTCATAACTTCGCTAAAAATGATCGGAGAAGGAAAAGGAAAAGCTCATATTGTTTCTGAAAACTCCTACCTTCTCATGCCAACATAATATGCGAGTATTTGTGTACCTAAAATGAGTTTTGTCGCACTTCACGGAGATGTTTGCGGATGATCCGATAATCATGAATAATTTAGTGAATATGGAATTATTATACTGAAGCAGCAACCCATACCCTCTTTGGGCAATATGCAACAATTTTGAAGTAGTGTGACAGGTCCTACTTATACATGCCAAAAAAAAACTTTGTTTTACTCCTGCCTCATTTTCAACTTACCCATGCAACCGGCATTCTCTTCAGTAAATGTTGAAAATAATCGCTCATTCATATCCTGCATATTTGTTTAATAACACTATCGTGAAGTGCAAACCTCAAGCTTCAAATCACATACTTAATTTTTTCATGTAGGATGTGTATGAGCGATTATTTTCAACATTACTGAAGAAATTGCCGGGATTATGGGTGAGTTGAAAACTGAGGCAGGAGTAAAACCCAGTTTTTTCTTTGGCATGTATAAGTGAGACGTGTTTCACTAGTCTAAAACTATTGCATATGGTCCAAAGAGGGTATACTGATTCTTGCTTAATATCAACTAAAATATCCATGACTTTCGGATCCTCCGTAAATATCGTAAAAGAGTTATGTGAAGTGGGACAAAATACATTTTGGATACTCAGATACTCACATGTTATATTTACATGAGGAAGTAGAATTCTTCAGGAACGATACACACATTTTATTTTCCTTCTGCTATAATTTTTAGCCAAGTTCTGAAAAATCGAATCTTCGGCTCTGCCGCAGTGGCGGATTATCGCGAGCATTAAATTTGATATCGGAATTCAATCAGGTTTTCTGAGAAAACGAGTGCATTTTGTGAGAAATTACTAAGTATATTTCTTGTGGAGTACTGAATTATCTTTCGCCTTGTTGAAATTGTTTCTTGATAAATACTTTCGAAACAACAGCAAAAAAAATATAATTTTTTTTAATACTTTTTTTTGGGATATTTTGGTAAACAATTTTTTTTACAATATATGATGTCAAGAAGTCATGTGCCGAGTGTCAAAGTGCTACGATTCATTCTTCACTTGTGGCTTACGTTTGTCTGTGGTCTGTGGTTACTGTACTATACAGGGTGTTTCAAAATTCAGTATCACAATTTGAGGGGCGTATTTCTCAGGTCAAAAGAATACTTTTTTTTCCATAAACACGTGTCCGCAAACGCTTCGTTACCGAACTACAGAGCGTTGAAATTTCAAGATTTAAGTTTTTTCTGCATAGCTCTTTCAGTTTTTGAGATAAATGCTATAATGTCAAATGCTTCAAATCAAATCTAAACGTCAAAATGGAAATAGCACTCAAAGCCCACTAATTCGCTTTTTCATTGTTCCGTTGAAAAATTTAATTAACGAATTACAAAAATGATTTTAATTTTTTTCTCGATAACGGTTGCAGTTGCGTAAAAATTACAAAAGACAAAAAAAATTAATAACAGAATAAATAAATCATTTCATATGTCCACCAGCGGCGTACTACAAAAAAGTTTATGGGCTTGACCCCTGAAAAAATATCTTCCTGTAGCTTGTTACAATCACTCTGTATACTGAATGATGTAAACCCTAAAACGTAGCCTATATTTCAAATTTGATCTCAATATCTCAATAACTGAAAGAGCTATGAAGAAAAAACTTAAAAAATCTTGAAATTTCAACGCTTTGTAGTTCGGTAACGAAGCGTTTGCGGACACGTGTTTATGGGAAAAAATGTATTATTTTGACCTGAGAAATACGCCCCTCAAATCTTGATACTGAATTTTAAAACACCCTGTATAGACACGCAGCAACTTATTACATAAATATTACGATGCATGTCAACTAGATCCCTCTATCGTTTAAATTAAGTAATGGTTAGATACGCCATGTTGATTCCGCAGCATTTCTGGAATCCTCTTGATAGTGATTGATGTGCACTTGTTACTTTTTACGTAGGTACACACTTTTTCATGTTGAATATCTTTTTCAGGTTTTCATAGACGGCAACGGCGATGCAGAAGGTAATTTCACAGTGGTGGCACTTCTAGACGACAAGGAGATGAACGGAACTTTGCGAATGAGTATGCAACCCGTGGGATATTTCCAATACAAATCCAACGGAAGTAATACTGTTTCAGCTCTTCCCGTAAGTTCTATTGATTTTCGCTTCCAAGTTACAGCCGAAGTGGTAATTTCCTCCAATAATTTTTATCGTATTTACAATGTTCGGGATATATTGTGAACAAGATTTTTGCACTGCTCAATTTGATTGTGATCTTGATTGCAATTCGGGAGATTTCATCTTTGAAATTCAGATTCTGGAGAATTCAGAATTGCCCAATCTATTCCGGTTTTTTCAACTTGCCACTTCTGAAAATACATATTCTCTAAGGATTTTTTTCACACACTCATTCTACAGGGTGAAATATAATCACTTACCTACGTAAAAATATACAAGTGCTCTCCCAACCATGAGGAGAAGAAAACTAAGTGAAATTTGGAAATTAAAAACAAAATAAAATCCTGTTTGTATAAGAAATCGCTGCCACTAGATGCAAATTTATGAACAGCCAGAATCACTGTTTCAACTTCATCAGACGTGGAACTGAAGCTGGCGATTTAAAATGAAGTAAGTTTCAGCATGACTCCCAATATTAATTTGAAAAACCTATGCAAACTAATCAAGTGATACCCAGTTTTTCTAATTATTTCTACCAGCACAAAATAGCCGCATTCCATTGTCACATTTACAGACTCTTGAATTCACCTCTGCCTGTACTTTCCTACACAAGCTCATCGTACATTTGATCAAGTCACCCAGCATGAATTATATTCAGAACGATGCTGCTTAACAGAACTACTAAAAAAACTCTTTACTCACGGGTTTCATACAGTATTTTTCCTACAACTGTAAACAACAAAATAACCAATTCATATTTTTTTGCAAATATGAAAGGAATTTGGCATATTTTTATTGATTCATTATTCGAACAAAGTTGAAGAGTATGCTGGAAAGTTGAGTTTCAAACAAATGAAACGAACAATTTCGACAAAGTCGAAATTCCTTTCTATTCACACTATCCCGCAAAATGAAAAATTTTAAGCGAATATTATTATAACATATTCATCGAGGTCCAATATTATTATTAATGTTAACTTGACTTTCGAATAACTGGTCCATCGAAGTAACTTTTCATTTTCTTAGATTTGTATTCAAAATAAAGAAATAATCCTCGTGAAGCAACGAATACCTTTTCCTTTCTTTGAACTATGCCAAGGAAATCTCATATTTGCACTATCTACGATTTTCTCCATTCAATCTTCATCACTTTTCATTTCTACTGAAATTAAATTTATAGTTATCAAGAATTCGTTATCTGGATGGATGCCCAATTTCACAAATTTCAGTAATTATTGTTGTCAACTAGTTTCTGACGGCCAAACAGCCATAGCTACCTTGGATTATCTAGTGTAGATTAGGTCCAATAGTTCCAAAGAGATATATGCTATTATTTTGAATATATTCGCCGCGATAGTTTGGAATTTTGATAATACTCATTTAATGGTAATAATGCTAATATTATTAGTGAAACATTTATATATCAGATATCTATAGGTTATTAGTTGCCAAAGAAAATGAGAACTGTCTTTATGACAGGATTTCGTTATTATTTGGATTTGTCACTGTTGTTGCATGAAACTATCGATTGCCTAGCAACAGCCGTTAAAAAAGTGCACTTTTTTACGCTTTTCCGTTTAATAATGAAATCGGATGTTAATTAATAGTGAAATATTGTAATACTACACAAACCACACAAACAAACACAAACCACACAAAAAAGTGGATTTTTTTTTAACAGTTGTAGAAAACATAACTTAAGGCACTCAATTTTAAGCGAAACAGATGACTAAAAAAAATAATAATAAAAATTTTTCATCTGATGTGCTTTTCCGACAAAATATTCTTGTACGACATTTCTCAAGTTGGTAGATTAAAGATAATAATCTTCAGAAACCTACTGTCACACGAAAATATTAGAACCGATTATATTTTCGGAATTTTTGGAAAATTAAAAAAATGTCCTGTCTTCCGGTACCATTATTTTTGTGCGGTTGTAAGTTTTAGATGTATTTCAATCTACCGACGAGAGGAATGCAGTACAAGAATATTTTGTCGGAAAAGGACATGTGAAAAATCATTGTTATTATCATTATTTCATAGTCACCTGTACCGCCCAAAATTGACGGCATAGTGTCTAAAGTTATTTTTTCATATAGCAGCATCGTTCTAAATATAATTCATGCTGGGTCACTTGACCCCTTCAAAATGTAAGATGGGCCTGTAGCCTGTAACATTATTAACACTTCTATCCAACTTGAGTAGATACAGTTGGAAAATTTGTTTCAGTCTCTTTTAATAATGATATTTCTAACAAAATAGCTGGTTGCATCAAAAGTAACTTCGACAACTCAACAAATGGTAGCTACCCAAAACACCGAAGTGAATCGCTCTTGCACGATAATCATCGAAACTTGATATAATGCCTACAATACGTTTGTTTTTGGATTGCCATATCATCACAATAGTCGTGGAATTCTAATGTAGATAGGTAACTGTTATACAAACCAATCTAACAGCAAAAACCATTTTTTTAAATCAATTGTTGGAATATGAGAATGTTTTGTCATTATTAATGAAACACATGTGTACGAGTATATAATTAAATTCTAAGCAACTTTTTCAAATAACATTTTTCGATATTTTGCCACTATCATATATTTGCCACTTCATAGTATATACAGTGTGACCCATTTAAGATGGAAGCACCCTTAAAAAACTTACATTTTTCAACCGATTGGAATGATTTTTGTTTCTTTAGGTAGACATCCAAGAAGTCTGCTAGGACACCAAATTTCATGAATAAATCTCCATTTCCAGGGCCAACTAATTTTATTTTTCAAGGTAAAAAATCTAGAAAAATACAGAACAAATCTGACTACACCACTGGATTCGCGACATTTTCAAATGGTTCATATGTAAATTACGTTGAAATGCGTCAATCAATAAAAAAGTAATAAGGGAATGAAATTTGAAAAATATGCCGTTTAATCAACCCACCAATTCAATTTCAGAACTTTAATCAAAACTGTGACTACACCACTGTATTGAGGGTGTCTCGAAATATCACTGACTATAATTTCATTGAAATCTGTTGATAAATAAAAATTATGAGATGAAATGACATTTTCCTGAAATTCCATTAACATATTTTTCAAATTTTATTATCTTATAGTTTTTTTATTTATTTACAGATTTTGATGAAATTTTGACTAGTGATATATCGAAACCTCCCCAATACAGTGGTGTTTTCCGAATTTTGATAAAAGTTCTGAAATTGAATTGGTGGGTTGATTAAACGGCATATTTTTCAAATTTCATTTCCTTATAACTTTTTTTATTGATTGACGCATTTTAACGTAATTTACATATAAACCGTTTGGAAAAATCGCTAGAAATTTTTTTATATTTTTGACCTTGAAAAATAAGATTAGTTGGCCCTGGAAACGAAGATTTAATCATAAAATTTGGTGCCCTAGTAGACTTTTTGAATGTCTACCTAACGAAAAAAAAATCATTCCAATCGGTTGAAAAATGTAAGTTTTATAAGGGTGCTTCAATCTTAAATGGGTCACACTGTATATTTTTTTCAGTTTACCGCCATACCAGTTAACACGTGACATGTCTTAAAATTGATCTGATGTTTTAGAATTGATTTGTTATGTACTTCTTGGTGGGCACTGTATATTAATCGATATACAAGAATCGCTCATTTAAATACATAAGATAAGTAACAACATACATTGCTCCTCAGTTGTGTCAGATTTGAGAGTTCGATTTAATAAACGAAGATTTCTGGAGTCTTTCCGGTAATATTACATTGTGTATCTAGTAGTAAAAGCATGATATTCCCTTACGACAATATAAATTGAAATTTAAGTGTTAAGTGTAAATTTGTTTATTGTTGAGACGCCGGCAATAATTTCACGGAGCATCGGACTAAAATACTAGATTAGCGTATTTTGGGGTCCGAAGTTGCTCCGAGAAAGTACGCATTCTTAAGCGATTTCAGAAAAAAAAAGTTAATACTACCAGTACCTGTATTAAAAAAAACTCGTACTAATTGGTAGGCCTAGAGGAAGAGTTGAAATAATTAATAACCTTGTGCAACGCCACGGTCATAAAAGTTACCGACTTATTGTTCCATTTTTCAATCCTAGTTTATTGGTCTTCCACCAAGTCGTATCAACATTTTTTTTCCTTGAAATCATATACAATATCAATTCTGCAACAGGCTCGTCGGAGAGTTTCGAATCCATCAGGTTTTTTTATATGACCTTCAGTTCTGAACGATTTCTTTATAGATTGTCTTGGAAAAATATTATTCCCAGACGCCCCACTCATTTAATCGCCCCACAAAGTAGAAATTGAGGCAAATTGTTTCCGATAGATACTTTGTCGTTATCCAATTCTTCGTATATTTACTCTTCCCGTAGTATTTGTTTTGTTTTGAGTCGCCGAATTTATCTCATTAACTCGAGATCGTGAAATCAAATGACCAACATTTAATTGGATTCGGATAGAGCCCATATGTCCTTATTTGATGGCCTTGTTTATCTACCCAAACTGATGATAGAATCCCAGAATCTAAAAGCACAGAATATATACCCACACAGAAACGAAAGCTCTTGTCGGCACTTTGATGTTCTGTGGTCAAAAATCAGAATCCTTGAAACCACTTAGAGCCACACTGAGAAACGTAAACAGGGGGAAGGCCAGTTATACAAATACACTAAGAAAATCGAGATTTGTTCCTATGATGAAATTCTCTATACCCCGTGTCTAAATATTCAAAAAATTATACTAGTAATGTTTTTTTAAGGAATACTGAGATACATAATGGAGTGAAAAACATTTAAAAAATTTATTCAGTTATTATTTTCAATGAAATATTTATTGATTACAATGTTTTCTATTCCTTATTTTTTTTATTAATCACACTTATGCACACACCTTCAGTTGTGTATTTCAATGATTTCATGATTTATGTATTTCAGTAGTATCCTAATATTGTAACAGACTGGATCTTTGTCTACACGTCTATCCCAGCAAAGAGTTCATTCCCAAAATGTTTACCTCTGATGCCAATTCTAGGGTGAGGTTAGTTAGCTTGATCACCGATGACTAGGAATACAGATCTGATTGATATTGAAAAGCATGACTTTTTTTTCCCCAGATATAGACTATTTGTTTGCTTTCCTTAAGGTTCAATTTATATCTGTACATATATTTTAATCAATAAATATCCTACCACCCATGTGGTCTGTATAAAAACAAGGAATACTGCAATCATAAAAACAAATTGATAATAACTAGTTCATTAGTATAGGTATATTAAGAAATTGCAATCATATTCCTTCGACTGTCTGGGAATGAGCCAATAAACAAAGCGGAAAGTTATTGTTCTCATTCGAGTTGATTTGCATTTGAGATATACATGTTGAAATACCTTCATATTATGATTGAATGCAGTTTTTGAAGGTGACCAAGAGGTCTATAGGCTTCGATGACTTTGAAAAGTATCGTCTTTTTTTTTCTAAAATACGGTATAAAATTGCTAATTTTGGAGTTCTTTCAAAATGTAGTTTCACCATGTCGGCATCAGTTACTTCATTCCAAAGGAATGAAAATTATTATATTTATTCAAATATATCCAATCCCAGCTCATCTATACATGAGTTATAGAATATTTTGAATAACAATAGTTACTTATTGTTGATTTGTATTCATTATAAACATAGCAGTTGAGCTTTATTCAGGTAACACATATTACACCTTAAGAGAAAAAATAATACACTTACTTTTTCACATTGGTATTAGTGGAAATGTTTTTATAATCTTCTTGTCCTAACTGTGAGAGATGAGGTTAACAAATAACTTTTCAGACATTACTTATCAAATTACAAATAAAACAAGAGATCATAAACAGATATTTATATTTGGAAATGCTATTACATGGAATACATATATTGACATATCAAAGATGTAACAGAATTCTGGCTTTGAGTTTCTTTCCTTGTAATAGTGTCTGTGCTATTACTATTTCGGAAAATGGTTCACTCAAATACTTTTTGGACATTTTATGAAAATCTTTAATTGTGTAGTTTTCATCTGTACTTGGGTTTTTCTTCATGTGCATTCTTTGTTTATGAATATTTTTTTTCAGCAAAACAATTTTTGCTCTTAACTTCTGTTTTCTTGGTGAAGTAGAGGTCAAAGTGGTAGGGGTTTGTAATGCCACATAAGAGGGATTGCCAGGTCTAGGAATAATCCCTGAAACAAAACATATCTCAATTATCAAATTTGTTAGCAAAAAACTGAGTTTTCATTATTATATGAAGTAACGTTAGGGTATATGCTGAAGAAGGGAACTATCAAGGGGTATAACACATTGTTCGATTCCAAATTCAAATAAAACTGTTTTCTGTATTTCTACTCATGATTGAAAATTATTTTTCTAATTGTAATATGAGCTGGTAACTTTATATAGATCATATTAGCGAAAAATTCAATATTGGTTACTTTTAAAAATATCTCAGATCAACGAAACTTTTGAATATTTTTTTATGCAATTGTCTACACCTATATTACCTATAATACTATCAGGCTGTGCTACGAATGTAAATCGAATTTTTATTTCTCTGAACAGAATCACAAAACTTATTTTCAACTGAAGTCGACTGAAATTATTTACAATCGTCGACTTGATATACCAATGTGTTCTTCAACATTCAACAGCTTAGTAATGCTGCTTTCGCAAAATTAGGTGATTTATAAAATAATGATGCTTAAAGTTTTTAGGAGTGGAATTTAGAAAAATAATATATATTGCAAATAGCCAGTTTTGCATATAAAAAAACAAAACAGTTTTTGCATGCTAGAGAAAGGGTTTTGGTGAATTCTGATTTTATCATTCAATTCCTCTGTAAAATTTGAACGAAACTCAAAAAAAAAACAGCTTCAGAGATTTTTTCAGACAGCGAGTTTTGCTAATACTTAATGATCCTCTTTCTTTTCTTGTGGTAGTTTTTGATATGTTGTATTGTATTTTAATGACTTTTGTATTTTGTGGTAGGTATTTTCAACGTGTTGTCGTTAGGTGGTTTTGTTTTCTGTATGTTTCTTTCTGTGAAGAGCGAATTGTGTGCTAATAAAGAGTTAAACACATAATCATCCCCAGTCTAATACTTACTTGAAACAATTATGACTTGGCTAGACGGATCTGTTTCACTCTCTGTCGTAGTAGATAATTTTTGAGGAAAGATTGTCGGGACAGCATAATCAAAGAGATGTTTCCTCGATTCACCCTGAATTCTGTATTTGTCCTCGAAATGCAGCTCACAAATCCTACAATTTTATGAAGTTCCTCCGTGTTTCTTTCAAGCAAATCTTCTCTACCTGCTGCCTTTAGCCACAATGCCAATCTAAAATATATACATACATCATGTATGTTTGAAAATTATTCACAGCCGTAATATTTATTTATTTATTGTCATGTCACTTTTCAGTTAATTTGTGTTTGTTCGTTTCGTGTACTCGGATTCCATAAACACCCGTTTTCTGTCTTTGTCTTATTTGCGAAAGAAAAGAAGTAGAAAACTGCACTTTAGGAGTAGAGTCATATCGGCGTAAAAACAACGAACACTACCCTCCTTATTGGTGTCCCACTTACAGAGGGAGTGGCTACAAAAATTTTTGGTATCTGCAAGGATCTGATTCTGTGTGGGTATATATTCTGTGCTGAAGGTGAAAACATTTCGAATAAAACTCTGCTATTCGATTTCATGAAGTTTTTGCCATAGTGTCTTCTCAATAAATTTTACCTATCAGCCTTTTTTCTACAAACATCGCTAATAATTGTTCCACATTATTTACCTTGTATATTAAGAATAGTCGGCTCTGAAAATGGACTCACTCATGAAATTTGATATCTCAGTTCACTTTCAGAATATCATTCTAATGAACGACAAACTCATTCCAATCGTTTGAAAAGAATATGTTATATAAGGGTGCTTCCATTTAAAATGGGTCACACTGTAGATGGCACTCCTTTATCAATTTAGTCGTTCGTATTGACCAATTATCTACCTACTCAGGTATTGAAAGAATTTTAAATGTTGTCGAAGTTCGGAAATGGATGTTTCAAGAAATGGAAGCCACCTAAAACACCAAAACTACGTCACTTTCACTCGACGCGCGTTTCGCTAACAAAGTTAGCATTCTCAAGAGCTATACCCTTATCATGCTAGAGAACAAAATTCTAATCCTACATTTGGATCCAAGTGACATCGAATACGAAACAAGTAGTTTAGAGCAGGTAGTTTATGATTTTTTAATAATAATAATAATTACACTCTGAAAATCAATGAACATTACAAAATTGAGGCAAGAGATAATATCAAATATTTAGGCATAACAATAGACAAAAACTTGAGATATAGAAAATATTAGCAAAAATTTCAGATATTCAATTCAAACTTTTGAGAGACATTTTAGATAAAGATAAACTCAAGATGGTCTATCATGCAATGGTTGGCTCGACTGAATTATGGTATAATAGGATGGGGTGGGGCAATGAATACACATCTGCGAAAAATCAATAAAATAAAAAAAAAAATTTTGGAAATAATAATGAGAAAACCTTATACATATCCATCTGATGATCTCTACATGGAAGCACAGGTTTTCGATATGAAACAATTATTTTACCGCTCCATCGTGATATACCAATTCAAAAATAAATCAGAACTTAAGACATTGACACACACACATAATACGAGGAAACAAAATACACGTTACCAAACTCCATTTTCATCTAAAAGAATTGGCCAACGCAGCTTTATATATCTTGCACCAAGAATGTATCATATTCTACCAGAATATCTCACAGAAACGCATAATCTTTATCAATTAAAAAAAAAATTAAATAAATTTATTGCTGAATACCCAAGAAATGAACTCATCAAAATGATTGATATGCTGACATAAATATTAACAAATTGTCTGTTCTATCAAGAATCAACACTCAAAACTAGTCTGTTGCATGTATTCATTCATTAAAAAAAATATTTATATATATATAATTCCCACATTACATTTTATTTTATTTTATTTCATTTTATTTTATCTGAAAAAATATTTATTTCCTTATATTATAAGAAACAGTTTTTATTTACATTTTAGCAACAAATATGTGAATATATACCTCTAACTTTACTGTACAAATATGTCCATTTACATTTATCTATTATTTTATTTATAATTTTAAAATGACAATTTTCTGCGATTGAATCTACCTATATTTTACCTACAATTGTAACCATAACTTTATCTATACTTTTGATTTTAACACATTGTATCCACAATTCTCTTTATAATTTATACTTTGATTCTACCTAAATATTTACAAATATTCTACGTTTACTTACATTATTTACTTTCTCTCTTCTATTATATATTTTTCACCTGATTTCAAATATTGTGTTCTCATCTTCATTCCACAAATTTTATATATCAGATACTCTAAAGAAGAGTAAACCAAAAAAAAATCAAACTGAATAAATCATAAATCTCACGCACATGCTAAATGCCTTAGTGAGAATCTCGGTTTATTGAATGTTAACAATTTACAATTTATATGTACCATTTAAAATTTTGATTATTACTCAATAAACTATATATTATTTTGATTTTAGTTCGAAAATATGAATAGGAAATTCATAAAATCTTTTGTGGAATCATCTGCGACTGAAAGACAAACTTTAGTCGCTATTTTCCATCGTTCAAGATAACCTCTTGGGAGGTATTCATGTTGAAAAGGGGAACATTTTTTCATTTTTCAATTTTCATGGAGAATGTTCCCCTTTTCAATATATATTATTATTATTATTATTATTATTATTTAAAGTAAACAATTCGAGTAGATAATTGAGGTTCACAAATATGTGAAATTTGTATGAGGGTGTTGAAGGGGTAAATGATAGTCAGCAAAGTTCCATGAACCAGCTTTATTCACCAAAGCAAAAACGGTGGAAAATATTTAAACGATGATTAAAATGAAAGCGTAAAATATGTACAACATGAATATAACTGAATTCTAAAAAAAATCAACCATAATATAAATTCCGTTGAAAGAATTTATACATTCGGTATTGGCAAATAAGCGAAACTATTATGAAATTATCAAAATTAAATGGTCACCCTCTCTCACCAATATAAAATTCTATGAATTTGGTCTACCAGATTCCTTTCCAAATTTGTACTTTGATTCGTATTACAATTTCTGTTAGTCCTGGATACACTATAAAACGCACTCCTACAGCGATACACAAAAATAGCCCTAATTCGTTCGCAAACCACTAGTTTTGTTTATATCAAAATGAGAAATGTTCTCAAGTTAATAGCTAAATTATCAGTATCATTAACATTATCAAATAAGTTACTCCCTCAAACTTAGTAGAATACCACCCACATTTCGAAAATAACAAAACATCCCCAAATCATGATCCAACAATTTTTATTATTATTATTGTTATTTGTGAAATAGAAAAAATTACTAAAGCTCATAAAAAACTCTAATTTAATGTTTATTGTTTATTATTTATATATAAACCACGAAGAAAACCACAATCGAGGGCGGTACGCGGCCGCCCGTGTTAAATCGAGTTTTTCACACAACCCCGATATCTAACTCTCTTCAAACTTCAACTTTCTACAATGTTGCATACAAAGACCATTTATGTATTGGTTCGCTGGAATGAACACACAGCCAGTATCTGTGTGTTTCTGTCGAACAGATATAGGGGAGACCCGATAAAAATGATCCCCGTAAGCTTTCGAAAACAAATAAACAAAAAATCGTTAACTTGTCAGTAGCTAGTCCTGCCCTTTAGTGTTTTGAAAATGGGTAGTTTATTGCATTTCATTCTGCGAGCTGGAAAGCTAAACGCCGCACATCACAATTAGTCAAACCATACATCATTGTTTCCATCTCCAGAATGAAATCCACTAACTCTCTTTCTTGGTCTTCATTAAAAACTGATTTTATTCTGCCCAAACCTTTCATTTTAAAAACCTTATTAGCCAAGCGTCTTTTCAGAGCCATTACTGGAACTGAAAATACTCTTGATACGGTTTTCTTGCACATTCCACCTTTCACTGCATCAATAGCTCTCATCATATTCTCTAGTGTACAATTTTGCCTCTGTGATGTCCTGACATTTTTCCTAGGCATGCTCTGGCATGCCTGACGGTAGAGCAGCGAGCGCGTGACCTTGAATGAGCCAATCTTGCATAATTCTGAGCTTAAAATTTTAAATGGGATTTTCAATGCTAATTTGGTCGATTTGGTCGGTGAATGCCTATAGCTCCTTTACTGATATAATACGTGTCAATGACCTACTTTTATCAAATGCGCAGGGGTACAACGATCCTTACCGTTTTACCTTGCGGCAATGGGATCATTTTGCCCCAAACGACAATTTTCATTTAACCTTAAAATTATTTTCATTCAATAATCCGGAATTTTAAAGAAACTATTGAACTTACCTCTTCACTAATGAAAACTATAGATAATATAAAATTGTTTGTAACTAGATGAAATCACAGCAAAACGATTCAAGAACGCATCCTATTCTGGTAAGCTCTGAACTCATACTAATAGGGCACCGCTAGATCAATGTTAGAAACGTATTGCCGGTAGTATCCGATAGGTGGAGTCCATTATGTATACACAATGTCAAGGAATCATTTTACTCGCGGGGATCATTTTTACCGGATATTCCATACTAGTATTCGCACAAAATATTTCATTAAATGAAACAAATTAATCCCAAGTGAGGGCAACAATTTTACAGGGTGAACCATTAACAATACATAGCAATGTCAATTGTTACACAGAAAATTTCATAAAATAATACTGTTTTATTTCAAAATTTCATTTGAAACTGTGTGTATAAGTAAGTATATAAGTAATTGAATTCCGACCCACTTTATCAAATGACATTTTTTGATATTTTGCCAACTTATTATACTTATACACTTCTTTTTGCCACTTCAAAGTTTCTTTTTTCAATTTGCCGCCGTTCCAGTGATCACATGGTTTATTTCAGAATCGATTTTCAGGCTGTCGGCTATGCACCATCGGTTATCCCAATTTTTTTCAGATACCCTAATAATAGTAATTATAATAATTTTTTTTCCCATCTGTAACGTACTTTTGGCGGGCACTGTATTCCCTTTTTTCAAATCAGAATCAACTCTAACGATCTGTATAAAACTTTAGATTATGAGGACCTGCTTTTTAAGCTTTTCTATGAGGGCATCTATCTTTAAAAAAGGGGACATTAATTAGTTATTTACCTAACAAGTGCGGAAAGAAGTACTTTTCCGCACGCGACGGCAGTTACACGAACGACGCGGAGCGGAGTTCTGGCGATCCGTCAAGGGTGGAAAAGACTTTTTGCGCAAGAGTTAGGTACAATTTTTTTCCTACGAGTGTTTTTTTGTCCATCTTATTTGTGAAAAAAAAAAAGGTTTTAAATGAACAAGATTTTGTAATAATGCTACAATATGACACATAAGACAGAATAGTTGCATAGATCATTAAGTTAGTCCTGAATATCTTCATTTTCAACAATACAAAAATCGTACGGAAAAGTGCTAGAAATCGCACGTTAAAAGGTAAGATCTCGTTAATCCTTGGCTCGCACAAGTTCCGACTTTTGAGGGCTGCCGTTCGTAAGTGGACGACAGCTGGTTAACGGAAAAAACAATTTTTTTAGTACAACTTTCAAAAATAAAAATCGTGCGAAAAAGTAAGTTTTCCGCATGCTCATAGGTTCATGAAAGAACACCAATCGTTGAAAAAAAAATAATAAAATCCTTGAAGCCGTTGGAGTAGTCGATTTTGGGGGAACGTTTGTTACAATTGAAAACTCTTTTTGTGACAGTTGAGTCTGATAATATGATAATTATAAACAAAAAAAAGCCACCTGCAATGAACTCGGCAAATCTTCAACAGAAAACAATTACTGTTCCTTACGACCGTTGAATTATATCTGCTAGATTCTTGGCAAAGTATTCTACAATAACTACAATGCTTTTTGAATATCATGCCACTAATCAGCGAAGGCTAGTAGATACACTCTGGAACTAGGAGAAGGTGCTGAATACACACCTCCGTGTTTATCTTAGAAATTCCACAAAAACAAAAGCTGTAATGATTTTTCGATTTGATTGCCGTTGCTGATGAGTGGAAAGAACCGATACGTAGGTATAGTATAATTCCTCTAGGTGAATAATTTCAGCTTTGCATAGTATTTTGAGATCATCGCAAGGTAAATCTTGTAAAAACTTTATCAACAATCCAACAGATACAATTCGACGATAGTACGTGGCAGTAGTTGTTTTCTGTTGGAGACTTGGCGATCAAAATGCATGTTTTATAAGTTAAAGTGGGAAAGTAGATTGAATTATCCATTTGTCATTATTTGTTCACAAATTTTTCTAGCTGGGGAAACGGCATACCTGATTCTATGCCCTTTAAACAACTTTATAATCCAAACTTGGTGTGCTAGTAATTGAAACCATGATAAACACGATTTTTTTTTTATTCAAAAATACATTAATAGATTTTCGCCATAATCTTGGAAAGTATATGATTCGTCGATGTTCTGTTGTAGTGAGTAGACGTGTTGGTGTCGTTCTCTGACCGAATTTATTTGTCATAGGTTACCTATATTATTTTCTGCAAACTATTATTCAGAATGCCGCCACCAAGTAATATGACAGTGAAGGAATTGAGTGCCCGTGTTGATAAGTTATCAGAACAGTTTCATAATGGTCTCAAGGAGCTACGTGAAAATATCCAACCCAATGTAAACGCAAGTAGTATCAGCCCATCCATTATCAATAATGATTTATTGTTAGATAAACTGAATTTATTTGAGAAATCTGTTGATGAGACATTTAGTCGATTCAAAAGTGATATTGAAACTATGAAAACTGAGATGAACTGTATATCTCGCAAACTTAATAACATTGATATGCAACGTAATAATCAGTTCTTGGTTTTACATGGCTTCAAAGAAGAAAATAATCACCTTTACGAAGATGTCTTGAAACTTTTCAAAACCAAATTAGAAATCGATATCAATAAAACTCATATCAGTCATATATTTCGAATGGGTAAAAAGGCTGCAAAAACTAGACCAGTTGCTATTCAATTTGTTCAACGCTGGATGCGAGACCTTGTTTTTTCTAACAAGAAAAAACTTAAAGGTTCGTCGATTGTTATTGCTGAGATGTTGACGGCCGAGAATATGAGGATTTTCCAGAAGGCTAGAACACACTTCAAAAACGCTACGTGGACTTTCAACGGTCTTACCTGTGTTGCTTCTGGTGGTATAAAAAAAATTATAATGTATGAAACTGATCTTGATGGTTTGATGAATACTGATTAAATTAGTGTTCATCGAAGTTTTTATGAACTGCCTCCCTATTTTTGAACTTTCACCTGCTATTCTGTTTTTACGGGATTTTTTCTTTTATATTATACTCAAGTCAAATATTTTTGAAATATGTTTGTTCTTTGATTCATTTAATCATTTATTTTCTCAATAAATAGTTTTGTATACCAGGTGATGTTATGTTATCCATTTATAGCGATGAAAATTTCATGTTATAGTGAATAGGTACTTTTATTTTCATTTGGTTTCTTTCATTACTTTTTACTTTTATCTCCAATGCAGGAAAACAAAATATGTAGAAATAATTTAGATATATATTTCCTTTTGTAATCTTTGTCAGGGGGTTACGCCACATTCTGCATCTTAGATCTGCCGATTGTATATTTTTTACACCAAAAAACTCACTTTAAATAACTTTACTTATTATCTGCTGGTTTGTTTCACCTTGGTTGCCATTGACATCTTTGAACTTGTTTTAATATATCTCGTAATCACTCTAATATTTTTATATCACTACTTAATCGCTATATTATCACGACTGCATCGTTGTCACGTGGGTGATATGTCTTGTACATTTAACCAATACTATCTGTGACTCATAAGAATTATTATTCACAATGAAAATTGCGCACTTGAATCTTAGGTCAGTTTTTACAGGTTTCAATGAATTTTCTGCTCTTATCACTGAAAATAACTTTGATATCATGATGGCTTCTGAAACATGGTTGACTGATGCAACTGACTCCAATACTGTTAGTGTGCCAGGGTATAATTTATTTCGCTTAGATAGAGGAGGAAGAGGAGGAGGTGTGTGTATTTATGTGAGGACAACGTACTACGTTAAGAGGATCACATTTGATATATTGGTGAATCCTGTTCTTGAGCATTTGTTTCTAGAGGTCAGAATTAAAACTAATAAAATAGCTATTGGTGTATTTTATAGACCTCCACACAATAATATCAATAGCTTGATAACTGATTTTGATAGTATTTTCTCAAACGTGTGTTCGCTTTATGATGATGTCATTTGCATGGGTGATCTCAATTATGATTTCCTTGGTATACAAAATGAAGCTTTTTCCAATTGTCTTGGATCTTATGGATTAGAACAAATTCTCAATGAACCTACTAGAATCACTGCTACATCTAACAAACTCATTGATCCAATTTTGGTTACTAAAAGCGAATTCATAACAAAATCGGGTACTCTACCCTCTAATGGCATTTCTGATCATATGTTAGTTCATTTAGAATATAATTTGAATCGACCTAAGATGAAACCCAAAACGGTTTCGTATAGGTGCTTTGACAATTTCAACATCGACCAATTTTTATATGACCTTCAAGCTTCACCTTGGCATGACATGATCATGGAAAACGATATTGACAAAAAACTAAAAATTTTTAACAATATAGTCATAACGAATTTCGATAAACATGCTCCTATTAGACAAGCAAGAGTTACCAAACCGGCAGCTCCTTGGCTCACACCTAACCTAAAATTAATAATGAGAGAAAGAGATAAGGCGTTGCAGAAATTCAAGAACTCAAAAGCAGAGGCGGATTGGTTGAGATATAAAGACCTACGAAATTACGCAGTTTCGATGGTGAGAACTGAGAAAAGAGCTTACCTTAGGTCTGTTTGCGCTGAAAACGACTCTCGTAAAACATGGAAAACACTAAGTAATCTCAATATTCGATCTAATGATAAACATACCATACCAGAAAATTTATCTGATCCCAATGATATTAATCATTTCTTCGCCAAGTTTGTACAGAATGTTTCTAATAACTGTGATGAGAAGATCGAATTTTTTAGTAGAAATAAATTCGACCCGAATAACACATTTTCATTTCATCTCACTACAGTGGAGAATGTTCGTAATATCTTGCAATCTATTAAAACGCAGGCTATGGGTGTTGATCAGATCTCTTCTAGTATGATTAAATACTGCTCTCCAGTTATCGATGTCTATATTACACATATAATTAACTGCAGCATAGAAATATCCTACTTTCCGTCTCAATGGAAGGTAGCCCTCGGTAAGCCTATTCCTAAAAAATCAGACCCTCTATGCTTTTCTGATCTCAGAATCATTAGTATTTTACCAACCATGTCCAAAATATTTGAGAGAATAATATACAATCAAATATTCGAGTACTTCACATTAAATAAATTGATACCAGATACTCAGTGTGGTTTTAGAAAAGGATACAGCACCGGCACAGCATTAGCAACGGTAACTACTGATATTATTGAATCATTGGATAAAGGGATGGTTAGCTTGCTTGTGTTACTGGATTTCTCAAAAGCGTTTGACACGATTAACCACGAATTGATCTGTGCTAAATTGCGCTACTATGGTTTCGATAATAATTCAAATTTTCTTATTTGGTCGTATCTGTTAGGTCGGTCGCAACAAGTGTGTATCAATAACCGATACTCCTCATCCTTGGATATATTCTCAGGGGTCCCTCAAGGATCTATACTTGGACCGCTTATATTCATCATCTATACCGCCGATATACTAACATCTGTTAAATATTGCAAAGTTCAAGCTTATGCCGATGATACACAGCTATATACACACTTTGATGTTGATAATTTCTACAATGTGCAAGTTCTTATTAACCAAGACCTTGATCACATAAAAAATCTAGCGAAACAACATGATCTGAAACTCAACTCTGATAAAACGACACTTATGTGTTTTGGCACCCAAAGTAAACGGAAAACTATCATTGATAATCTGCATGTTAACATTAACAGACATATATTGAGCCTTGTGGACTCGACAAGAAATTTAGGTATTCAACTTGACTCAGACCTCAGATTCTCGGGTCATATTAAAAATCTGATAAAAAAAGCTTATGCATCGTTGAAATTTCTGTATTGTAACCGCCATATCATGAGCATTAAATTGAAGAAAACGTTGTGTGATTCACTTGTTTTGAGTCACTTCAATTATTGTGATTTTATATATGGCCCATGCTTACTTATGTCTGATGTAAATCGAATACAGAAAGTGCAAAACTCATGCTGTCGTTTGATTCATGGCATTAGAAAATACGATCACATTTCTCAGAAATTCGTGGAAACCAAATGGTTAAATATGTCTAATCGAAGAAAGCATCACCTAGGAAATTTTACTTTCAATCTTATAAATTCATCATACTCGTCTTCTCTAAAAAACAAGCTAATTCCACGCAGTAATATACATTCCAGAAACATTAGAAAAATTAACAAATTAACTATGCCGCATCATCGCTCATCCATGTTTCGAAGATCATTCATATATAATTCAATATATGTTTACAATCTTCTACCCGAAGAATTCAAGCTTCTGAATATAAATAAATTTAAATACAAATTCAAGCAACTTTTGTTCAATGAACAGTGAAATCTTAGTAATCACCTACGCCACTGGTGGATCAACCCAGCACTAATCATGTAATTTTATATTTGTTATTGTAAATTATATCTTTTATAGATCTAGGTATTGCTATAACAAACTGTTATGTAATATATCTTTTCCGCGATCTGATTTGGTTGAGTTTGAGTAGCTCTGAGCTAGACTCCGCCAAAATTAATCGCGTATATTCAATAATGTATTTTTAATAAGTTAATAAAGCCGATTTATTATTATTATTATTATTATTATTATTTATCGGAAAAACAATTCAACAGGGTGAAAAACAATTTAATTTTCCAGAAAAATTATTCTCAATAATTTCTTAAGAAAAGCGCTCGTTTTCTCAGAAAGCGTGATTGAACGTCGACATCAAATTTCAGGTTCACCCTTACCCGCCGCTGAAAGTTCTGGCGGAGCCGAATATTAGATTGGTCATAACTCTCCTGAAAATGATTGGAGAAGGAAAAGGAAAAGTTCATATCGTTTCTGAAGACTCCTACCCTCTCATACAAATATAATATCCGGCATTTAAGTACCTAAAATGTGTTTTGTCGCACTACACAGAGAAGTTTGCGGATGATCCGAAAATCATGAATAATTTAGTAAATATGGAATTATTATACTGAAGCAGCAACCCATACCCTCTTTGGACTATATGGAACACAATTTAAAAGGAGTGTGGCAGGTCCCACTTATACATGCCACATTTTCAACTCACCCATGAAATCGGCATTCTCTTCACTAAATGTTGAAAATAATCGCTTATTCATATGTATATGTATATAATTATCTCTCAACCATTGTGAACTGCAAACCTCAAGCTTGAAATCACATACTTAATTTTTTATGTAGGATGTGTATGAGCGATTATTTTCAACATTTACTGAAGAAATTGCCGGGATTATGGATGAGTTGAAAACTGAGGCAGGAGTAAAACCCAGTTTTTTCTTTGGCATGTATAAGTGAGACTTGTCTCACTTGTCTTGAATCGTTGCATATGGTCCAAAGAGGGTACTGATTTCTGCTTCAGTATAATTATTTCATGTCAACTAAAATATCCATGACTTTCGGATCCTCCGTAGATATCGTAAAAGGGTTATGTGAAGTGGGACAAAACACATTTCAGGTACTCAGATACTCACATGTTATATTTGCATGAGGAAGTAGAAGTCTTCAGGAACGATATGCACTTTTTCTTCTTTCACTATAATTTTTAGCAAAGTTATGACGAATCAAATTTTCGGCCCTGCCTGAACTTGCAGTGGCGGTTAGCGCTAGCATGAAATGTGACGTCGGCGTTAAACCACGTTTTCTGAGAAAACGAGCGTATTACATAAGGTATTACTGAAAATCAAACAATTTTTAATACATGATGTCAAGATGTCATGTGCCGAGTTTCAGAGTGTTAGAATTCATTCTTCACTTTTTGCTCGAGTTTGTCTGTCGTTACTGGATTATTATGTCTGCACCACTTTCTCAATTATTTCAATCCGCCAACCCAGAGTTTGAGATGTGGCGAGTTGACGTCGTTTCATTATCGTCAGAATAAGTATATCATTTGTTGACGAAGGTGTTTAGTTTTCCCAACATAATATGAAACTGTTGAGGCCAGACATTATTCTGGTTTTCCTTTCAAACGTGCAAAAGACAGCTTTGGCCGAATGTGATAAGAATTCCCACCATGTATGAATATTGTGCGATATCTGGGATTCGTATTTTGCTGATATCTAACAGAAAATAGTTACTTCTCCGGCTCAAGCCACGCTGGATGTTGAACTACATCTGATACATTATGTGAAAAAACACTAACTAGAAAGAAATAATCTGAAATCTGCAATTTCATTCAAAGTTAACAATTTTATTTTTCTTAGATCGACTTGTAACTAACCCAGTTTGTGCTAAAGATGAAAGAATAATCCTTCGAAACATGCTCTCTCTCTCTGAATGTCAGTCTTCTGACTACATTGTTTCTACGTGATGTTAGTCCTCTGACTACATAATTTCTACAATAAAGTTTATTTTTGGTGGTGTTAGACTGAAAGTTTTTTCACCTTCCTATTCATTCAAAGAGTTGATTTTTAATGATCCAGTTTTCATTGAAAATTCATATGGATGCATAGGGAGAATGTTGAAAAGGGGAACATTCTCCATGAAAATTCAACAAAATCAAAATGCAATGCCCATGAAAGGTATATGTCAAAAAATAACTTTCGAAGTGTTACCACAGAAGAAATATTTCCATCATTTTCATCCTTGATCTGTATAACTGCTTCTCAAGAGCCTGCTTTCCAATTCTATCAATCTCCCTGATGAGCAGCTTGGCAAACAATTTTCGTCGTCCAATATGTATTGGGATCGAATGCGAGAAAAGCTTCAATGAAATGAACGATTTTTGTGAGTGATATTTTTTAATAACATTCTCCCTATCTAATTTATTTAATGAATTTTGTATAAAAACTAGAGATAATTGAAAAATATCAACGATCAACTGAAAATGCGGATTTCCACTTTCAGATTTCTTATTTTCAGTTAGAATTTTTTCACATTATCTATCAGATGTAGTTCAATGTCCAGCGTGGGTTTATCCGGGGAAGTAGTTGTTTTCTGTTAGATATTACAAAAAAATCATATTTTCCATTTTCCAATTTTGATGGAGAATGTTCCCCTTTTCAACATGAATACCTCCCAAGAGGTTATCTTGAACGATGGAAAATAGCGATTAAAGTCTTTCAGTCGCAGATGATTCCACAACAGACTTTATGAATATATTATTCTTATTTTCGAACAAAATCAGGGAGAATGTTATTCAGAAGTACTACTCACAGAAATCGCCCAGTTCATTGATGCGAGAATTGCACTTCTTTCGCTAGGACTGAAATACATTTTTGTCAGCGAAAATCTATTTCACTCTTCCAAGATCATCAGGGAGGTCGGAAGGATTGGAAAACAGACCCCCCAGAAGCAATTTCACGGAGCAATTTTCCAAGTGTGGCAGAAGAAGAAATATTTCCATAATTTCCAAACTTGCTGAGTGAAATTGTTTCTGAATGGTCTGTCTCTCAATTTTTCCGATCTCCCTGTGGAATAATTAAAACAATTTTTGTCGACAAAAATGTATTGGAGGTTAAGTCAAGATGAGGTGCTTTTCCCACATCGAATAATTGATTTATGTGAGTGATACTTTCGAATAACATTCTCCCTATCATGAATTCATATGATTTTTCAATGGAAACTGGATAATTGAAAAATCAACTTCCTGAATGAAAATGCAAATTTTCAATTTCAGAATTTTTTTTTCAATTAGTGTTTTCACAATAGTTATCTGATGTAGTTCAAGGTCCAGCGTGGCCTTGGCCGGTAAGTAGTACTTTTCTGTTGGATATTACAAAAAAAAATTATTATATTTTTCAATTTTCAATGGAAAATAACTACTATAGTTTGTCTTTCCACCTTAGATGATACCATAACTGATTTTATGAACATCCTGTTCATATTTTTGAATAAAAATCAAAAGAGTATCATCATTATTTCATCTTGAATTCCATAGTCGTGACAACAGTGATTGTTTCGGTACCTATATGCACCTGCCGATGACATTATTTCGACGAAAAAAATCATAACTTTCAATTGGTTGGAAGACAGTCAATAATATTGTAGGGGTAGGTGGTTACTAAAATGCTTGACAATAAAAAGTATTCGAACCTGTAGATTCCTCTAGGTTTGTCCTGTATATTTGGCAGTCATTTCTGTTTATGGACAATTTTGTCTTGTTTAATTCCGTCCTTAGATATCACAAAACTCGATCAATTGATATGTATTTTGTTAAAGTTATCCATAACACTTCTAATGTAAAAAATATAATATCAACATGGTTTGTTGCAGTAGGTGGTCGTAATATAGGCGGCCATGCTTTTGACAGATGAGGTTTATATTGGTAAATTACATTGAGTTACTGCATAGTAAACCAGCAAACAAAGATATTCTTATGTAAAACATTTCTTGTAAGCATTTGCGTTAAAAAATTTGAGTAAAATGAAATGCTTTGAAAAGTACAATTTATGTAAATACTGCAAAGAGTTGAGTCAAGTGCAAATATGTCATCCAAAATTAATATATTTAACGAATTTAATGGAAGATTGCGACCAGGAAGCGTTAGAGTCGAATGGTTTGTTTACGAAAATCCATGAAAGTCTGCTGCAGATGTCAAGTAAATATGGCCTTTTGTGTAGAAGAGATTTGAACAAAATTGTTTCAAAATATTACATATATGTCTTAAAACACAGACATCTATTCACCATTAAGAAGAGAGGATGGGTTAGAATTCAAGCAACATTTGCATTATGTTTGTAGATCCTACGTTTTTTGAAATATAAATTGTTAATGCATAATAATTAAACAAATTTGTGTTTTCTGTTTAATGAAACTTTATAGCAAATAATAATTAATAATGTTAATTCTTATAGAAATTTTGCATTATTCACAGGTATATATCTACAATATTTAATGGTTGTAGATCATATGTTTACCTTTTCAACTGTCAAAAAATTTCCACTTAAATATCGTGGCGCCACGAAAAAATTTCCGGAATTTTTTTTAGTTGCCATGGTAACTAGTCAAAATTAAGGCATCCTATTGGTTAAAACGTAGAGGTGTGAAATTTTCACTATAATCTCCCTAGTGCTTGAATTATTTTCGGAAATTTCTCGTGTACATGAACTTTATTCCAAAATTCATGTACTCGATTGATTTCTGACAATTAATTCAAGCGAGTGTGTCACGAACAAAAAAAACGTATTTCATCTCGAGTAGGAAATTATATTTTCTTTGATATATGTTTATAAAATACTGGATTACAATTTTTAGACCTGTCAAACGAAGTGACATTCCTTAGGTGATTCAAGTGTGAAGTAGTGAGTTTAAGGGTCATTAGTGTCAAAGATACTCCAATTTCTTTTTAGAATATATTCCCATCGAATCGCATGATAATATTCATTTGTTTTATTTCCATATCTTGAGTGAAAAACGATCCCTTTTATATAGGGTATCCGGTTGAAAAATCATCACCTCCATATACATAAGTAGAAACAATTCCATTTATACAAATATAAAATGTAACCTGTCAAATATTTGACAGGTAAATTTCCAATTTTTAATTTCGCCCAGGGTACCCAGGATGATAAAAATGTCCGGAAATGTTTTGGGTTGCCATGGCATCTAAACAAGAACAATTTTTTTGATTGGCTAAAAAAGTGAGGTGTGAAATTTTTGTATACAGGTAATATCACAAGACCATGACAAATAGCCGACTATTATTTTCTTCATAATTCTCTCGAGAGCTCTCGGGAGTTATTCAGATTATTAATGTTCATATGGTCTCATTTAATTGTCTGAAATACAAGTTACTCGATGTTAGGGAAAATGATAGTATCTTTTTGTCATGGTCGAGTGATATTTAGAAAGACTATTTCATGAACAGCGTGAAATCATTCAAATATACGTTCATCTATATACGCTTTGAAAACGACATAAATCCTCTCCAGACAGACTATTTACTCCTTTTTGGTGTTTTCTGGGATGAACCATAGCTTATATGTCTACTAATTTCCATGGTAGAAGATAACCGAAAACGAGAAATTTCAATTTTGAGTGGTGCAAACTTAACACTTCTCTTTGTTTACCTAAATATCCGTGTTTACCTAAATTACCGTGTTTACATGAATACCCGCTCATATTGCATATCATATGATTTTAATGGTGCAACCATGTATGACTGAAATAGTCGTAGGTAATATCACAAGACCATGACAAATAGCCGACTATTACTTTTTTCATAATTCTATCGAGAGTACTTTTTATTTTGACAATTGAATGAGACCATAAGAACATTATTAATTAGTTATTCTATGATTATTATTGTTCATATGATCGAATTGAATTACAAGTTACTCTATTTGTCATGGTCGAGTGATATTTAGGAAGACTACGGGACTCGTGGTGTTACCAAGCAATTTGATCTCGTTGATTTCTGACAAAATTATCGATAGTATTGCGACCACTCGTGGTATTACCCCCGAATATCCTCTCATATTGCATGTCATGTGACTTCAACCACGTAATTTCATAGGTGCAGCCATGTGTGAATGAAATAGTCGCTGTAATTGATCGAAAATGTCCCGCTTTATCATTCCAAGTGATACTTGAGGTGTCATACAATTTCTGTTCGAACTTTTCAACACGAATACAAATATTGATGACATGTTTGCAGGAATTTATGTACTTCGATTTGGACAGACCAATCCAATGGGTGGGCAAGAAGGTACCGCGTGCAGAGCCAAAATGTGGATTCCACGGTGAAAAATGTATTTCGAAAATTGATTGGAAACTGATCGCAAGCATGATTTTGGTCTCATCTATCGTCGTTGTTGGAGTTCTTTTCGCTGTGAAGTAAGAATGCGTTTGTTATTATTATGACTGAAGCTTTCAATACCAGGATTAAGAAAGAAATAATTGTTTTTTAGTACCTACTGATATTTTCACAGAAAAAAAAAATAAGAGTTACGTTTATGAAAGTTTTGAAAAAAATCTGCTCATTTCCGAGACAGTGTCAGAAAGGCACGTACCAATAGTAAAAAAATGGATTGTGATCCTAATTTCTACTGCTTCTTGAATGATTTTGTGACAATATTGTCGATATAGTATCAAAATATTTTCCAATAGAGTTAGGTATCACATTATAATATATAAATCACTGGACTGATTTACAGCTTAGATGATATGATAATTACAAGTTGTCCCAGATGATTGGTGGCTAGTATTCGTTAGACCTAAAATTAAAAAAACACTTGGTAAAATCATTTGATTGGATATTTCCCTAAAAATATAGTTGCCCTATAAAGAGGTAGGATTTCAAACAAAGCTACAGCTAATACTTCAACCTGAACAGATTTACCACTGGGAAACACATACAATAAAAAGATGCTGTGACTATTGGACAAAGCTATTCTGATTGAGCTGTACTTCAATTTACTTCAGTGATTTCGCATCAAAATTCTTAAATTGCGTATTTATCCATGAACAATAATATTGATACTATCACAGAAATTCAGCGCTCTTTTTGCTTTTTCCATTCACTTTCCCATCCTGTATTCATACTGAAGTTCTCAATTATTGTTTCAGACATTATCGTTATGAGCAGAAACTCGCCTGTCTGTTGTGGAAAATAGATATGAAGGATGTCACAATAATTCCTACTGAGACGACAGAGGTCTCTAGTGAGAGTAAAAATATGGTTAGTACTACTGTTTTCTATAAGTCATTCCGAAGCTTGCAGGAGAAATAAAGTGACAAAAACTCATAATGACATTTCAGGCTACATGTGATCATCAGATGTAACTTTGAGACATCCATTTTGTTTTCTTTTCTGAACAACCCCAAATCTATTTTCAGCCAAACTCTCTAGGGAGTCCTTCTCCCCCACAGATTAACACTTTGTTCAAAGCAATTAGTTGGTGAATTGTTTTTTAAGGTTTTGTAGGCTTCGGAGAGTTACCACTTTTTATTTTCAAGAAGGGAAGTATGACTAGAATAACATCAGACAAATAAAGTGGTTTAAAACAATTAGGGAATGATCAGTAGAAGTTTTCGTAATAGGACAAATCAATTTTTCAAACACAACAAAAACGAAAAACCAAACTTCCGTTATTGTTGTGTTCGAGGGATTTCAAACAAAGCCCATATTATTTGCGAAAAATAACAAAACGGGAACTGAATGATTTTTTTTCAAGCTACGTCCTTTACTCCTTTTTCACCCAATAATTTTTATTTCCCAATTCAAGAAGTAGAAGCTACCCAAAACACCAAAACTACGTTACTTTCACTCGACGCGCGTTTCGCTAACAAAGTTAGCATTCTCAAGAGCTATAAGCTTACGGTAGTAACGCGCGTCGAGTGAAAGTGACGTAGTTTTGGTGTTTTGGTTAGCTTCTATTTCTTGAACTGTATTCACATCAAAGGTTCCAAACATCCATTTTCGATTTATTCCCCAGCTATAACCGTGACAGACATTGAATTACGTCTCACATATACTTGTGCAAGGATAGGAAATGGACTGGGTCCCCAAAAGCAGACCGATTTTTCACTTTTTGCTCTACCGACATTTTCATAATCTGTTTTGATATTTATAATTGATGTATTAGATAATGTATTCCATATCAGCTCGTATTAATAAAAAAATTACAAAATACAATTATAATCTGATCAAATTGTATTTCTAACAAGAAAGTTTTGGGGTAGTTATGATTACTTAGCTATGTGTTTTGTGGTGCTGAATCCGAATACGAGGTTTCCTAAAAAAAATTCGTGACGTAACATTGAAAAAATTTCAAAAAAACCCAAAAAAAACTCTTCTTTTGCGGTTTATTGCTTATAAGTTGAAAACTACAAATTTTTCGTTGATAACTTTCCTTTAGGAATGAAAGAGCATAACATTTTCTACAAATTTTAGTATACTAAACTCTAATTAATTATTAAAGGTAATTAGTAGGTTCAGCACATACCTTATTTAGATTATATAATAAAGGTACAGGTCACTTATTCAAAAATTACATACAAGTTATTCAATGAGGTCTGGAATCGCACATAACTTGAAATTCAAACAAAACCAAAAACAAAATATATTTCACATGATTATATTATTATATATCATATATTACACGATATAGTTACCCCACCGCGTACTTCAATCAAATATATAAACCTAAAAAAGACCAACTGGAATTCGAGACAGGAAGAGCCTTAAGAGGGCAGTAGACGAAGTGTGCAAGGCAATAATCGAAGCCTACGAGGAAAGCTGTCATGAGAAAAAAAGGTCAAAATAACAAAACGGTCTGGTGGAATGAGCATCTAGAAACCCTCAGAAGTAGAGTGCGGAAGCTTTTCAACAGAGTGAAATTCAACCAAAATTGGACCACATACAAGGCTAAACTCACGCAGTACAACAAAGAAATTAGTAAGGCCAGAAGACAATCATGGAAGAATTTCTGAGGGGAAGTAACAGATATGTTCTCAAAAATCCAATAGGTTTTAACCAACGAAGGTACTGTAAGCCAAGTAGGTTTCTTGAAAAAGAATGACAATGCCTATACTACAACATTCGAGGAAAGTTCAAGGATGCTCATAGAATCATACTTTCCAGGCTCAGTAATTCTTAATGGCCCGACAAAAGTAGGCAGCACTAGAAGCAGGCCAAACAGGCGAACAGCTTTGGAATGGAGGCTTGCTACGGAAATATCGAGACCAAATAGAATCAAAAGGGCTATCAGTAAATGCAAACCATACAAATCCCCTGGAGCATATGGAATATACCCCATATTTCTCCAAAAGGGACAGGAAATACTTATTCCATACCTGTGCCGTATATTTAAGGCTTACATAGCACTACGCCATATACCTACGATGTGGTCATATATCTCCCAAAGGTAGGGAGAATAGACGACAAGACACCCAAGCGTATTATCCCATATGTCTAATGTATTTTCTGCTCAAAACGTTGAAAAGGCTGAAAGATACATAAGAGATGTGGTGCCACAAATAAGCTCGCTTAATGAACGCCAATATGCGTATCAACCAGGCAAGTCAACAGACTCAGCACTGGACGACCTCAACAGGCTACTAATGAAGTCCTTGGAAGACAAAGAGATAGCCATGACAATATTTATAGACATCAAAGGTGCCTTCAACAATGCATTCACCGAATCTTTAGCAAACGCTCGAGCAAAAAGGGCTTCCTCTCCCACTGTGCCAGTGGATACACGCTATCTTGAAAAACAGGGTTATTATATCAACAGTTAGCGGAATCACACTAATACTTAGAGCAAACAGGGGATGGGTGCTATCGCCCCATACACTGGGCCAGCCTAATGAACGAGTTATTTGAGGCTTTCATTGCCTAGAATATGCCGACGACCTCGCGATTTTTGCAAAAGGCAAATTCGCAAGGACAATTTCGGCCCTAGATATAATCGACAGGAGGTGTAAGAGGATAGTGAACCCTCATAAAACCAGAGGGTTCCCAAAAAAAGTACTGGAAGGACTTGGGTCATCTGTACTGAACGGGATCGAAATTCCATTTGCCCAAGAGGCAAAATACTCAGAAGTGATCTTCGACAATGAGTTAACTTGGAACCAACACCTATAAAAAGTTATAGAAAAAAGTAAAGCCTTCAATCTGTGCAGGAAAATGTGCAGAAAAAATTGGGGGCTACAAACAAAAATGATACATAGCTCTATGCCAGAGTTATCAGACCCATGATAACGTATGGTTCCGTGATATGGTAACCAAAGACCAAGCAGGTAGAAATGGTTCGACGGTTTGGAGGACTGCAAAGACAAGCATGTCTGAGTGCCCCTGGGGCCATGAGAACCACCCCAACAGCCGCCTTAGTGGTCTTGCTCAACCCGCCTCACCTACACATATAGTACATACAAGGCGAAGCCAGGTCAACCACGAGCAGGCTGCTTAGAGGACGAGCACTCGCAAGCAATATGTACGGGAGAGACTACAACAAGCTTTAAGAAGAGTTGGATAACGACCCGGTTACAAGAATGCCATCAGATGGCATACTTTCCAGCTATAGCATTGCTACAAGCGACGATAATTCAAGCGAAAATCTTCGCAATACACCATTGTGCACAAGAGCTGATAAGGCATGAGTTTTCAGAATAAAAAACATTGTCAAGCTGCAATAAAAGCAGTCAACTCCATGCAAGTCACCTCAATACTTGTTAGGGGCTGCATAGAAGCCCCAAAAAAGAGCTCGACAGTCAGAACAGACTGGCTCTAGCCTGGGTACCAGCACACACAGGTTATAGGGGCCGTGAAGAGGCCGATACACTAGCCCGAGAAGGAGCACGTAACGCCCTGAATGGCCCACAACCGTTTTGCGTTGTGTTAGACTCTCAACACTCCTTTCTTATCGTACTGTCACTAGTAGTAATCGACATAGCCTCAAACTAGACTGTCAGAAGAGTCCTTTATCACAATATTCCTTGAGAAATTCTCTTAAAATGTCATAAAATAGTCAATATTAGTTTTGGGGTGAAAAAAGCGGGTATTTGCTAAGCCAGCAGAAATACGCCAATATTCATTTGGCGTTTGAGCCTAAACTGTTTGTCGGAAAAACAACTTAAATAATGTATTTGTAGAAAATGTTATAAACTTTCATTTTGAATGCAAAAGTTATCCACGAAATATTGTAGTTTTCGAGTTATAAGCGAAAAACTACAAAAAAAAAGATTTTTCACCATTTTTGTGCATTTCTTTTAATGTTCCGTCAAGAAATTTTGTTAGCAAACTCCAGATTCGGAATCAGCACTCCACAAAACGTGTGAAATAGTAGAAATCAAATCTACCCCAAAACTTTCACGCCAGGGGCCTTTTCGACTACAAATTTACCGAATTATTGTTCGGATCACAATGAGTAGGTGAGTAAATTTTATTTGCTTTGCAATAATCAGTCATTTGTGTACAGCAATTTTCATTCAAAACTCACCCAAGCAATACGTCCTAAAATAAATGCAAGATTCCAATGCTGCACGATATATACCTTCAACTTGACATTTGAGTTGATTTTGCAATGCAAATACATTTTTTGATTGAAGGACGGTTGAAATTGGATTCATCAAACGAAAGAATTTCAAGCCAATTTGATTCCTTGAAATATTTTCATGAAAAGCACCGTTTTCAATATGTTTCGGATTGATAGATTCGAACCCCCAATGGATATTTAAATGAAATATGTGATATGAAATGAAAGAAATATACACGTGAAGAAAAACAAGAACAATGATATTGATCAACGAAATGGAAAATAGGATATGGACGCCTGTGGTGTCACAAATATTGCATTATTCAATTTGGTAATACCTACTGATGAATATAAATTGGTTATGAAAATGCGCATCTAAAAATTTCATTGTATTCGTGATGAAGGTGAAAAATATTTCTCGAAAATGAAAGTTCTGAACTAAATTACGTATTTCTTTACAATATGCTCTTATGAAAATTTACATTAAACGGTAAGAATAAGATTGATTCCAAAATATCAATGAACTTTCAATGCTGAAATCTCAATTTTTACTCGAATCGTTTTCAGATACAAGTGTGCCGACACAGCGTTTTTCACGCTCCGACAAGCAGCATAGTCGACGTTTCTGAACATTCACCGAAGCGAGCATACACAACGATCGGCATCTACAAAGGCAACATCGTCGCCATAAAATACTTGCACAAGAGGTCCGTTGATCTGACGAGGTCCATAAGAAAAGAACTCAAACAGGTTGGTGAATTCCTAATAATTGAAAACTAAATTCAATAATATCAATGATAATAATATAGTCATAGGACGAGACTATATATGCAGGGTGTTCATTTCAGGACTTCCCAAAAAATTCTGAGACATGTCAACAAATGTATTGAAGGGGACAAGTTTTCATCAGAAAATTAACGCGCCCCCTGTCATCCCCTGCAAGGGGGAGCTACCAACTTCAAAATCTTAAATTCGAAGGGGTATCGAGTAATACCTTATTTTAAAGGTCTTTTTAATCTCTACAAGTCGGTGTTTTTTTTTTAATTGATCGATCCGTTGTCCAGATATTTAGGAAAATCTGGTTTCTCCTCCGTATACCATTGAAATAAAAACTGTAACTGTTTATTCTGATTTCTTTTACTTCAAACCTAAATTACAATATTTTACACAATGTCACTTTGATTATTGCTCAAAATGTGTACTCTAAAAGTGTACTTGTTCAAGAAAATAAAAGACATATTGAATTCTTTACCATAGTTTACCATGTGATAAAGCCATGTATTAAAAATGTTTGGATTGACGTGGCCGTT
The DNA here is from genome assembly GCA_958298965.1 of Chrysolina haemoptera. Taxonomy (NCBI): domain Eukaryota; kingdom Metazoa; phylum Arthropoda; class Insecta; order Coleoptera; family Chrysomelidae; genus Chrysolina; species Chrysolina haemoptera. Next base: position 19,620,408 of record OY282599.1, on the reverse strand, counting down.
ACTTGATGGAAATCCATAGTTATGACACTAATAAATAAGACACACTCATTAATGCCAATTATATTCTGGAGGAAGGCCATGACTTCCATGAAAACTTCGAAATTCTTCATGTGGAAAATAAGGGCATTAGGCTTAATTATTTAGAATTCTTAGAAATTAATGAATTGAAAAATGCAACTTGATTATTAAATGATCAATTGGACCTGAACAGTTCCCTTTTGTTACATTTAATTCAATTAAGTAGTAGGTATCTTTTGAGATTTCCAGGTAGGTATATTGTTATAGTCAATTTTATAAGTTGTATGATAGGTAGTCCCTAATTATCTTGATTGATAAGAATAGGTATTTAAGTATTTTTCAAGAAAGAATAATTTAGTTTACTACATTCCCTAATTCTGTGGAAATTTTAACGTGTTTTACCTTAGTTGTCGTATTAAAAATGGTTTACACTTTAGCTGAAAAAATCGAAATTGTGTTTATTTACGGCGCCGAAAATTAATGTGCTCGACGAACTGCTGCAATATTTAATGAAAGGCATCCAGATAAGAACACCTCTCATAGGTATGTCCTAAATCTTATCACCAAATTTACTCAGACAGGATCTGTTGCAAATTTAAAACATAATGAGCCAAGAGTTTTGAATGAAGCCACTCAAATTGAGGTGTTGAGTTATTTTGGCATAAGTCCTAATACTTCGTTACGTACTATTGGAGTTTCCTTAGGCTCTGCCCACAAAATTACAAAAATTAATAAATTCCATCCCTATACAATGAAAATATGTCAAGAGTTGAGTGACGATTTTGACAGACGAATTGAGTTTTGTGAACAAATGATTACAATTATTAATAACAATATGGAATTTAAAAAAAATATCTGCTTCTCTGATGAGTACTTTTTATTTGAATGGATTTGTCAATAAACATAATTGCAGATATTGGAACAATGACAATGACCATGTGTTTGTTGAAGGGCATACCCAGTATCCCCAAAAACTGAATGTATGGGCCGGGAATGGGAATCTAAATGATGAGGTGTACTTGGATATGCTAGAAAATACGATCAATCCGCTAATTACTGAAGCTCTTGAAAATCAACTGGATAGAGATGGAAACACCTTTCTTGACGAAAATGAGTTACATTTTCAACAAGATGGAGCACCCCCCCCCCCCCATTATGTGCTTCCGGTCGGTTAATGGTTACACAACGTATTTCCCGGTATGGATAGGGCGAAGAGGACCTATAGAGTGGCCACCCAGGTACCCGGACTTAGCACCATGTCTTTTTATGGAGACATTTGGAATCAGTAGTTTACACACCCCCGCCGCAAAATTTACAAGAGCTTCAACAAAGGATTTCTGCAGAATGTCGAGCACTTCGAACAGAAGTGTTTGAAAATGTGCGCCACGCATTTGAACAGCGGTTATACCATTGTTTTGACAACATTTAACCTTTTGAGCAATTATTAAAGTGACAGTAGTGTAAAATATTGTAAATATCTCGAGAACGGATCGATCAATTAAAAAATAAACACAAAAGGGGGCGCGTTCATTTCCTGCTGAAAACTTGTCCCCTTCGATACATTTTTTGACATGTCTCAGGATTTTCAAAAAAATAAACACATTCCAAGAAAATTAGGGTGGGAAGTCCTGAAATGAACACCCTGTATGTATTTTCAGTAGCCCTCCTTCTTATTGTGATCCACTGTACAAAAATTAAATAGTTCACAATCAACCTGTTGCTATATTATCAAGAAGTGTCTTTCATCGGTTGAAAAAAACGTTTTGGCTTGACTGATAACGTTACACGGCTCAATAATATAAACACACATTCGATTAGAAAAAGTGATAAAATTTGCATACCTTTTAGTATAATTAGGAAAACCCAGTATTCATATATATCTTTATACAGTGATCGCCAAAAAGTAAGTACCATGTGGAAAAAAAGTTTATTATTAGAGTATTGAAAAAAAAATCTGGGGAAAAGTTTGTGCATGTCAGATAACCTTAAAATCGATTTTGACACATGTCACGTGATCGCTGGTATGGCGGCAAATTAATAAAAGTTGCTATGAAAAGGAAAAAAGTAGGGTAGGATGGCAAGATATCGAAAAAAGTTATTTGAAAATGTTGCTTGGAATTCAATTTTATACTCATTAATAGAGATAAAAGAAGAAATTTATTTCCAATTTGCCACCATACCAGTGATCACGTGACATGTTTCAAAATCACACTTTTCCCCGGATAATTTTTTTTTCCAATACTCTAATAATAAACTTTTTTTCCATATGGTACATACTTTTTGTACTTTTTGTACGTTTGTAAGTATGTACCATATAGGAAAAAAGTTTATTATTAGAGTATTGTAAAAACAATTTGTGCATCTCCGATAATCTAAAAATCAATTTTGACTCATGTCACGTGATCGCTGGTATGGCGGCAAATTTAAAAAAATTACTATGAGTAGGCAAAAAGTGAGGTAAAATGTCAAGATATCAAAAAAAGTTAATTGAAAAAGTTTAGTGGGTTATGAACTACATTCTGACAGAGAACTGACATGTTATTCCTTCATTTTCATCCTGAATTCCAGTTGCATACTATGGAAAAAATAATTACTCAAATGTGGTTTAGATTGATTTATTCATCATTTATGCTCTATGTAACAAGAATGTCAGCAGAACACGCAGAGAGTTAAATAGAAAGTATGCTGATTTGCCTCTAATGTATTTGAGAAAATCCATTAGATCAGCCTAATTAGTCGGAATTAGCCTATAATTCCGACTTGTAAGTCGGAATTTGACTAATTCCAAGATAGTAAGTCAGATTTATAAAAAATAATCAGAGTAGCCCTTCTGCGCCTTGGTAGATTTTAATATCCATTATAAACACAACTGGCCAATTTTCTTGTAGTACAACCGCACCAGTATTTCAGTAGTCGAAATATTGTGCAAAAGTATTGGATATTACGATTCGTTTGTTAGTGCTTGAAGGATCAATCAGTCTATTATCAGTATTACTTTGTTACAGATTCGAGAAGTCAGACACGAAAACCTGATTCCTTTCATTGGTGCTAGCGTCGACCATGGTAACGTCGCCATTTTGACAGCGTACTCTGGAAGAGGAAGTCTCGAGGACGTCCTTAAAAATAAAGACCTCAACATAGACAAAATGTTTGTTTCTTCGCTCGTCTCAGATATACTCAAGGTAATAATTCAAGATAATGAGAATGAATATTGAAGATTATTTCTCTCATAATGAAATGAACCAATGAGACACTACCATTTATTTAATAAATTCTCTTTTGATAAGTGCTTAAATCACAAAATCTGTTTAATTGCGGTTACATTTTTGTCTTCCATATTGGTTGTCAATTTGTCGTTGATCATCCATTTTTACAATTCTTATCATCATTTTATAAAAAAAAAATATTTCTTAATCGTTTGACCTTATATCGATTTTTATCAATAAAAACTCTAATTCTCATACTAATATTTTGACATAATACATCAGTATTTGAAATGATCATATACAAATTTTGTCATAAAGGCTACTTCAGTGCATATTGTTGGGATGCCCAAAAATATTAAATTAAGGATTTGCTGTTAGCGAAAAAATTTAAAAAATGTCAAATTTTATTACTGATAAAATTATTTGTTGTTGGCTTTAATTTAAGTTGTTCAGGAAAAAATCTTGCCGTACAATAATGGACATAAAAATTTACTCTGAACTGAACTCTCAATATATTCTTTGGCTGATTTTGCTTTTTGGCAAATAGTTTCATGCACAATAATTTAGAATAATAGTTATTTATTGTACAAGTGTTATAGCACTTTATTCGCGCAAGAATGTTTAAATGCGATAGCAAAGCTTAGTGAGTATAAAAAAAATCTATCTGAAACACGCATGCAATTCAACGTTTTATTCACAATCACTCCATTTGTGAAAGTTATTTGACATTTTACTCTCAAGAGCGGCTGTCGCACCTTTTCAAAAATCATTGAAATTACGTACAAAAAATAAATATCGGAGGTGTAGAATGGTTGCTATTTGTTCTCGATTAAATATAAATGTTAATGTTAATATTAATTATAAATGAGTAAATTTGACTGATTCAAGATTGTATTTTTCATCATTCCACTAGTGGATAAAGTGTTACTTCATACGGTTCATAAGTGTGGATAAAACTTCAATTATGAGCTGAATGTTGATAATAGTTATTTATGGTACTAGTGTGTTATGTTGAAAATAAGTCACGCGAGAAAGATTTATACCACGAGGCCGTCAGGCCGAGCGGTATAAATTCTAAAGTGACTTAGGAAACATAACACATGAGTGGCATACAATGTTTTATCCAACACATGACAGTTATGACCCATTATTAATGTCATTTTAGACAAGTAAACTATCAAATAACACACTAGTGAGTTATAATCCATAACTCATAACTCACTAGTGACTTATGGATTATAAGTCACTAGTGTGTTATTTGATAGTTTACTTCTCTAAAATGACATTAATAATGACAGTCATAACTGTCATGTGTTGGATAAAAATCATTAAATTATTGCACATTCAACTATTTTCCAAGCAAAATCATGCTTAAAATATTTTGAGAGTTTAATCGATTGAATTCCTAGGTCTTGTGATATGATTATTGATAAATTCGAAATATAATAGACGACTTATTACAGGGCATGATTTACATTCACGATAGTGAAATAGTATCGCATGGAAATTTGAGAACTAGTAATTGCCTGATAGATAGTAGATGGGTTTTACAGATATCCGATTTTGGACTTCATGAATTCAAAGGTGAGTGGTTACTTAAATTTGAAGAGTCTGTATAATATGTAGTGGGGGAAATATGTTTCTACAAGCGTGCCTGATTCACCCTCTACCCGCTAGCAATTTTAATTGGGAAGTCTAATATTTCCGCACTAGTACGGTTATAGTATATTGAACAAAAAGTTTATGAAAGTAAAGTTTTAATATTTTGGTAAGATTTAAGCTATTATATTTACAGACATAAGAATTGTTCACATGTTTTTCATTTATCGGCGGGTATGGGTAAAAATACACATAGGAAAATTTCTTCTCTGAAAACTTTTACTCACATGAGAGAAAATTAGTGAAAAATAAATGGATAATATTAAAAATTGATGCATGAAATAATACTTTTCAAATTAGGTAAAGTCGTCAGAAATGGACTGATTTCAAGTCACTTGGCATATATATACAGTGACCGCCAAAAATGATGTACCATATTATTAGAATATTGGAAAAAAGATTCTTGGAAAAATGTGTGCATGCCCGATAACCTAAAAATCAATTCTGACACATGTCACGTGATCGCTGGTATGGCGGCAAATTGAAAAAAATTACTACGAATAAGCAAAAAGTTGGCTAAAATGGGAACATATCGAAAAAAGTTATTTGAAAAAGTTGCTTAGAATTCAATTTAATATGCATACACAGAAATTTAAAAAATAATGTGAGAAAATTGAAAATAGCAATTTTTTTAAATATTTTCCTAGCTCTAGAAAAATATCAAATTATTTTCTTATGAATAGCTTGTCCATACTGAAATATTTATATTTCGATGATAAGAACAAAACTTTCTCATTTTCTCCACACCAGAGAGCACACAATTGAAAAAATTTAATTTTGTCAGAACCCTTGCTGTTACATTGGTTCGTATCTAACAGTCATATCAGAATTCCACGATTATTGCGATGATAGGGAAATCTAAAAATATCGTGTTTTTCCGATTATAATCAATTTTTGATGATAATCGTGCACGAGCGTTTCACTTCGTACATAATCTTAAAAATAGTGCGTCAAACTAAAGAGGCTAGAATTTTCAACATTGCATGCGAAGTGAAACGCCCCTGCACGATTATCATCGAAACTTGATTATAATCTGGAAAACACCATGTTTTTGGAGTGTTATGTCATCATAATAGTCGTGGAAGTTAGATACGAACCAATGTAACCAGGGTTTTGACAAAATCCAATTTTTTTAATTTAGTGCTCACTGGTGTGGAGGAAATGAGAAAGGTTTGTCACTATCATTGGCATACGAATGTTTCATTATGGTCAAGCTATACATAAGATGATAAGTTGATATTTTTATACAGATAGGAAAATATATTTAAAAAATAGCTATTTTTAATTTTCTCTCATTATCTTTTCAAACATTGTATGTGTGTGAAAAATTTAATTCTAAGCAACTTTTTCAAATAACTTTTTTGGATATCTTACCATTTTACTCCACTTTTTGCCTTTTCATAGTAATTTTTTTCATTTTGCCGCCATACCAGCGATCACGTGACATATGTCAAAATCGATTTTCAGGTTATCGGACAAACACAAACTTTTCCCAAGAATCTTTTTTCCAATACTCTAATAATAAACTTTTTTCCATATGGTACATACTTTTTGGCGGTCACTGTGTATATATATTTTTAGTTGCAAGTAGTTCGAATATATTCAATATTAAATGTTGAGTACTACAAGGTTCAAATTGGAGCCCGTTATTTTTCGCGCTTTTCGTCAATGATCTACCTTCTTTTATTATTGATTTTTTTGGAGAACTTCTATTATGCTGATGATTTCAAAATTTAAAAAAAGATACATTCTGTCAATGATTGTGCAGCCCTCAAAAGAGTCATATGTTCATGAATGTCAGATTATCTGAACACAAAGTTCCGCGTTCTTTCGGGGGCTCATTTAATAACGATAGTCGTTGCCGAGCAATGTTTCACCTTTTCTAGCACGACGAGCATTATATCTAACAGATACTTGGGCAAAGTACTTCATGCAGAGGAAACAATTGCAAGTGCTTCCTATAACCAAATCGATCGATCAGATCTTTGTTTTGATTCGGACAGAGGACCACCTGTAGACAAGTTTCGAGGTTGTTTTCTCGTCATCTGTTCCCCGTCCGAATCATCACACTCCGTCTATTTGGTCACTCTGGTCTTACGCTGATGAAACGGGTGTAGCCGCTCCATCTCGTGAGCAGATCAAGAAGCACTCCAATTCTTTGGTTCGAGAGATTCATTCATTCTCAACAAAAAACTCAGAGATCATTCAATAACGATAGTCGTTACTGACCGATATTTTACCCTTTTTACTCCCATATACACCTACAACGTAGACTTATTGTAACAAGTACCTGTCAGAAAACAACTAGTCTCCTGGCTAGTACCACCACAGATACTGAATTATTTCTAAAGGTCTGTTTTTACGTTTATGCAATTTACGCAAATAGAAGACTGGTGCGTGCCAATTTGTGCAAGTGAATTTTTCCATGAAACTCAAAATCGTATCCTTACAGAAGCCAGAAAGCTGAACTTGAGTAAAATCTGGCCATTCAGAAAATTTGCATGTGGTTGGCGCAAATACTTGGACGTGTCATCAACACCCAAACTCCATATGCCATCCGCATGCGCAGTAGCAGCGAATTCGTGGCCTGACCTGCACGGGACTTTTGTTATTTTCGTGTTATGTGACTTCAGGATGCCTTAAAACGATCTGCTCAGGTATTTTGTTGGTTTTTGTGTTTGTTCAGTAATAATGTCAAAAAAAACACAAATTATTTACAGAATTCATTGAGTTTTATAAATTCTTTTCGTGCACACTATCAGGAAATGCCGACCCTACATCAGCCTCCTTTACAATGATCAGTATCCTCATATAAAAAAGGAATGCATTCTTCACTAACAGGACCATTTCCACAAAAAGGACTATCCTGACAAAATCGGGTCATATTATCAACATTCACAACCATCTTTACAAAACACTCAATATCAGTATCAATCAGCCCTTTCAAGGAACACTCAATTACCTCACAACCACCTTGAACAAGAAGATTGTGTCGAATCGCAAACAACCTTAGAATATTTACCCAGTTTATAAATACAGACTTATGCAAATAGTAGCCAAAGTAGGTACAGCAATAACAATGATATCACATGGTTCTGGCATCATATTGATGAGGGTGTGGATTTGAAAATACAAGTAGAAAACTTCATATAGGAATGTAGGCTTTCACGGCCTCAGTTTTTTATAGGTTCTGTCCGTTACCAGAAACCTCAAAGTTGTACATAATCGTTCATGTGGTATAATGGAACGTTTCATAACAGTATCATTTCTTTTCATTATTGGTGTGATGCTATTGGTATTGTTATGCGCGCATATGTAATTGCGAAAAAATCTTCTGGTTTATTGTTAGATTCCTTAATTAACACTTAACCAGACCAAGTCTCATTTTCTGAAAAAACTAAATGGTGTTCTCCAGGGCTCTGTCCTTTGGTCTCTGCTTTTCCCAATTTCTCAGTTTCCTAACTGCCTACAGTATACAAACATTCACAGATATGCTGATACGTGAATCTATATGCCATTTGATGAATACTCGGTAGCGGTGGCTTGTCAAAGAATCAGTGAAGACCATGAATCTCTTGTTAACGTATCGAAAAAGTATTGTCTTTCAGTTAACCCCACTAAATCGCTCGTAATACTCTTTGGTAGATCAGCAATGAGAAAGCTTTGCTTAAATCATATGAGTATTAGTATTGATAACTTACAATTACCACCGAAGGATTGTGCAAAAAATCTCGGTCTGCTGTTAGACCATTCTCTAAGATTTTCGTCCCATGTCTCGCTCATTCTGAAACAAGGAAACTGTAGTATTAAATCAATTTATCACCATAGAAAGATACTCAATCAGAAATCAAAATTAATACTTTGCGAAGCACTTGTCCTCTCTCATGCGAATTATGCTCATGTGGTTTATGGTCCTTACATTCTACCAGCAGACAATAGAAGACTGCAAGTTTTACAGAACTCTTGCCTCCGACTCATTATTGGCACGCGTAGAAGGGGCCATATAATCTCATCATTTAAACACTCTCGGATGACTGAATATGGAATCCCGGCGTATTTTTTATGCTTGCAGTTACTACCACAATATAATCACGCAGACTAAACCAGCTTATCTCTACAATAAAATGAACTTCCGGACAGATATTCATAACCTGAATCTGCGATTAAGGAACCTGCTGACACCTTCTTTCGGCATTATACATTTCCGTGGTTCCTTTACATTTTTGATAACTTGGCTATACAACTGGCGTCCAACGAACTAAGGGAATTGTTTACTTTTATTTAAAAAAAAAGAGTGAAAAGTTACTTGTTATTGAACAAATTTCCAAATATTTCTGGATTTTAATGTTAGATTTACCAATTTACCAATTTTTTATTATTTATTTATTTATTTATTTATTTATATACGGACATGCCAATTTACAAAAAACATAATTATTTAAGAGACAATGTTTAAGTTACAATCATAATCAACTTAAACTAAATTACAACAAATGAATGTGCCTCATTTGATTTTTGAATGAATATGTGGTTGTGTCGAACAAATCAATTGTTTCATAATTTTTATTTGCCAATTTACCTACTCTTGTAATTGACTCATTTTCGCCATAGTTTGTACTGTGATGAGGAACCATGAACAGTTCTGAAATTCTTGTTCTTCTAGGATTAACATTCAGTTTAAAGAGTTCAATTAAACTTATAGCTCCATTTACAACTTTGTGCAGGAATCTCAGATCAATCTCAGCTCTTCGATGTTCCAAACTTGATAAGTTCAAAATATTCAAAATGTCAGAATATTCATAGTTTCTCCTCTGATATCCAAGTTTGTATGCGCATGACCTTAAAAATTTATTTTGGACTTTCTCAATTCTATTGATATCCGCCTGATAAAATGGACACCATATCATACAATTATATTCAATAACTGATCGAACGAGAGAGCAGTACAATATCTTAGAAGTGCAAAGGGAAAATTTATCTGAAGATCTTGCAATGAAGCCCAATAATTTAAATGATTTAGAAACAATGTTATCAATATGTGTCTTAAATGTAACTTTGGAATCAAATAATATGCCAAGGTCTCGAACACTATCAGCCACTGATAAATTAACATTTTTCACTTGGTAAGAGTATTGAATTGGATTCATAATTCTCGAAAATGTGATTTGATAACATTTGTTTATATTAAGATGAAGCATATTTATATCGCACCAACGGGACAAATTGCTCAAATCTATTTGCAAAAATTTAGCATCACAGACATTGTCAATGACCCTAAAGAGTTTGAAGTCATCAGCAAACATCAAGTGGTAACTGTGTTGTATTACTTCTGATATATCATTAATAAATAACAAAAAAAGTAGTGGACCCATATGGGATCCTTGGGGAACCCCAGATGTTACCGAAATTTCTGATGACACAGAACCAGCATATTTGACACATTGAGTCCTACCTCTCAAATAAGAACCAATCCAGTTCAAAAAGGTACCGTCAATGCCTAAAGCAGAGAGTTTTGCAATTAGAAGGTCATGATTGACTCTATCAAATGCTTTTGAAAAGTCAGTATAGATAGAGTCAACCTGGTGCCTTTCCTCTAAACTGTTCAAAAGAAAATGTTGATAAGTGAGCAAATTTGTGTTAGTGGATCTTCCTGAGGTGAAGCCGTGTTGGTTTTCATTAATTATGTTCCTGGTGTCATGAGTGAGTTTCTTAGTAATCAGACAGTCAAGTAATTTGGGGATTTCAGATTGTTTACACACAGGACGATAGTTCTTTATGTCATCTCTAGCTCTAGATTTATGGATTGGAGTGAGAAAACTTTGTTTCCAAAACTTAGGAAATGTTCCTGATGATAGAGATATATTGAAAATTGTTTGAAGGGGCTTTGCCAGAGTGAATACACATGTTTTCATAAAATGTAGAGGAATTCCGTCAGGACCAGAAGAAAGTTTTCCTGGGGCTAACATCAATTGATCAATTATTTTTGTTATTTCAATATTGTAATTGCAAACATTCAAACACTCTCTTTTATCATATTCCGGAATTTGGGTGACATTCTTATCAGTGTATGCTGTGGAAAAATAGTTGGCAAAAAGATTCACAATCTCATTCTTATTATTGTTTGTTGCCTCTTCTAAAAACATGCTGGATGGTAAATTGTGTAATTTTCTCTTATTATTCATATAATTCCAAAAACAACGAGGATCATGAGCAATATTTCTTTCAATTTTTTCAATATAATTTTAATGACAATGGGTCTGAAGCTGTTTACATCTTGTTCTGAGATTATTAAATTCATGATAATGATCTATGTCTCCAGTGATCTTTTATGAGCTCTCTTTTTTTCAATTATTAATTTTCTAAGTTGAGTGCTATACCATACAGGAAAATTTGAGGTTCTGAATTTTTTCACTGGTGCAAACATATCAATTGCAGAGTAAACTATTTCGTAAAACATCTGAAGAACCTGATCCACATTTAAATTTCCCTCCAGCATGTTATTCCAATTAACACAGGCTAAAAAGTTGTTAATTTCAAAATAATTTGCATTTTTAAAATCATAATATAACTCTTCATATTGAAGTTGCTGCTCTTTATTGAATTCCAAGTGGCAAGTAATAGCTGTGTGATGTACACTGTTATTAATAATTCATCTACTTGGATTATTGCCATTATTGTTATTATTATTGTTATTGTCTTCATTCTATGCTCAACCCCTTAAATGATTTGATGTATTAACATATTGAGTTGGTATTTTGTATATATGTATTTTTGTAATCATATATACACTTTTCATGTTCGGATGGAAGACCAAGGTATGATCAGGGTACTCCATCATGGTCATACATTGAATCCTGCCATTTGATAGGATATTCTATTTTTTATATATGATGTACTTTCATTTAATCTGTTATTGCCATTCCTATCGATGAAATCTATTATTATTAATTAAATTAATACGAGAGTAAATAGCTCTCTTTTCAGTCTAACTATTTTTCGATCTTCTTGGCTTTTTCTTTCTTGGTACTTTCCTTTCAATAAAAGTTCATATAATTCGTCATCCTAATCCATCGACTTATGGAGTTATTATTATTGTTATTATTTTTATCAGAATTTATTTTGGTCTCGACAATCGTGCTATTAGACTGAACGTGTGAATAGATTACAACGACTCAGTTTATTTGTGCAAATTGAAATGTACAAGTCTATTTGCGCAAATTGCATGAACGTGAAAACTTACCTTGAAAGATATTTGTACAATGTATCTCAGTGCAGAGAAAACAATTGCAAGTACTCCTCTGTAACCAAATAGCAGACTTTTGTTTTGGTTAGGAAAGGGGGAAGTCCGAGTTTTTTGAAAACGTAAAATGAGTATAAAAAATCATGCTTCCACAGTTCATTCAAAAAAAAAGCACTAATCTTCTGAATGATACCGCGACTCACATTGGATGTCATCTGAAAAATACGTTGATGAAATTATTCGATTCTCGGCATAGAGTTTTATGGTGAAGAATTATTTTCATTATTATTATATGGCCACTGAGAATTCAACAGTGCCTTGTTCAAGAGAGAACTGGAATTTTAAATTGAAAAATGCCACCGAAAGCTATTCTATATAATTAACGAGTTGAGCAAATACTGAATATAGAGAAAATATTCAATGATAACAATTTCTCTGTATTTTTAAGACGATATTGTCTTTGAAGTTCGGGCTGTTCATACACTTGTAGAAGCCACAAAGTGAAATATTCAAGTTTCATTGTACTCCACGAAAATCGAGTGTCTTGAGTTGAGTCCGTATCTTGAAATAACAAGAATAATGAAACAGATGGGTGTACAATAAAACAAACATAGCTTGAAATGCGAGAATATGTACGCCTAAAATGCACATTTGTCGTACAACGGAATATAGTCCGTAATATATCCATTAAAGGCATTCAATGTGAGAGTTTGCGCAATAAATGAGAATTTCACATGTTCAGCCACGTTGGTAGAACTGTGCGAGGGTATTTCTAAAAGTGGGGAGGCTCTCGTACTAAATATGATGTCGAAAATGGGAATATGGGAATATTAGTCCTATCGACTACCGATTTTTATTCTGATAGCTCGAGAAAGTGCTAGGAATCGCACGTTAAAAGGAAAGACCTCGGTAGTCCTTGGCTCGCACAAGATTCGACTTTTGAAGGATGCTGTTCGTACGGGGACGACATCTGGTTAACGGAAAAAACATTTTCAACAACAACAACAATTATCAATTGCAGAATATGGAAACTCGTTCCGAACCCTTACACAGTAAAAAATAATTGAGTTTCACAATGGAAAATAACACCAAAATATCATGGACTCATCAATTTTATCAGGCACTTAATGAAATGTTGTGAATTTTGGCTAAAATAAGTGAACGTTAATGTAATTTCGCTGTTTTTTTGAAATTTGTGAAATAATAATCATGAAAAACACCAGAAATTCACAAAAAAGGTTTTATGGTGCTTTTATACACCATCTTGCAAATTTTACCCCGATTTACAAGAAATTGAAACTGAAATTGTAATTAATACTTGATAAAATGGTGAACTATTTGCTAGAATAAGAGAATATGAATCTAATTTCGGTGTTATTTACAATTTCTAAATAATTTATTCAGAAATGACACCAGAAATCCACAATGAAAAAAGTTTCACGGTGCCTTTATACAACTTACGTACAAAACGTACACCAATAACATGGAATTGACACAATTTTATCACGTAAACTATAATATGGTGTTAATTGACTTTATGAGATGTATATTCAAGAAAAACACTAAGATGTGCTCTGCTTTTTGAATGAAACAACAATAACGTAAATTTGAATAACACTCTGGTTGTGATGAATCCAACCTAAATGAAATATTAATGGAGACAAGGGTCAAGTAGCTCAGTGGTTGAGACTGAAGCGTTCAAAACCATTGACTGCTGGTCGGCTAGGTTCGAATCCTCAGCGACTTCAGATTTTTATCTGATGGCCAGAGAAAGTGCTAGGAATCGCACGTTAAAAGGTAAGACCTCGTTAATCCTTGGCTCGCACAAGTTTCGACTTTTGAGGGCTGCCGTTCGTAAGGGGACGACAGCTAGTTAACGGAAAAAACAATTTTAACAATTTTAACAATTTTTTTTTAACAATGATGTTGGAAGCTAGTACATTTCACAAAGTTCACTGTCATTTCGTCGTGTGGCCTGCATCCATCCAGTCGAAATTATCAGATAGAATGCTCCGTTGCTGGCAGATCACCATTACCCGAGAGTACCCAGCGCCGTCACTAGAGGGTCTACTCCACAGGACATCGTTGTTTGCACAGAGCATGTGACGTTAAGATACAAACGCGACCATTAGAGTATGTTTCAGGCAGCACAGAGATATCCTGAGAGCTCAAAACTGAGCCAGCCGAAATAAAGAAAACTACCGAGACAGCAGAGCCTGACCGCCGTCTAAAGAGTACAGGGTGGCCTGTTCTTGGGCCAACAGCCAGAGGCCAGAGGTGTTTGGTGTCGTTGAATTTATTCACACCGGATTGTTTCAAGGGAAACACTGATTGGTGTTATTTGATAATAAATGAACCAGAAGAGGCGCACTGGCTAATGTTTTGAAATACAGTGTTTGTCATGTTCAAAGTATGAATATATTCAAGAAACTGGTGTTAAATTTCACCTATTTTTTATGTAGGTATGTTATGTATGTAATGTATATCAGAAGATTTCAATTATCACCATATGAGTGTTCAAAAACAACACACTACACATCTGACATTGAAAACTATCTCCCTCAATGTTTTTAAACATAAAAAAATACTTTATAGCTTTTCAGCCTGAATACGCCCCTCGGCAAATATACTGCGTTTTATTTTACGATTCATCGTTTTTATTGGTTGAACAAGTTCATATGGATAGACGGTTTGTTGATTCATACCGGATATAATACGAGTAATGAACATTTTTTTCTCTTTTTTTTTAAATAAATCATCGTTATTAATTGAACCGTGTGGCTGATGAAATCAACTTGAAAGTAGATACTTAAAAAGTGTAACTCCTTTTATTTCAGCAGTAACTGTAGTGTATTAAGATACCACAGTCAGAAACGATTATATAATCGTTCCTGTATAATCGTTTCTACAGAGTGACCCATTTGAAAGCGGGCCACCTCTCTAAAACTGTCATTTATTATCCGATTCACAAGTTTTTTTTTTAATGAATAGAGCATCAAAAGTTCTATTTAAGTGCCATTAATTCGAAATAAAAATTGAAATTTCAAGGCCTACTTCGAATTTTTTTCGAGGTCAAAAATCTAATAAATATACTACCGTTTTTTAAATATAATTTTACGACGTCATTGCATTCACCACATTTTCAAATAGTTTCAATAAAATCAATAAAATCAATAAAAAAGTTATATGTAAATAAAATTTTGAGATTATGACAATAAATCAACCCACCACTTCAATTTCAGAACTTTTATCAGAATTATGCCTACACCACTGGAGTCAGAATATTTCGAAATATGTTTGGTCAGAATTTCATCAAAATCTGTTCATAAATAAACAAATTATAAAATAATAAAATAAAATTTTCTGAAATTCCACTAAATAAAGTTCTTTTAAAATTTTATTATTTTATAATTTTTTTATTTATGAATAGATTTCAATGAAATTCTGGCAAAATATATTTCGAAATATTCTGAATCTAGTGGTGTAGTCAGAATTTTGATAAAAGTTCTGAAATTGAAGTTTTGGGTTGATTTATTGACATAATTTTCAAATTTGAATCCCATATAACTTTTTTATTGATGGACGCATTGCTATACGTAATTTTCACATAAACCAGTTGAAAATGTCGTGAACCCAATCATGTCGTCAAATTCTATTTGAAAAAAATCGCTAGTATGATTTTTGGATTTTTGACCTTGAAAAAAATTCGAAGTGGACCTTGAATTTTTTTTTTATTTCAAATTTATGGCTCTCAAATAGAACTATTAATGCTCTATCTACTGAAAAAAAAACTTCTGAAAAGGATAATCAATAACGGTATTAGAGAGGTGGCCCGCTTTCAAATGGGTCACTCTGTATATAGGTTGCTGAGTGACATCCAAAGGCTAGCGTAGCCGAATGTTACAGGGGTGGTGAGGTGGCAGGGTGATGAGATTAACCCCGACGGCTACTCGAGGTCTGGGGTGCTATTCTCGAGTTTGTACGTATGCGAATTCGATTTACCATTTCACACCAATACACATGAAACATGTATGTTTTTCTCTTTTCTTCGTATACGATTTAAAACCGAATGGTTCAAGAATAGACCCCCTGGACTCTGGACCTATCACCACAACTGCGCCGTCGTGCTCGAAAAATCGCGCGTGTTTGAAAGATCAGTTATCCACGAATATTTTACGATATTTTCTTCAATTGGTGCACTTTGAAATCATAAATACTAGTTTCATTCTTACAAATAATGGAAATAAGAATAATCCAGTAACGACAGACAAACTCGAGCAAAAAGTGAAGAATAATTGTAGCACTCTGAAACTCGGCACATGACATCTCGACATCACGTATTATTAGAAAAAAAATGTTTACCAAAAAATCAGGGGTGGAACCTAGAAAATTTTTCATTAAAAAAAAAATATAATTTTTTTTTGTTGTTATTTCAGAAAATATAAGATTTATCAAAAAACGATTTCGATAGGTTGAGAGATAATTCAATCCTAACCTAACCTAACCTAACCTAACCTAACCTAACCTAACCTAACCGAACAAGAATGATTTTCAGTAATACCTTATGAAATGCGCTCGTTTTCTCAGAAAACGTGGTTTTAACGCCGACGTTACATTTCATGCTCGCGCTAATCCGCCACTGCAAGTTCAGGCAGGACCGAAAATTAGATTTATCATAACTTTGGTGGTGCTACAATCGATTCTTGTCTAAAACCCCAATCGCACTGGATTAGAACTTGTAATGTAAAATGCTTGATTTCGTGATGTGACATCAGTATACCTTTCGTTACTGTTTGAATAAAAGTTTTTCATTTGTTTGTAATATTTCATTTGACGTTACAAGGTACTCCTAACAGATAAGAATCATAACATTGTCATTCTGTCTTCACTGGTCTCGAATTGTTAACTTTAGAAAACGCGCATTTTTGAAAGTTCGATCTGCACACGCTGTGGCTTGCTTTAAATAGGTAAAAAAGTGCACCAATTGAAAAAAAGACGTTATTGCTCCCTTCTTTTTGAAAAACTGCAAAGATTCCAAATAATTTTTTAATGCCATTTTTTTAGCAAATCAAGATGATCCAGATTGGCGTTCGAAAGAGATCAAAAGACAGGTTTATCGAGCTCCTGAGTTATTGAGAGACCCCTCACCCCCAGCCAGAGGAACACAAAAAGGGGATGTTTACTCATTTGCCATAGTACTCTACGAAATCATTGGAAGAGAAGGCCCGTGGGGAAATAGTGGCATGGAACCATTTGGTACGTATGTTGGAATTGATTGACGAGTGTAATAATTGCAAACTGTCATTTATTCATTTATTTATTTATTTATTTATTTATTGTTTTTCAAAATAACAAATACAATGTCAATATAATAAATAGTGATAGATATCTCACGGAAACATGATCAAATAAGTTGAAAACTTATCCATGATTATGTGAAATTAATGTAGAAAATAATATTATTATGTATTCACATTAATTATATTCACCCAATACATCTGTTAGGAAACGAGAAATGTTTGTTAATGTTGATACAGAGAAAATTCAATTGTTATATAAAAAACTTTGCAATTCTTATATGAAATAAAGAATTATATTCTGCAACGTTTTCTCATCATAGTATACAACAAATTGGAGACGAGTTTGATCGAAAAACACGTGAAGCAGCTGAAAATATGTTGCTTTCTGCGGAATCCTCCTCGAGTGAAAGCCCGATTTTGATTGATGTTAGAAGGTCTAATAAAATTTAAAAAAACTGATAGGCTATAACTATGAGTTTAATTTTTTTTGTGTTTATTTCTGTTGTATTTTCAGTAATATCAGTTTGTAGGAAGGGAAGAGTTGTTACGTATTCACATTAATTATATTCACCCAATACATCTGCTAGGAAACGAGAAATGTTTGTCAATGTTGATATCAGAGAAAATTCAATTGTTATATAAATAACTTTGCAATTTTTATATGAAATAAAGACTTATATTCTGCAACGTTTCCTTATCATTATATCATAGTATACAACAAATATATCATAATGAACAAATATAGTGAATATCGATAATAAATACATAGATACTAATGAAGAAAAATGGTAAAATGAAATAAAAACAGAATTATTTCACATAAAAATAATTTTCAACATTATCAGAATTCTCAATCAACCAATAATTGATTTTGTTCTTGAATTCCAACAAACTGGCAATTTATTATAAATGTTTTTACCTATATGAATGGCATGTTTGTTGCATCAAAGTTGTAGAGAAGTTTTCAGTTGAAATCCAACCATCCATTTAATTTTTTGTTTCATATTTATGTTGTATAAGATTATCAAAAGATTGTCATGAGAAAACAACTTTCCTTTAATTTTCGTATTCAACAAATCATTGAATAAATCAAAAATAAAATAGGTCCAAGAACTGACCCTTGAGGAACACCACATTTCACATTTCTAGAATAACTTTTTGTATGATCAATCTGGAAAGTTTGTTTCCTTTCAAGTAAATAGCTTTCAAATAGTTTTTGGCAGATTTAATAAATATGAAGGAATAAATCCTGCAAGCAAATGAATCTCCAGTGGCTATGGGATCACTAGAAATAGTAATTTATGTATCAAGTAAGTAAAGTGATACTTTTTTTAACGAGTAGGAAATGTTGACATTCCTACGAGTAAAAAAAACACTTTACTCACGAGTTTCATACAGTATTTTTTCTACAACTGTCAAAAAAAATAACCGATTCATATTTTTTTGACAGTTGTAGAAAAAAATATTTTCATATCCAGTTATATGCACGCAATCCATTCGTCGAATATTTTCACAACTAAAAATAAATCATGTTTTTCATTAAAGGCCTAAACTTAGCCATGATATGCTAACGGTAAAACCGGTTGTTTCAATCCTGTTATCATATTCCTGTTTATAAATGTCCTTTGTTATTTTGTCATAGATATCGTTAAAGGAGTAAGCAAAGAAAATCAAGACGAGACACCATTACGACCTCCACTGAAAAATATCGATTGTGCTGAATATATCGTTAAATGTATAAAAGCATGCTGGCACGAAGAACCTGAACAGAGACCTGATATCAGATATGTCAGAGTGAGACTCAAAGAAATGCAGGTAACTATAAATACTCATGATCAACAAATTCATTTTCGCGATGAGCCGGTAACTGATATCAAAACTGATAACTCCATTAACTACTATTAGTATCAAGAATATCCTTCGAGAATCAACAAAAGTGCAAAAAATACTGTATGCCTATACTTTATTCCATTTTATTTCAATTAGTTCAGTCCAGTTTCGTTCCGATCTATTTCGATCCGTTTCGTTCCGACCTGTTTCCATTCGATCCGTTCCTTTTCGATCTGTTTTGTTTCGATCCGTTTCCTTTTGATCCGTTTCGTTTCGATCCGTTCCCGTTTGATCCGTTACGTTCCCTTTCGACCCGTTACGTTCCGAGCCGTTTCCTTACCATCCATTTTGGTCTTTTTCGAAACGTTACGTTCCCTTTCGATCCGTTCCATTACCTTTATCTTTACGTTCCGATTCGTTCCCTTAGGCCGGTCCTATATTGAAAACGGAATTTCTTTCTACCAGGCGGCCTGAGCGGCTCTGCTCGGGTCTGAAGAAAGCAACCACATGACGCACCGTATCCCCTCCTGCACTGGAGCCAGTGCTCCGGAGAGAGCCGGGAGAGGAGTCGGGTTCGAACAGGTCAGACAACAATCAAACAGGTTTGTTTTTCTTCCAGTTACATGGAAGCTTTGGTCGAGGTCGTGCGTTTCAACATCATCTATTGAACTTGGTTTTTGTGTTTAATCGTGCCATAATTGTAGACGAAGGAATATAATGAAGGCTTTCGCGGCCGTAAGTCGAATGAAAAAATATGGTTTCCGAGCTTTGGGGCTGTAGTCGCTTCACCTACGTGGAGGCGGTTTGTTTGGACGTTTCCCTCACAACTGCGGTGGGCATTTTCAGCTTGGATGTTGTTTTCTCAAAGATCAACGTAAATCTGAACAGTTTTACCTAACCGCAGTTGTGAGCGAAACGTCCAAAGAAACCGCCTCACGGTGGTGAACCTATCATGACCCCAAAGACCGGAAACCATATTTCTTGAGACAAAGGAATGTTAATTGAAGTGATCTACCAACAGGTAGACAGGTTGTGTGAAATTCACCTTGAGGTGGTCTTCATTGAACTCATGAATACATTTTCAATAACATGACTAACTAGTTCCTCGTCCATTTTTCACCTGAAATAGACAACTTTTCTCGTAGAGAGTTGACACAGTAATGGTTCTTCCGCTCCTAGCTGAAAACTAGCTGCAATGCAGGAGCGCCAAATCTGGACTGGTCTGGTCTGGTCTGGCCGGTCGGGTCATACGAGTAACTCATTCTTACGTCTATTTTTCTATAGTAACCAGTAGTGTACCAGTAGTCTCTTTGATTTTTTGATGTTTTGATTCAATTGTTTCTATTGCCGATTCACCAAATGAATGGTTCGAGAGTGACCATGCAATTGCTTTTTTTGTGAATAACGATTATTTCAGGCTGGACTGAAACCTAATATTTTTGACAATATGTTAGCTATAATGGAAAAATATGCCTATAATCTAGAAGGATTAGTACAAGAGAGAACAAATCAACTGACTGAAGAAAAAAAGAAAACTGATGCTCTCCTTCACAGAATGTTGCCAAAGTAAGTACATATAAATAGACTGACGGTTTTTATGTTCTCATAAGAGGGAAAAATCTTCACATAAAGAATTTGCATAAAATAAATTACCGGAAAGAATTTATTTTTTATATCAGATTTGACTAGTTTGTTGATTCAAGAAACAGAAACTATCAGAACACTAAAAGTCAATGCTCCTATACGTGCGTTTCGTCAAAAAGTTAACATCATCAGGAGCTAAAGCTTACAAGGCTCTTGAAAATCCGTTGACAAAATGCGTTTTGAGTGAAATTGGCGTGGTTTTGCTCTTTGGGTAGAGTCTATTTCTGGAATTGTATTTACACTGCGGAGGTTCCAAATGTTCATTAATTCGATATTTTATAGAATGATCCTTCAGTAATATTGACATACTACTCACAATTGTGTTTTACGTCTTCACAAAATCATCAAAAAAAGTTCATCGTTACTTGTTTTCAACGATGAATAATTATTATTATTACTTTATTGATCCCAAGTAACATTACTGTTTATATAGGAGTGAAAAAAATACATGCACTGGAAAAGTACAATACATATGAAACAAAAATGTAAGAAGAAATCAAACAATTGATACAAGATTGTATTCCAAAGTTATAAAACGAAAAATAAAAGATTTAATATTTGTTTTATCTCAATTTTGAATCGTGTACTATACTATACTATATTTCTTTAAATCAGTGGGTAATTCATCAATAAATTTTATTTCATTACATAGTATTGGATGGTCCAGAAATTGAATATTCGTGGTTGGCACCTGGTGCTGAATAATGAAATCTGAAATATCTTATAATGATTTCCTCTCCCTAACAATTTGTTATATTTTTTTTTTGCGACTAGAATTCAATCAAGAATAATCCGATAGAAATCAATCATCCATATCCATGATCTCATTCGAATTTTCGATTAACTTGAAGGTAATTAGGTTACGATGAAACCAGGTCAATCTCAGTTTAATTTGTATTTTCATCCATACCTGCTGCTGACTTTTACAAGAAATGAGCTGTTCAGAGGGCATATTTCAGTTGTGTTCATGTTTGTGATTTGCGTTCTTTTGAGTTTCAAATTAATTTTTTTTTTCAATAACATAGTGCCAACTGTCAGTGAGAATATTTCAAAGAGAAAACAACGATAGGTCAAGATAAAATACCTGAGAAAGAATCACTACCCACCAGCATATAATATGAATATCCTTATTGTTTCAATAAATGATTCATTTCATTATGGCATTTTTTCTATCTTTTCTGAACACATCTCTTATTCTAAAATAACCATATCTGTATGTAAGTCGGAGGTTAGTTGGGATTGGGATCAGTATATTGGGAGGAAACAAGACTATTGTTTTCTTTGTGACGTTTCGAATTTGATTAAGTTCATCCTCGGGGCTCTGTAACAATGGTTTTTCATAAAATTAATTTTTTCTATTATAACTTTCCACGGTGTATTAAGTATTATAAATTACGATTATTTTAAATAGTTTGGAAAGTACTCACCAAAAGTATTTATTTCTGTGTTAAATTTTTTTAAATTTAAAAACACATCTAGATGTGTTAGATACAAAACGAAAATCCACGGGCACAATGAATAATACATATATTCCTTTAACGAAACAACTGAACTGAACTGAACACTGAGTTAAAAATCGTAGATTAGGAAGAAATTTAAAAGTAAAAAAACAGGATACAAAATATAGAACTATAATAGGTTTTGCATATTGATAGAAGAATAGATGGTACTTACAATAATAATAATGATAATAATTTATTTCGGCATTTTGCCAATCAAATTAAAAAATGCAGTATTTAATCCATCCATATCTCTTCTGGTATTTACGCTATCATGTTTGAGAATTTGGATCATTTCACTTGTCTTTTGGAAAGATATGGTTGAACATCAAGAATAACTGGGTTGGTGAAATCAAAATAATTATTATTTTCTCTAGTATGCTCGACTAGAGCAGTAGGGTTTATAATATTGAGGTTTTTTTTGTGTTTCTCTCATATTCAGACATTCGTTTCTTCAAGTACCTTCCAGTTTGTCCCACATAGCATTTGTTACAGTTGTTGCAATTTATTTTGTAGGTGACATTATAATGTAACTCTAAAAGGGTTTTTCTTTCTGTCGTGAAGAAAATCTTTTTCCGATAGTGTTATCATTTTTTGTAAAAGCAATATTATAATGTTCGTTATTCAAAACTGTTCTTTCAACAATTCTTTCCGAGAGATTTTTGACATATGGAATTTTATTTTATTTTTTTTGGTATTACTGTTGTTGCATTATCTGTTACCCTGAATGGTTTATTTTCGTGAAGATTCTATTGACTAATAATATTGGATAATTGTTCTTAACTAGGTATTGTTCTATCAATTCTTATTTTTTTTTGTGGTATTCTGCGTTCGAAATGGAAAGTGCTCTCGTTTTTAAATTCCTTATAATATTAAATTTATGTTGGAAATTATGATGTGAAAAATAGTTCAAAAATCTCTCTGAAAAACTAGGTTTATGATACCAGTCTACCTTTAAAATGTTTTCTGAAGTTTTTATAATTTTGGTATCAACAAATGCTATGGTACTATTATTTTCCACATCTAAAGTGAAATTTAATTTCGAGTGGAAACTTTGGAAAACTTTGAGATCTTCAACTTTTTTGTCTCTAGGAATGGCAGTGATTATATCATCAACATATCTTTTGAAGAAGGGTACTGAGAACGATAATTTTTTTAAACATTGTTGTTGCAATTCTGACATTACAAGATCCGAACATATGGGTGACATACAGTTTCCCATCCCAAGGTCATATATTTGTTTGTAAAAAACACCATTGAAATAAAATTAATTTGATTCCGCACAAAATTCAAAACCTTTTTTGAAAATGTCGAATGATAATGTAGTAAATTCTGCAATTTAATTCCACCTTTTTCTATTATTCTTATTGTGAGATCAATTGGTATGTTGCTAAATAGACTAACTACATCTAGAGAAATAAGTATGTAATCTTCAGCAATTTTTATATCTCTAATGAAATTGGAAAATTCAAAACAGTCTGTAACATGAAAATCATCTTTTTCAAACCCGTTCTTCAAAATTTCACTAACCCGTTTTGATAATTTGTGAATTGGAGAACCTATGAAACTAACGATTGGTCTTAAAGGCATATCTTTACATATTTTTGGTAAGTAATACATTTTTGGAAAGACTACATTCTCTGTTTTGAGGTGTTTCGCACATTTTTCTTCTATACAGTGGTTTTCGAAAAGTTTTTTTATTGATTTGTTAGTTTTGTTCTGGATAGTAGTAGTTGGATCTTTGGTTAGTATTGATATGTTCTTTCATCTCTCAACATTTCCGTAGCCTTGTCAATTAATTCTTGTTTGTCCAGGATTACTATGGTGTTACCTTCATCTGTAGTTATTATTGGATTTGCATTTTGTTTCAAAAATATATATATGTATGATTCGAACAAAGTTCGAGAAGTGTGCCGGACAGTTTCAAATGAAACAAATAATTTCGACGAAGTCGAAAACCCCTTCTCTGCACACTCTTCCACTAAGTACAAAGTTTGATAAAAATATGTTAGAAAAAAAAGTCTTCTCTACGAACATTGGAATACATCCGATGATTTCAATGTGGAATGTTCCTCCAGCGTACACAATTTCAAGTGCTATTCGCAATCAAGCATTGAATATTATCCTCCATTGGTCAGGAGTGACCACCTACAGACATGACATATTTCGCGGTTCGTTTCTCACTCATCAGTGCAAGGATAGGTCGGACAACATTAAGGTTGGTTATTCGAGAATTCCCAATGAACGATAACACGCAAAACTCAACAGGAAGAAGCACAGACTATATACGCGAAGAGTTGATGCATAATTCGAACAGAGTTCAAAAAGTGTGCCAGGGAATTCCGATATACTCGAGAAAAAATATCTTGCAGTCAGGTCTCGAATCGGGTCCAAGGCCCACAAAAGTTTCAACGGACGAATACCTTACCGCTGACCCACAGATCACCTTGTATAACCAAAGAGATAAAACATCTCGTCATTTCTTCATATTCAACAATCCCAGTTCTTTGAGTGTCACACTTTCTAATCTCAGTTATGAATCTGACATAATAGTTTTGAACCCGTTGGGTTCTGTTGACCGTATCCTGGCCCAAACAGGGATCATCTCAATAGACGCACGAAAATATAGTTGTGAGAGTACCTACTAGGGTTCCACTAAAAATAATGTTTGTATTCCAACACAAAGTATGTCTGTGGCGATATAGTAATGTTAATGCAGCATATGATCGTTGTACTCTGCTAGCTAATGATATGTTTTTGAAATCTTAATGATTAATCTATTATTAATCCAAATATTTCACATAATCAGCAAATTTCAGAAGTGGTCTACTGACACTAATGTGAAGTGATTGAGTCAGGTCTTCATATTGTTTGCCAAATAAAGAGTTGACTTGTTTGGATCGAGTTTGAGGGAGTGATGGCCGATATTTCAAAAGTCTTCTTCCACATTGTCGCTAGGAATAAATGAGTATATCTGTGTATAATCTGCATTCATACGAATAATATAGTAGTTTAGAAATGTTGGTAGTTAGCTGGTATATATTGTGAACAACAGAAGGCTAGGGATTGATCCTTGTGGCAGACCACTGCCGATTGTTCGGCAGCTAGACAACCCATGTTTTATTCTGATTACTTTCGATCGATCGGTTAAGTATGATTGAAACAACTGCAAACTCTCTAAACATACACCACATGATTTCATAATCGATAGAAAAATTTGTGTCTGATTATATCAAAGGCTTTACTATAATCTGGGGGTGCTGTACAAAAACCCTCATCATTTGCGTCTTCAATATCTTCGATTATATTGAGTGATGCGGCTGTGATTCGGGCAAAAACCAGACTGCCAAAATATCATTTGAATTCAACTATACCCTTAGATGGATTTCAATATTTTTTCTATCACCTCTAATTAACAATCTTATGCTAATTCATTTTGAAATAATCGTCATATTTGGCATACAATGAATCTTTTCTTCCACAAGAGCACAAACTAGTGTCTAAAACAAGTGTAAAAAAATTCTGTCACATCTGGTTTTAGAATTATTTATTTACTTAAAATTAGTATGAATAATAAACAAATTTAAATGGATCAACAGTAATCCTCTAATATATTTTTATCCCAATACCCTTGATGTGATTCTTTGAAAATCTTTCTGGTCCTAATACCGTCCCTCATACAAAGGAAGCAGGAGTATTTTGTGTAAGGGTGGTTACACAAAATATTCTTGCTTCCTGGCAATCCCAATAACAAACCGATAACGTCGCAGCACACTTTCCGTTGGTGTTCCTCATGCTTCAAAAAATTCATTGAAGTTTACATCGTTTCATAGCTCTCTTTACAATTCACTGTGTGTCATATTGATATGGGCGCTTTCTCATTCCCGTAGTGTAAGTGAGGAATCACACTGATCGACCAGGACCCCGCGACCGTCCACCTACGATCAAAAGTAGAAATAGATCAATGAAAACTTTCAAAGTCACACTGATCGACCATCCACGACCGACCACTAGAATAATTTTGTAAATCTGACATTAATTTGACATTCGAAAGGTTATGTGAATTGTCTGTTCATTTATTGAAAATAAGCTAAATTCATAATATCAATAGTT
Organism: Chrysolina haemoptera; assembly: GCA_958298965.1. Lineage (NCBI taxonomy): Eukaryota > Metazoa > Arthropoda > Insecta > Coleoptera > Chrysomelidae > Chrysolina > Chrysolina haemoptera. The sequence continues at coordinate 19,593,899 of OY282599.1, read as the reverse complement.
TTGCTTTAAATATTGAGCAGTAGTGATACTGAAGAAAAACATTTTATTTTTCCGGTAGGAAATATACCTATTTACATGAGTTTTGTTGAAGTCAAAAGTTCATCATAAATGTGTGTCAAAATGACATTACGTCAGGATAGTGTGACACCGACCAAAATTTCCAGCAGACTACAATTTCGAACATGGTCTTTGAAAAACGGTCGACGACGGTCAATGACGATTAGCCAGGAATCACACTGATCGACTAGGACCGACCGTCCGCGACCGTCCACCTACGACCAAAATTTCCAACACGTATATTCTTATCGCACAACTCATATTGTATAATCGTCATTGACCGTCCTCGACCGTTTTTCAAAGACCATGTTCGAAATTGTAGTCTGCTGGAAATTTTGGTCGGTGTCACACTATCCTGACGTAATGTCATTTTGACACACATTTATGATGAACTTTTGACTTCAACAAAACTCATGTAAATAGGTATATTTCCTACCGGAAAAATAAAATGTGCGTTAGGAATTGCAAAACTATTGATATTATGAATTTAACTTATTTTCAATAAATGAACAGACAATTCACATAACCTTTCGAATGTCAAATTAATGTCAGATTTACAAAATTATTCTAGTGGTCGGTCGTGGATGGTCGATCAGTCTGACTTTGAAAGTTTTCATTGATCTACTTCTACTTTTGGTCGTTTGTGGACGGTAGCGGACGGTCTGTCCTGGTCGATCAGTGTGATTCCTCACTTATACAGTGTGAGTTGTGCAATAAGAATATACGTGTTGGAAATTTTGGTCGTAGGTGGACGGTCGCGGACGGTCGATCCTAGTCGATCAGTGTGATTCCTGGCTAATGAAACAGCTTTCAGAGGTATATTTTGAATAGTCAACGGATAAGCGCCACTCTGTTTCATTGTAGTTTTGATTCTACAGATCTCACGAAACACTCACTTTTAACTTTAGGTTCTCAACAGAAAATCAAAAATATTGAAGATGTCCAGTTTTCAACGAATCTACAATGGGTTTTCTCTCTTTTGAAACTATAAACTGACCAAAGCTGTAGCCAAAACGACCAGAACTATGTTTATAATTTCTACTCGATATTTCCATTCAATATAGAAAAGCAATTATAAAGTTAACCGGAACTGGGAGTACCTAATAATGGAAAAATTGTTCAAGTTAATGTAAATTAAGTATTGCATAAATTACTTTCGAAATTATACAGTGAACTTTCAATGAGTTGTTCGTTTTTAATTTTATATTGAGAGAAAAGTTGCAAGTTCGTTATGCATCATGTCATATTATTTTCAATAAAAATCAAATTATGTTGGCATCATCAGGCATTGTGCTGTTTAAGGTGGCCGTTTTATGTCATGCAGTCTCACGGCTTTCTTTTGTTTCGTACACTTGCGCTTCGTATACCTTAAAAAATTCCCTGATATATCCTTTTTGGTAAATCAACTAATTAATTAATTTTTGACTTATCGTTCCGTACACCGACCACTGCGATGACCGAAAGGGTTTAGATTCCAAGCAACAAAAAATCCTTAACAAAGGGCTCCGCACCGTTTCAATGGGAAATTGGCTTTCGGTAAATTTGGTCGAACTTTTTATATATTGTAGAACTCATGATGCTGATCAAATGTCTCCATTGCGCGAATTCTCTAAATTAAACGGTTTAAATCATACAGGGTGTTGAAGTTCACTTTTCCAAAATCTTCGAATATATGAACTAAATCAATCATACATCGATTATTCATATGGCCAATAAAAATCAACTATAGATTATAGTAATTCCTTTATATACCCAGGATATACACGGTGAGTTCAAGGCTAGCAATTTTTTTAGTGATTTGTTCATTTCCAGATATTTTGAAGAATACTAAGATCAAATTCAATTGATGATGTAGCATCTCCTGAATCAGACTGCCATATTTTATACAAGATGTTTTATTTCTCATGAATCCGTCCTGCTTGTTGATATATTGAAATGCCTGGAATTCCGGATAACTTGATGATAAACTCGATCGTTTATGATAAGAGTTCACTCTGCATCTGCAAAGTATAGTGTCATCATAAACGATCGAGTTTGTTACTATGTTATCCGGAATTCCAGGCATTTTAAATATTTCAACGAGCAGGACGGGTTCATGAGAAACAAAACATCTTGTATAAAATATGAATTTAATCTCAGTATCCTTCAAAATATCTGGAAATGAATGGAATTCCACCGCTCAATTTTTTACAAATTACTAAAAAAATTGCTAGTCTTGGACTCACCCTGTAAATCATGAGTATGTGCAGGAATTACTATATCCCATAGTGGATTTTTATTGGCCATATAAATAATCGATGTATGATTGATTTGTTTTATATTTTCGAAGAAATGGCTGCACAATGGCCATTTGATTTTGGAAAAGTCGACTTTAACACCCTGTATGATCTAAACCATTGAATTTAGAGCGTTTGCGCAATGGAGACATTTGATCAGCATCACGAGTTCTACAATATATTAAAATTTCGAGCAAATTTACCGAAAGCCATTTTCTCATTGAAACGGTGCGGGGTCCGTTGCACACTACGAATCTGACTAGAATTGGTATTCATAACGATAAGATTCCGAAATATTGCAAATACATCATTTACTCAGTTTATACAACAACCAGTAACTTTCACGAACCTTCAAAACCAAATTTTGTAGATAATAGAATAGATACAGATACATTTCAAGTAATTTAGCATTTCAAGTATAAACTAAGGTTAAATGAAATAACTAGAAAATAAATATTCAATGCAAAGATACTAGAAAGCTCTGCTTATTATGCCAGAGACGTGAACATAATTCAAATTCAGTAATTCGTATAAAATTGGATATTTAATATAATAGCGAGAAAAATGCTAGAAAGCCTTTTCGAAGAAAACATTCACATTTTTCCTTTATTTATACATAGCTTCGTTGGTGACAACTGGAAATAAAAATTTGGTAGAAATGTAACAAAATCCAGCAAATTCATATGAAATTGGAGCTGTTTAGTAGTTCAGGTGATTTTTCAATAGATGGCTCCACAATAAAATTAATTTGTGACAAGAAAAATACTACGTCAAAATGTCGAATGGAAAAAAAATATTGTTCGATAAAAATGTACAGGGTCAGCACGACTGGGAATTCAACATTACAGGTACTACATCTGGTGGCGAGTTTTTAAACTAATTTTGTGTATATAGTAATCATTTTGAAAAAACTCAAAGAAAATTTGCTATTATATTGATGTTCATCAATCTATTCATATGTTAAGTTTTTTATAAATTTGTTAATTTTTATCAATTTTGAAATTCTAAAAACTTATATATTTAAATATGTTCAATGTATTGTCTTCCTTATACCAGAACTTGTTCTGTTTGGAAGGTGTATTATCAATAAATAAAATAAATTTTATCGTCAAATATTTCATCATTTTTTGAATCTGTGGTGATTATTTGATAATAATAATAATATTGTGAATATTGTGTTGCCCTGTTGACACAATGTACGTGAAAGTAGTTTGACTTTCGCAACTTTGGCGCTGGTATCGAATTTCGAATACCCATTATTTTTATACAAACCAAAACAAATTCTGGATATCCATTCTCTTTATAAGTTAAAGATTTGTACTTTTATTCACCTAATCAAAAATAATTTCAAACACTCTGATTTGGCTTTCAACCTCATTAACACAAATCATAACCACTTGACGAGGCAATCAGATACTTTGTCAGTTATCAAAGTGAAAACAAATGTGGGTCAACAATAAATATATTTTTTGTACAACTGACATTAAAAATGACGTTTTTAATTCATTGACACATGAACTAAAAACTGACGTTTTCACAAAATCACTTTTAACACTAGTGTTAAAAGTACTTTTAACACTAGTGTTAAAAGTAAAATGACAGATGAGATGATGGATACTCAGTAATATAGATCTCTCTAATAGAAACACTTCAATCAGATATTATAATCAGAACACCTACTCAAGAGGAATCGTTTATAAAAGTTCACACATGTATTTGGTCGTTTGCGCAATTGATAATACTAATTCCTTTTGAAGTTACAAACGAAGTAGTATTTAGTCCAACTGTAGAATGTCCTTCATCACTGACAAATAATGACATTCATAAATAAAGTGCGTTGGGCTTTATTATATTTGAAGTATCTGTCAGTCAGCCTTGTAATCCAAAGATCGTGTGTTCGAATCCTTATGGATCTTAGTTTTTTTTTGTTTTTTTCTTACTAGCAGTAACTGTTGAACAAAAAATTTTGTATGATACATTTGTTAAAAGTGATTTTATTTTGCTCGTGGGGTTGCTCCACTCGCTAACGCTCGTTTCGCAATATTCCCCACTCACAAAATAAAATGCCACTTTTAACACTTGTATCATAAATAACTATTAAAGGAATAATGCATTAAATGAATTGCCAAAATCTTTGGAATCCAATGGTAAAATGAGATTTAAAGTAAATTTGAAAAAATATTTATTATCATGAATATAAAAATTAGAAATATCTAGTTAGTAATCATTTCAGTTTAGTTGAAAATGTGTTTATATTTTTTCCCTGTCATAAACTTGTAAGTTTCTTGGAATATAGATGTTATTATTATTAATATTATTATGATAGAATAGAATAGAATAGAGCATGTTCATAATTATCCACATTCAGTGCCGAGAAACAGAGCCATATCGGATGTATGCATGCATGTGTCAATATGAGGGGCAACTAAACATATTTTTTTGTTCATTCCATTGATTATTTTTCTCAACTCGAGCTGATGTGGAAACTTATTTTTATCTTTTACCTACCTAGTTCCTTGAAGATACATACCTATTCAGAATTCTTGTATTTCTTTCTCCTGTGTTTTTAATAAAACTAATGTTTTTCGACAAAAAAAAATTAAATACAACATGATGTATCTTATTTTGAATAACTATTCAGAGTCGTTTAAATTCAAACGAAACGTTTGCATTTTCAACCCCTTCTATAACGATAATCGTGAATTTGGTATTGACAATATTAGTTGGATGTTGTGTTGACAATAGTTATTTTCCTAACAAGTGCGGAAAGTGATACTTTCCCACACGCGACTGCCGTTGACCCGAACGACGCGAAGCGAAGTTCGAGCAAGTAGTCAAGGGCGGGAAAGACACAGACGCATGAATTAGGAACATTATTTTTTCTACGACCACATAAAAATTCAACAAGCACATTGAAAACATACAAAAATTTTAATAAAAACCTTCAAATTATCATTAATATTAATGTTAAAAACATAATTTGTTGCATTCTGCAAATGAGTCAGACTAGCCGGTCCGATTGATAATAACTTAGCTTTTTATAGCAAATCTTTGGTTACCACACCAAACCACTTGACTCAGATTAGTTTGACTGTTATGTGGATTGATTTTGAAAATATATATAAAATTATCGCAATTTATATTTCATTCCAATGAATGAAAAATTTGCGAAAACAAAAAAATAATCTGGTTATATATATATTAAATATTAAAACCTATTTTAGTTAGTTTGAATAGTACTATAATAGGTAAAATCAATGAAATGTACATATAATAACGTTACATTGACGTTACTAGTGCGGGAAAATGGTATTTTTGAAACTAAAATGCGTGTGGGAAAAAGGGTAAAAATGCACTGTCGTAAAAAAAGTTGGTTGCACAAGAACACCAAATTTTCATCGTCGATTTTCATATGTCTGATATATGGTTTTTAGAACTGTGGCAGATGCTCTGAAGAAGGGGGAGAAAGTCGAAGCTGAATCTTTCGAGTGCGTGACAATATACTTCAGTGATATCGTAGGATTTACAGAACTTTCCGCTGATAGTACTCCTTTACAAGTTATCGATTTGCTCAATGATCTCTACACATGTTTTGATTCAATCATATCCCACTACGATGTATATAAGGCAAGTATAATATTCACGTATTTTGTGCCAGTTTGACCAACTCAGGTGGATTGAAGATGCCAGAAGAATTCATTATTATTGAATAGATATGCTAATTACCTCATACTGTGATAACAAACCATAATCATTTTAAGAAACTAAACAGTAAACTATTAGATATTGTCCCACGATCACTATTCATAATTTTATTTTGTTCACTTATTTCTAAGCTTTTATGAGCATATACAGTATCAGAAACAATGTATCTGGGGTATTAACAGAATTCTACACGAGCAACAAGGAACCTAGGTACCTATGATAATAGGTACCACATAAACAAGAGAGACGCACTGTGCACCGCTCCTGTTACCCCACCCGAAGCATTAACGGACCACGTGGCAATGCGACACAGCGAACGTCGATATCATTTCCTCGAGCGAGTCGAGGAGAAACGGTAATGCTCTCTCAACACATAGCAAGCTATTCTTTACGCTCTCATGAAACCACCATACCCAAGATAAATACTTTCCGATACTGTATAGATGCCCGTTGTTGTTACCTTGTCCAACTAAGCTTAACAAACTGATGCCTATAATAATATAATAATAGTAATAATACCCCCTCATAAGCATTCGTAGAGCGTGCCCAAAGGCATAGCCTGTGCGGGTAGACAACGGCTATGATTATTATTTGCCGTGGCGCTACGGTGCGATTTACTGATTTTCAGTGACGTATTCACTTTTCAACTGTAAAAAAAACGGACCTACAGCACCACCTTGGGTGGTCGATGTGCATTCCAAGCTAGCACTGTGGAATGGTTTTCTTGTGAAACATGACGAGCAACTGCTGATTTTTTCGTTCTTTCATATTAGAGATGTGCTAAGTCGCTAAGTGTTCTTTATATCTTACTCCAATAGATCTTTTAGTCTGTCCATAATATTTTGCACCGCAGTTCTTACATTCAATGTCGTAGATTCTAGAATCTTTCAATTCCTTGACTCTGTCCGTTGGGATGCCCAAAAGGTTGTGTAGTGTATGACATGCTTTAAATGAATCTAGAAGGAAAAACGGGAAAAAAAGAAAAAAACCTGACCCCCTCTCCCGAAAAAAACACGAAAAAAAAAGAAGGAATCAGGCTGCATGTGTTTTGTTATGCAATAATAAAACTAAAATACTCGAACAACCATTGGCAGCCCGTTAGGGTGGGTATGGTCGCGTGAACTTGTATTTGAAAAAGGGACCCCCTAACGGTATGCCAATGGCTTTTCGACTATTTCAGTTCTATGATTTCATTATAACATTATTCATAATTACTATAATTTAATTTGAAAAACCTACGACGATTCTTTGATTCATTCCTTATTATTATGAGGATATACGGACAATACTGTCCCCCAAAAGACATACTGAGTAAAATCGTATCCCGGTCTATGTCCTTCCTTGCCCTAGTGACGTTTTGTCCCATCTTGTAGTTGACTCCATTTTTCCGTCAGTGCTGGTACCGAGGAATGATTCAGGTCCAATTTGAGTTGTTGTCTAGTGGAAGTTCCCAGATAAATTGGCTTCTCAGGATTCCGGCCGGGTGTTTATAGGAGAAAGTATGGTTCTGTAGCTACCACCTTGTCGTGTAGAATTCTCTGTCTTTTAACGGAAAATCCAAGCTTGCTTGGAATCCACGGAATCTAAAGCTTACAGAAAGAGTTGCCTAAATAACTAGTCTTTCATAATGAATAGCCCCTTCATGTAAGTTAAGTCCTATTCACTCACAAAGTCTTCCGAAAGTTGGACTAGCTCGGGTTGTTGACAGGTACCGCTTCAGGGTGCGTTTTTTTCGAAAAAAGCCTGTGTGTGCCTCCTTTTGCCCAGAAGAGGGATTAATTATAGTGTGGGTTCCTGAAAAAAAGTACCTATCTACTTCAATTCCAGTGTGGTAATGTGTATGCCAAGCTGATCACAAACGCCCCATATGTCTCTGTGAAGTTAAGCTGTTGTATCAACTATACGGGCAGGCAAATCCTGCTTCTTGTTCGGAAAATGAAACTATTTCACCTTGAAGGTGGTGTCGAACATCGAAGATGGGATCTCACCCTCTGGTTGCACATTGTATAGGAAATCTGCTAGGTATTTCCTCTTTTGTACAGGTTTTTATATAGTGCATTATGTTCTTTTCACCTAATTCTTCAATAGGTACTTCCCTTCTTCCTGTTAATGCAGAGTCCCAAAATCATACCAATAAAACATCACCCCTGGTCACCTGGTTGAATGAGGTCTAAGAGACTTTACGTCGCGCGTCGGGTCGTTTACCATCATCACGACTGATTCCTGAAGGTTTTAAAATTGCGGTAAGGCCTGCTGATATCAATGCGCGTTTTGAGACAAGCAACCTGCAAAAGTTGCAACTCCTGCAACTCAAACCATGCCTCCTCCCTCATCAACTTCAACACCATACACACAAGTATGAGGTACGCACTGAACCCAACCTGAGACCAACTGCCATAATTTCTGAAATATCGAGTGAATCCTAACCCCAGAACCGATCAAAATAATTCAAAAGACAAGAGAAAGCTGAAACGATCATTGCAAGGCCTGATTTCAATTGTCAATATTGGTAGTGTTCCTAGCGCCAGCTTTGAAAATTTACTCTTCAACTGTTAATTAATCTTGTTTCTGCCTGATTGATATCCGTCTGATTCAACTGGGGTGGGGAGAATTTACGTCAAAATTGTATATTTGTGTTTTGGTTATATTCTTTATGCCAAATTTTCATGTATACGATATCCGGCAATTCGGTTGTACAAAAATGTTCGGATTGGTTGAATTGGTAGGCTTGACAATAACTCAACCAATCAGAACACTTTCGTACCATCGAATCATCGGATATCGTATGCATGAAAATCCGGCCTTATTCATGTGTTCACTATCCTGTCCCAGTTTTGTGCTTCGATAATTTGATTTTAATTTTAGGTCGAAACGATTGGAGATGCATACATGGTTGTGAGTGGATTACCAATAAGAAATGGTGACCGACATGCCGGCGAAATAGCTTCCATGGCATTGCATTTGCTCAGTAAAATAAAAAAATTCGAAATTAAACATAGACAAGGTGAAGTACTCCAATTGAGGATAGGTATCCACTCAGGTGAGTTGTTTGAAGATCAATTTGCATTTTCAATGGTGACAATTAAAAAAGCAACAGATGAAAAATCTCGGATCAAAAATCCCCTGAAAAAAAATACTTTCAAATAAAATCATCAAAAAAAAAACTCTCTAACTGAAAATAATTTCATACTTATATTGTCATAAACATTCAATTGCGGTCCTAAAACGTAATTCCTCTCTTCGCTAATATTGACATATTTTAGCAGTTAACATTTTTTTTTGGTCTCTTTTTAACTTTTGTTGCACCTAAGTTTGTATTCAAAGTTGAGTCGAGTTATAAAATAATGAAAATTATAGTACAATTTACACATCTGGAGATTTATTTTCTGAAGATTTCTGAAGATTTCTGGAGATTCACTATCCTGGAGATTCATATTCGATCTTTTTTTGGGAGGGGGGGGGGGGGGTATTTTACTCCTGTAAATGTTAATTCCTAGAATATTTTCAACTCACTAGACTCAATCTGAAAATCAACCGACTTCTTTTTCAGGTCACGTAGTTGCTGGTGTAGTTGGCCTGAAGATGCCAAGGTACTGCCTCTTTGGTGATACAGTGAACACTGCATCTAGGATGGAGAGTTCGGGTCAAGCATTTAGAATCCACATATCACATGCCACTTTTATGCTCCTACAAAGATTGGGTGGTTATACCTGTGAAGAAAGGGGAGTAATACCTATCAAGGTAAATATTGTCAATAATTGTCAATATTAATTTCGTCTCCAATTTTCGTTGAGTGAACTTGTGCTGATCCACCATTTTTTTTATAACGATTGTTAAATGTTGATCATGGTTTCTATAAGCGCCTAGAAAATCTCCTTTTCCTCCTACCCCTATAGAAAGTACACACTTTTCTGCCTCAAACCAGGGAGGAAACTCATACTTTTCCTCCCAAAGTGATTGATTGTCGCTCGACAAAAAGATTAATCTTTGGAGAACGACAATGACACTTTGTGCTCGAAATACACACATTATTTTTTCTACAAGCGCAGCTCTGAGAAAAAAAATTATCGACACTTCATTCAAATAGGCACATAACATTACTTATGAGAAAATCACTCAATAGCAATCCGATATGTATAAGCTATCTAGATGTCCAATAATTCAAATCACTAACAAGAAAAAAGTTAAATAACGTTCTTGAAAAAAAAAAGGAGTTGCAATTACCAGGTGCTGAACCCGGGACCTTCGGATTACCGCTAGCCGTAGTACAACCGCAGATTCTCAGACATTCTCATTCATGACTGTATTGTCTATACTTTCCATCATGCAAGTATAGGTCCGTTTTAGACAAAAGCAGTTGAGATGCGTTTTAAATTACCAAAAAAATGTTCATTAAGTGCCTTTTTCTCCCTAGTACCGCGCCGGTTTCATTAGCAAGCGGTGTATTAGAAGTCATGATTCAATAGCTATTATTCGGATGAATATTTCCAATTCAAGTTGAAATGGCTCTTTCAGCCAACAAAAAATGTATTTAAACTGAAGATTCACAGCTGAGTTAGCAAATAGATGCCAGATTCGTCAATTCAGAGAAAGGCAATAAAAAACGATAATAAAAGAGAATTAAAACTTGTAATAGGACATTTTTACAGCCCATTAATTATGAGATCCGTAAAGTTTCTGTTGTGGAATTTTCGAATATCTATAAGTTGCAAAAAGCACCATCATGAAATTGTATGGAAAATTGGATCTCAGTCCCTCGGACGGGAAACTGCCGGGGCGTCGTCGTGCACATCTGTCCGTCATCCCCCATGTCCCATCTCTGACCGGAAGGTGTCAAGGTAGCAGGCGGAGTTTGTTATTTCAATGGAATCATGTCATTTTTAGGAAAAAAAAAGTATCCATCTATTCAATCACAAAGCCAAGCAACCGTAAGAGCCGTTACTGTCTGCATGAAAGATATGTATACGGATGCAAGCCAGGATTGAATTGGGGCATACTTAGACAAATTAATGGAAACCTAGAGAAACCTATTGCTTGCTATAGCAAAAAAATATCAGTTGACGAAAGAAAGATCCTTCATTTGAATTAGAACCACTCGCTATTGTGAGGACCTTGGAACGCTTCCGTCATTATCTACAGTCACCATATCCATAGCTGAAATGCTGTCAAGAACGCTATGTCCAAACAGTCAATTATTTCTAAAATAGCCAGGTAGATGTTATCGCTGAAGAAATACAAGTTCCATTTACCACACAAACCAGATGAATTGATGCAACTAATGGATACTTCGAATAGAAACCAGGAAAGGCAAGAAGGTCATGAAAAAACAGCAACGGGAAAAAGGATACACATTGTTTGGAGATATACAAAGCAATAAGCCTATATTCAGGGAATCTGATTCACGAGGAAACAGAATATATGAAATTACATAGAGGGATTGACGCTGGTTACATTTTCAGTAGGAATTATCGACTGCGTTTGGGATAGTACGTAAGAACCTCATTATTCCCAGCTCGCACAAGTCTTCTGAAGACTTCTGTAGGTTTCCTGTAGGTGTGCAGCAGGAAAACACTTAAAACAAATTTCAGAACAAATTCTATAAAAAAATAATGAAAATAGATCTGTTGTAAATCCAACCTTCTCCGAAAATCCTTTACACCAGACATTTTCTGCAAACAGAAAATAGCTTAGACCCCTACAACCGTTGAATTGTATCCATCAGATAACCGAAAAAGCTCTACTTAAGTGCTCTACGGATATTCGGGAATTTTTCACTTCGAGTGGGTGTGATCACCTACTCAGTTCCAATCATCACAGTCACGACAAACGAAGACCTATATTTTCTGATACTTCATCAGTTTAATTTTTTGTTCATTTTCATATATGAAATCACTTGAGAGAAAATGATACATGCTCTACATCACTTCTCTCAGAAGTATAAAATAATGCTCAAAGTGAGCAAAAAGCACCCAGTAACAAAAATATCACCTATTATAAAATGCTTCCGAAAAAGTATAACAAATATATTAGTGAACGATATCCATTCATTTCATAAATAGTATACGAATAAATGTAAGTGATTTGCAGAATTTGGAAATAGTATATTTCATAATGAGCATGAAATGGCATATATTTCCCACGAGTAGGAATATGAAATTTAAGTAGTACGAGCGTAGCGAGTACTACAATAGTTCATATACCTACGAGTATATATATATACAACCTAAAAAAGGAATTGAAGATACAAATATTCAAGATTATAATAAAAATCGAACGCTAATCGATTTCAAAAAAGAAAAAAAATGTGGGTTATGTGGGATTTGACCCCTCACCCCCACTATCCAAAACCTAAACGTACCCTCACTCTTCACTCGCTGCTACGAGCTCGCATAATAATATGATGAAATTAACTGCTATTGAAACTTCCGTGGCCGGAAAAAAGCGCAAATGAAAAAAACGCAAAGCACAATTGAAAAAAATACTCAAATACCAAAAAACTAATTCATACATTTTGAACTTGCAAGCTAGTTTAGCTTGTTCAAGTTAGGTTTGTGTGTCAATCGCGAGCGAAAAACTAATTCACGCATTTTCGTCTCGCAAGCTAGGTTAGCTTGCTCAGGTTAGGTTTGTGTGTCAATCACGAGCGAAAAACTAATTCACGCATTTTCGTCTCGCAAGCTAGGTTAGCTTGCTCAGGTAAGGTTTGTGTGTCAATCGCGAGCGAAAAACTAATTCACGCATTTTCGACTCGCAAGCTAAGTTAGCTTGCTCAGGTAAGGTTTGTGTGTCAATCGCGAGCGAAAAACTAATTCACGCATTTTCGACTCGCAAGCTAAGTTAGCTTGCTCAGGTTAGGTTTGTGTGTCAATCGCGAGCGAAAAACTGAGTCACGCATTTTCGTCTCGCAAGCTAGGTTAGCTTGCTCAGGTTAGGTTTGTGTGTCAATCGCGAGCGAAAAACTAATTCACGCATTTTCAACTCGCAAGCTAGGTTAGCTTGCTCAGGTTAGGTTTGTGTGTCAATCGCGAGCAAAAAAAACATATGATCTATTTTCGGCAATTGATCATTTCGAGAACTGAGTATTTATTTCGGAGAATGGCCGAATTTGGCATATGATTCGAACATAATATGCAGAACATAATATTATTATCGGAAAAAAGCGCACATCGTTGTGTTTTTTTTCTATGTGCGGTTTATATACGAGAGGTTTTTGCCTTGTGCCATTTAATCCATGTGTGCAATTTTCCACGTGCGGATATTTCTTGTGGGCTTTTGTAACATTGCGCTTTTTTCTATGCGTTTATTTTCTTTGCGTTTTTTTCAATTGCGCTTTTTTCCTAGATTCAGAAACTTTGTGCCAACTATTCGAAAATATAGAATTTGATTGTTATCAATCTTTATATTTAAATTAGCGGTTTCAATGGCAAATCATCCTCACCATTACTAATCATTTTCGATTACTTATTTTTTTTTACGAATTTTGTTAATACTGATGTGAAATATCAAATTATTAGAACGTTAACAAACTTGATTCGATCTTATATTATTTATGATCATAAAAATGACAGTCTAAATGATCATTACAGTATAGTTTGCGATGTAGAAATGATAAAGTGTTTTACAATCGGCCTATATACTTCCTTGATTGATGATGAGAAAGTGTATCGCTTTAATCACCGCGCCGGTTTCATTAGCAAGCGGTGTATTAGAAGTCATGATTCAAATGCTTATATCTATATTTTTGTTTTGAAGTGGCTTCGTATTTTTCAAATCGATAGAAAAATTGAATTTTTCATACTGATTCATGAACTATTATAATGCTGTGATTTGATTTCAGGGAAAAGGTGACATGCGAACGTACTGGTTGGTTGGAGATGATCCTGTGCAAAGGTTAGCTAGAATCAGAGAAGATATAATCGGATCAAATTTGTTCAGCAGCATCAGTTCCGAGAGTGAGTACACATAACTGATTAGTGGACAAAATCATCACTTCCAAATTGATAAATAATTGATAATCACAAAATTGCAAAACTGTAAAATAGTCTAGGTGTCCTTAAGAACCCATCAAAATGTAATCTAGTGCTTTCTGAAATATATCTTTTTCCTTTTTTCATTGAGTGACTGCAAGAATCTGAATTATCTTTATATCCAACTTCTTAACGATACTTATTTCAGATTATAAATACTAGCAAAATATCTATTTCAGTTACTCGTTCTGTCAGATTTACCTATAAATAACAGAAAGAATTTAACCATAATCATCCGCAAAAAATCTACGTGAAGTGCTACAAAACACATTTTAGGTACTCAAATACTATAGCATATTATATTTTCATGAAAAGGTAGGGGTCTTCAGAAACGATGATCTTTTCCTTTTTCTTCTCCGATCATTTTTAGCAGAATTATGACCAATCAAATATTCGGCTCCGCCAGAACTTTCAGCGGCGGGTAAGAGTGAACCTGAAATCTGATGTCGGCGTTCAATCAAATTTTCTGGGAAAACGAGCGCATTTCATAAGAAATTACTGGGAATAATTTGTGTGGAAAATTGAATTGTTTTTCACCTGTTGAGTTGTTTTTCCGATAAATCATATACTTTCCAAGATTACAGCAAAAATCTATTTATATATTTTTAAATGAAAAAAATATGGTCCAGCCCTAGAATTTCGATAAACAATTTTTTTTCGTGTTTATCATGGCTCCAACTACTAGCATACCAAGTTGGGTGGTGCTACAATCGATTCTTGTCTCAAAACCCAATCGCACTGGATTAATAAGTTGCTTCGATTTTTATTGCCGGAATGTTGTTTAATGACTAATGATGATAATAATACTTCCTCATAAAGACTCGTATAGTGTACCCAATGGCGTAGCCTGTTCGGGTAGACACGGCTATTATTATTATTATTTGCCGTGGTGCTTCGAGGTGAATGATTGAATTTTGATGGTGTATTCACTTTTCCGCTGTAGGAAAATCCTACAGCACCACCTCAGTGTTCTTATTAATGTTTTTACCAAAGTCAATGAATAAGCTCTATTAAAAAGGTGCACTGCCGTGGAGAGGGTTGCCATCATAAGGAAGTGGCATGGGGTTGCCACCCATCCCATTGCCGGAACCTCTGGTTGCCGGAAACTCAGGTTACAGGGCGTAAGCAACCCCTATTTTTTCGTCATCATATTATCGTTTAGATAGTTTGCCCACATTTGCCGATTCGATATCGTCTTGAATACGCTACTTGAAGGAGAACATACGGTTGTCGGAAATGGTGTGGCAACCGTCGTCCAAAGTCGAGCACACGCGGCATTTTTCAAATCGCGCGACTCGAATGATTTCCGACTATTTTTTGCATTCAGATATAAACAAAGCAGAGTCAATTAGTTGTGCAATTGAAGAGCACACGGAAAAAACGATGAAATTCCATTTTTTGCCAAATTCATTCGTATACATAATATTAACCCTTTCAAAAACTGCATCTTTTGGTACATAAATAAACGGGAATATCGATAACAGTCACATAGAAAAAATGCATTCAAAAATAACATACTCGGGAAAAACGATGAAAGTCTATACGAAATTTGAAAAAATGATGAGGATCCGCTTATTAGTCCTCAGAAAAACAACGAATAGACTACAAGCCCAGGCCAATTTTGGAGGGGTCATTTGACCCAGACTTATAGTGCCATACGAAACAACTCCTTTGCGCACTGTGTCGTCAGTTGTGAGCGGTGCAGATGAGTACGCAGGTCAACGAAACTTTCCATCCAGAGGAGGGATTTTTTGACAAAAGATTCTTGGACGGCATTTCTCAAGATGACAAGATCACTGAAAAATAATCAAGTAGGACCTAATGCCGTACAAAAAGAACGGTGCTGAGAGCCAGCAATTTTTTTTATTTTCCCCAAATTTTTGTTATGACTTCAGGTGATTTATTACTGTTTTTTAGGAAATTTAAGCATCTTTAATATACTGCAAGCCCGTATAACATTTCGGGGGCATGAAACATGTAAAGAACGATGATACCATATGAAAATCTCCAACAACCCCATAGACGTGGCCGAATTTTTTTCTGACCACTATCACTCAGACAACTCTGGAGGAAATTACAATCCTACATTTCTAGAAATAAAAACCCAAACAGAACAAGTAAACTTATATTTCACTACAGATGAAAACCTAGCATATAATCATCAATCATCTCTTCACTATGGACGACTGGTTCAGACAAAATCCACTATCCACTTATTAGCAATAGCAATAAACTCTATAATCGAAAGTATTCCGAAAGGGATTCATAAAATCATTAACGTTGAAGATTTGGTAATATTTCATTCCTCCAAATCCATCTACAAAACTGACAAATTCTGCAAAGATCCGTTGATATCCTCCTTAGAGAAACTACAGGAAAAGGTTTCAAATTCTCTACTTCTAAAACTAAAGCCATTTTCATTTCTGCAGAAAAAGAAAACATCATGATGTACCAAATCTCAATCTGAAAGAACCAGGACTCGACTGAATATCTAGGCTTAACTTTCGTCTCCAAACTTACATGGAGCCCTCATCTGAGCGATCTCAGGGTGAGATGCCAAAAATCACTCAGTGTCATGAAAACACTAGCTGGAATAAGATGGGGCGCAGATCAAGAAGTACTGCTGAATATTTATCAAAGTCTAACCTTTTCCAGAATTGCTTATGGATGCACAATCTACTCGTCTGCCAGGAAAAGCCGCCTGAAAACTCTAGATAGGATTCAGAAAACCGCCCTACGACTGGCAACTGGTTCATCCAGAACAAGCCCGACATTGTCACTGAACTGTATGGCAGCACTTCCTCCACTTGAATACAGAACATCCAGACTTCTGTTTGACTATGCAATGAAAATATATGCCCAACCACACCATCCAAATTTTGATATATTATAGGGCCATGACGACTATTTCAATAAGTTTTCTGCAACCATCAACCATATGGCAATACGCATTAAAGAACAAAACTTAATTACACATCATTTTCCAGAATTTCCGACAAGGACTTTATCGGACATAAAAATCTTATGCAATAGAGAGAGAACAAAGCAAGTCGAAGTCGAATACAGAACAGCTGATAATGGAATATAATCAGAATATTGAAAAATTTGAAAATTTCAAAAAAATTACAGAGACGGATCTAAAACAAAAAACAGGATTGGTTGGGCACTCCACCCCGCTGCAAGTATTTTTACTGCAGAACTTTACGCTATTACACAAGTTATCCTCTACTGATGTGAATTCGCTACTGACAGTCAGCAATTTCTGATATGCTTTGACTCCCTGAGCTCTTTGAAAGCCATGCAAAATAAATTCACATTCGATCCTTTAGTCGCTAATATCATCACTCGACTCCTTGCCAAACGTGCAGTCAAAACTATAGCATATACATACATATACATTTGCTGTCTGCCTGTCAAGCTTATGCGGTCTCAGCCTATGTCCACAGGCATAACGCGGCGCTACGAGTGTTGTAATATCATCTACAACACTCCTTTGGTATAGACGATATACCGGTGTGCCGTAATGCGGCAGAAATCTTAGCCTTGGTTTACTCCGTCTGCTCAGGGCACATGAATCTCGGACCTAGTAATCACTCACCCCCACGATCTGGGTAAATGACACCAGTGCACCTCCTCCGGATATAACGGGGCTCTGGAGATGAGGCCCAACTGGGATAATCCTATGGGATAAAAAAAAAATAATGATGAGAATTTCTAAATTCAATTTTCACCCACTTCCAATCGCTCGAATCAAGGACCAGTGGTAATACAAGGATTCCATAATATTAATGGAATTATAATAATAGATATAGAGCGTAAATTGTATATTTTCATTTTTTTATGAATAAAGTGATCGTAAAAAATGAAAGAAATAATATTATTTAATCTTTCACCAATAATTAATTTCATAATTTCCTTTCATAAAATCACACTGATAGTTATTACACTAACAATTTTCAAAAAACGTCGATATTTTAATACAAATGATAAATTGTACCAAATTTCGCATTGAAATATCGTTGTAGGAATGTGAGAGACGCCCCTAAGATGCATATAGTAATACGTACTCTTTATGAGACTAGAACTATAAAAAATTAGGAAACAATTTTTTTGTTGTGTAGGTGGCTGTGATTCCAAATCTTGATATTGGTTCCGATTCTAAACAACTTTTGTAAATAAACTTTTTTGATAATATTAAAAATTAAGGGTAGCTTACTCTTGATCAAAATTTCTATTTTTTGTTCTCCCCTGTACACCGGTTAGAAATTCAGAATTTTGATAACACAAATATAGGTTTTTCGCGAAGCACCAACTTTTATGAGGGATAAAATTTTCTGACAAGTGCATGTTAAAATAAAAAAGTTTCCCATATGGTGCAAATTTTTTAAACTCACTATATACCAATTCCAGTCGTATAGCACTATTCTTTTTGTACGGCATAGAATTTTTCTTGATTATTGCCATACTAACTAATAAGTTATATTCATGCCGTAAAAAAACAAATGACCGTAAAATTACCCTTTCTAGAGGGGAAATAAATTTTCCAGGGCAGTCACATGTTCCACGAAAAATGTACGGCATAACAAAAAATGACATATTTTCATAAAATAGTATTAAGTTCATTGAGTTTGGTGTTGTGTCAAATGACCCAAACTATACTAGTTAGGGTAAGAGGGTTAAGTGCGGAGCTTCCCACCCCTGTACCTGCAAATATGTACGGCATTGCTAAAAAATAAATCTATGTAGTCATAAAAATTCAAAGATACAAATGCCGTACAGTAAGAAATCACCTGAAGTCGTAATAAAAATTTGGGGAAAATAAAAAAAATTACTGGCTCTAAGCACCGTTCTTTTTGTACGGCATTAGGTCCTACTTGATTATTTTTCAGTGATCTTATCACCTTGAGAAATTCCGTCCAAGAATCTTTTGTCGAAAAATCCCTCCTCTGGATGGAAAGTTTCGTTGACCTGCGTACTCATCTGCACCGCTCACAACTGACGGCACAGTGCGCAAAGGAGTTGTTTCGTATGGCACTATAATTCTGATAATTCATGCTGGGTCAAATGACCCCTCCAAAATTGGCCTGGGCTTGTAGTCTAGAACTGGATCAATTCTAAATCAGTTGTCCACGTGAGATTTTGAGGTTAAATTAACGTCATGCGGGTATTATCCATCCAGAAATAAGGTAAATGGTGTTTGGAAATAGTTATTTATGATACAAGTGTTAAAAGTGGCATTTTATTTTGTGAGTGGGGAATATTGCGAAACGAGCGTTAGCGAGTGGAGCAACCCCACGAGCAAAATAAAATCACTTTTAACAAATGTATCATACAAAATTTTTTGTTCAACAGTTACTGCTAGTAAGAAAAAAACAAAAAAAAAATAAGATCCATAAGGATTCGAACACACGATCTTTGGATTACAAGGCTGACTGACAGATACTTCAAATATAATAAACCCCAACGCACTTTATTTATGAATGTCATTATTTGTCAGTGATGAAGGACATTCTACAGTTGGACTAAATACTACTTCGTTTGTAACTTCAAAAGGAATTAGTATTATCAATTGCGCAAACGACCAAATACATGTGTGAACTTTTATAAACGATTCCTCTTGAGTAGGTGTTCTGATTATAATATCTGATTGAAGTGTTTCTATTAGAGAGATCTATATTACTGAGTATCCATCATCTCATCTGTCATTTTACTTTTAACACTAGTGTTAAAAGTACTTTTAACACTAGTGTTAAAAGTGATTTTGTGAAAACGTCAGTTTTTAGTTCATGTGTCAATGAATTAAAAACGTCATTTTTAATGTCAGTTGTACAAAAAAGAAATTATTCAAATTCATTAATTATTGTTTCACCACTTTCAGGTTTAGTACCTTGTGTATGGCAAAATACGACATAAAAAAGGTCTTCATGTTCTTCATTTACCGCCTAAATAAGAACATTCATTGGTTAAATCAGAATAATTTGACGAAAATATTATTATTAGAACCGACAATAAATTTCTCACAAAAATCGGACTATCATCATTTTTCCCAGAAAAAATACGTGATTATATTACATATTGAGGGATATCTTCTGATAGGCAGGTCTGTTAGTCGAAAAATGTATTTATATAAATAAGAAGTTATAATAGGGGGTCTGTTCTCCTTACTTGCTGAAAATACATAACCGACCTGCTAAAATGGTGGTCGGTGGTCTGGCGGTCTAAGGCGCAGGCCGTTCAGAGCCCGATGTAGGTACCAGGGATTTTTCCCAAGTACCCAACATCGGAATAGATGGACGACCACAGTCCTTGTTGAAAGCAAGTGTATTGTCTGTTGTCTAGATGCCAATCTTGGCTAGTGCTAGCTTGTAGTGCACGCCGGCCACCCGAGGTGGCGCTCTAGGTTTTCCGGGTTTTCCTGCAGCTGAAAAGTGAATACGCCACCAAAAATCAGTAAGTCGCCCCGGAGCGCCACGGAAAATAATAATAATAGCCGTCCTCTACCCGCACAGGCCATGCCTTTGGATACACTCTACACGAGTGTTTATGGGGGAGTATTGTTATTATTATTATTATAACCCGAACTTTCATTAAAAACGCTCTCCTGAAAATTTATAGTTTTTGGACATTCATCGTTTTTTTCGTGTGCTGTTCAATTGTTTAAACTGAACGTCACATCAAAAAATATATTAAAATTAGCATATTTACAGCATTGTGAATGAACACATTTTGGAAAATTAAATTACGCTTACGCCCGGCAACGGGAGAAGTGACAATCCTATGCCATTTGCATAATTGCAGTTCACTTTTTTTCAATAGAGCTTATTCATTGATGTTAATCAAAACATCAATAAAAACACTGAGGTGTTGCAGTAGATTTTCCGAGCTTTACTACAGCGAAAAAGTGAATCGGAGCACCACGGCAAATAATAATAATACTCTACCCGCACAGGCTATGCGTTTGGGTACACTCAATGACATATTACCGCTAGGCTCCGCTATGAACATTTCGAGCAGAGGTCAACATAGAGTCACATTCTAAGCACAATTTTCACTGCCGCTTGTTTATATGCCCGACAGTATTACCGGCTCTTGTACTATTATGCCTTAAATTTAACTCACAGCAAAAGATATTTTTGTATCTAGAATGCGAAATGATACTTATGCGTTCGAGAATGGAAGTTATTTTGCTGAACTTCAGCGAAGAAAAATAACCATTCGAGAACGCAAAAGTATTTCGAATTCGAGATGCAGATAATATTTTTTCTAACACTGCATTGAAACTAATATGAGAATGAAAAATGTTTAAGTATTGTTAATAATTGACATTTTGTGTTTGAACCAAAACGAAGGAACGAACGAGGCGATATTGTTTGCATCGTATGTTAGCATCATAATAAATAATGAACAGGGCGCAATAGCTATTTAATTAAGTAACAGGGAATCTAAAGACTTGTTAACATTCGAGGTGAGCGAGTACGAGCCGAGGCAAAGCCGAGGCTTGTCGCTTGCCGAGGATGTTAACAGTCGATACATCCCGTGTTACTTATAACGTTTTTCCCGCTGCTTGTTGACATTTCTCAAAATTTGTCTGGATTGAAGTTTGTTTTCTTACCCTTCCTTCATGATTATTCATTTCGCTGTTTCATTCTAAGTTGCTTGTGCGCGTAACTAAGTTACCGAATAAATAGACAACAATAATATTCAAAAAGTCTCATAAACTAAAAATTGATATAAATGAAGCTGTCGGTATTACTTGTCAAAATCAAAGTCGTTATTACCCTAGGCATCTAAATGACACTATTATCATTCCGTTGTCAAGATGAATTAGTAAACGAATGATATAGACCATTTACCTGCTTTGTTACTAAGCATGTATGGACTATTTACAGTGTCGGCAGCGGGAAATAGTAGTTTACCTAACAAGTGCGGAAAGTGATACTTTTTGGCCATCTGCAATCGCGTGTGGAAAAGACACTTAACGCTCACATTAGGTACACTATTTTTTCTACTAGCGGAAAAAACACCCAAAAGTTAACATAAAGAACATTTACTATTAAATATATATTAAACTATACAACCATACCTTCTGCGACGCAATATTTAAATGTCAGTATAATCCGCAAAACTAAACAACTTTTCGCACTAATGCGGAAAAGTGACTCTTTCAAAACTAAAATGAGTGCGAAAAAGTGGATTTTTCCGCACGCTAATAGAAAAAAGTCTTTTATGTTCTATAGAACGAGAAAGAGACACTTCGATAACTGAGAATTAATGGTTCTACCTTCTGTTTCAGAGAAGTTTTTTACTACTAACGAATCAACATTTTTTAGGACTGAGTAATAAAACCCCTGACCTGCTGCAAAGAACGGGCGTCAACCTAGAAAGTGAATGCCACTTGGAAGAAAACTGCCAGTCATGTCATCCCCAGTCACACTGTCCTGTTTTTCAGCTTCACCAAAGAGCAAGAAGAGCATTCAATCCAATAGAAAGCCAGGTGAAACAGTTATATAAATACGTAAACTATATTATTATTATTTTTACATTGATAAAATAAATAAAATTAAAAATTTTCAATTTTTATAAATTTGAGTGAAGAATCAACGACAAATAAAAAAAATTGAATTTTGTTCTGAATATTCTTGTTGAAACTCATCTATTGTTTTTTCAATATACCGGGTGACCACGAGCTGAGGTATGCCCCCCATTGTTTTACAGTTTTGAAGATACAGGTTATTTCAACTTATGCTACAGTACTCAAATACGCAAATTTTGACGCCCCTACTGATAATTTGCCACTTTTTTTACTAGTGACACCATGTACAATTTTTGTAACTGTCCGAAAGGGCTCAAAATTTGTGACAATACTATTTTTCAAAATTGAAAAACAGTTGAAAGATGGCGGAGATACAGTTGATTGTTCAATTGAACAAAGTCGGTCATGAGAACCAAACTAAAATTATCACAATTGCATCACCAATACTTTCCAGATCAATGGATCTGCCTTTACTTCAAGATTTTTCGAAAATGTTTGGTCACAGTCTGAGTTTTGATGAATGCATAGTTTCATCAATCATAAAATTAATTAAAAAATCAGTATTATCTTCAAAATGCATGTGTTCTGAAAAAAATGCAAAAACATGTCGATTTTTAATCCAAGGGGGACATCTTCCTATCATAACCTCAACTGTCATACTTCTCCCTCTTCCCCTTGGTTACTATCAACCAAACAATTTGAATAAGTAATGAGTGTGACACATCATTAAAAAGGTAATTTCATAAGGAATTCAGCCATGTCAATTTTCGCTACCTAACTTCCTAATTTAGCGCCGTCTTGCAGGAAAATTAGGAAGTTAGGTAGCGAAAATTAACATGGCTGAATTCCTTATGAATTTACAACTCACTAGTCACTTATGGATTATAACTCACTAGTGTGTTATTTGATAGTGTACTTCTCTAAAATGACATTAATAATGACAGTCATAACTGTCATTTGTTGGATAAAAGACTTTTATGTTCTAGAACGTAAAAGACTTTTGCGTCCTGTTTATTATTTATTACTTTGTTACCGTTACGATAGTCATGCGAACAATATCACCTAGATCGTTCAGTTTGGTTCAAACTCGAAATATCACGAAATGTCAATTAACAATGACAGATACTCATTCATTAATTTTTCATTCTCATATTGGTTTTGAAAAAATACTTTTTCTATTTGGAGTCTAAAACGAAGTCATTATGAAACCCAAATGCGTATCGAAATGGCTTCTATTTCGATATACGCATCACCTGTGCGTAAAATCATCAAATGTGCGAAAAGTTAATTTTCACACACTGTTCATACATTAATGAATTTTTGAAAAATGCAGTATTTTAAGTCAGGTATAACTAGGAAGTCATCATTTGATAATACGACGATAAATCATAACATAAAATATTGCGCGTGATTGTTGAAAACTTCACGCTCATACAAAAAAGTCCTACTTCACGAACTTGTGTCATAAATAGCTATTAACACACAAGGCTCGAATAGTTATGCATTATTCTATGTCATCTAATCACTGATTAATTATGTCTTTTGTTTCCAGGAAACTATTGATGGAAGTTTCGACATGCTTTGTCCGGAAATGTACAAATATCACCTGACAAGGCTGAATTACACTTACTCCAATAGAAATCCAAAATCGGCTCCAACTATAACATTCACTTCAAACAACGACCAATTAATATGACTGAAAGTGGGAACTGAACCGAGTCCATCCAGTATTGAGTGGAATAGATGTTAAATGTCAATTAAAAAATCCGAATGAATTCACCGAATTATTTATAACCCTCATTGTTATAATATTATATATCTAATTGTTCAACAAATAATTAAGGTGACAAAATGATTTGTCTATTTTATTAAATGTATACGAAAACTGATTGATATTTTTATTGGGAGCACCGTCAATGGAGTATCGCAGATGGATCACATATTAGGGTTATAGGAAGAATTAAGTATGTCGGTCAAAGTAGAAGAGCCTTAAAACGCGATTCAAAGATCATATGGCACATATTTTATAGCCGAGATCAGATGAATCGAGTGTTAGCAAACATGATATGGAAATCCAAAATTCAAATATTCGAAGGAACATTTGATATCCCACGATTACTTTGTCATTGGGCTTTCTGAGACGTGGTCGACATCTAGAGTATATATAACTGACGAAGAAGTGGTTAAACATTTCATAATGCTGGCTGATGTTATCGTTTTCAACAAGTGAATGTCGTGGGTGCGTGAATAGTAATCTATTACTACCACTAAGCTCGATAGATGAAATTTGATAAAATCTTAGGAAGAGGTAGTACCACATCCTCTTAAAATTTGAGAAATTATGGACTGAGTTACAGATCAATAATGAACTTTATGCCATAGTGTTCGTTTATAGGCCCCCAAGCTCGTCTGTTATCATATTTATAGGTGATATAGAGAGATATTTATCTTTATCACTCCCAAAATATAATGATTTGAGTATAATTTGTTTTGGGATATCAATATAAATAATATGCTAGCAGTAAAAAAATCTTCATGTAATAAAATCAATGTTATGCAAGGAGCTTCAAGATGGTCCGAAAGTTCTGAGTCTGATGATAGTTTAATTCTAAATCTCAAATCTTTGGACACGGTTTTATCTACTACGCACTTCAAACATAAAGATTATAAAATAAAACTCATTCCGAACTCCTTGGATTTCAAGGATGCCTACCATTTTTCAATACCCATATTCAAACCCCACACCGAGAGAAATACCTATTAGCTGTAATACAAAATTGTATAACCGTTAAATGATTTCTGAATTGAATAGGCGCCAACATAGTTCACTTTTCAGTATGAACAACGTCTTTTTTTCAAAACAATTGTATTACTGTTAAAAGTCTCTCACTTAATAACGTATTTAAGTATTGTTTTTTCAATACCATCTTTTAACTGCAATCGTGTTCTTTGTCAAAACTAAAAGGTAACATTTAGAGACAAAAAGAACGTTTTGAAAAAAAGACCTGTTTCATGTTGAAAATGTTTACATTTTGCATTCATCCGAGAAAATTTAGTGGTTACAATATTTCAATTAGCAGCTATAAGATTTTTTTGAAAAAATACTTGTATAACTAGATTTTTCTGGGTGCATATTTGAGGTTCAAGTTCAAGAGACACCATCAGCGCGTCATCAGGAAAGTAAAATTTTATCATTGCGCCGCACATCTTGAGTTCGTGGGCATATATCTTTCGAAGGCGACAGAGCGAAGCACCTGTACGTTACAAAACTACGTAGCTGGGAGCGCCAATAAGGTAGATAGCTCCTAATCGTAGGATCGATTTTGCGTAAAAACTAATGATTTTATAAAGATTTTTTTTTATCTATAATTCGCGTAAGAATTCGGGAATATTTTTTTCTTCAGAATCATCAAAACCAAAACTTAGTTAAGTCCCTAAATTCTCACAAATGAATTGTATCATTTGTACCAAAAATATTTCCACAAAAAAATAAAACTTAGAGCTCAAAATCAATCCCCATTCAATCAAGAGTATTGTTTGCTCTTAAGGGTAAATTATTTTAGTACAATTGCTCACCTGTCTGCTTGAATTCAACACCTTCAATTTTCACCAAAATCATGAAACTTACCTAATATTTCTCAAAATGAGAAATTATAGTTCTCTTCTATATTTATTGATAAATTATTGAAACTTTGTCTCTTGATCAACTTTTCAAAAAATTCCTCGGAACAATCATTGGCAACACCACAAATCAATATAACTGTTATCACGGAACAAGAGTTGTATCGAGATTTGAGATTCATGTTTGTTTTTATTTGCAATAGCAATATTTATTTAAGTACTAAGGAATGTAAAGACATGTTAACATTCGAGGTGAGCGAGTACGAACCGAGGCAAAGCCGAGGCTTGTCAAGGCTTGTCGCTTGCCATAGACGTTTGTGGTAAAGTGACACACTTCTCAAGTTCATGTGTCTCGAATTCAGCATTTTAGGAGTGAGTAACGCAAGTCTCGCCTATGGTGTTCCTCAAGGATGAAATTTTTGGTCTGAGTTAATATAGACAGTTATCCAGCGAAGTGTGTCTCTTATTTTTGAACCCAAACACACAACTTTTGGTGTCAACAGCAGATAGTAGGCACTGACGTCCGAGAGTTGAAGACCCTGCTCCAGAGTGCAGAATCACTTTGAAAAGTTTTGAGCAAACTCTGTGCTATTTATTTCAAATACACTAGGATCCCATAGCGACCCAGGTAGCACCTCATATTGGCTGAATCTTGTTTTCATATTGGCCAATATGGATATATTGTAAATGTAAAAATAATATTTAAACTATATGGGTTCATATTGGAAAAACAATATTTCATCAATAATATTGGTGGAATATTGGCTCAACCTCTTCTGAATGTATATTGTTTCATGAAATATTGGGTCAATATTGGTTCAATAATTTTCACCAATATCAATAGAACGATATTGCCTACATATGAATTCCAGATCTAGCTCCAATATTACGATTTTAATATTACTCTCATATCGATTTTAGAGATAAAAAACAATATTGTATAACCAAGTTTGATATCACATTGGTGGACTATTATTTAATCCATATTAAAAAATTATATTGACCCCATATTGATTGAGATTGTTACGAAAACCTTACGCCAATATTAGACAGATAATATTGATACAATATTAACAAAATACATTTATCACTAGGATTGAAATTTGAATATTGGCCGAATATTCAATAAACAATATTGAAATGAATCATGATTAAACTTGGGTAAGAAACCGCTAGGTGGCTCCACATATGGAACAACAGCTGAATCATAGTAGCATATATTAAATAAATCTTCTCACAATGCGTTTACAAGTCAATCTACTCAATGGTAAATTGAAGTAGAAACGAAATTGTAGAATTTTCAAATTATTCGACATTTTCTGGAAATACTCATCAATGTTTCCAAGGAAACATATTCACTTTGAATATTTCACCAATATATGCAAATGATATTTTGGGCCAATATTGCTTCCTCAATATTTCACTAATATTATTTGTATAATGTCCAAGTAATATTGTGCCAATATCCCGAAATAATTATAATTTTATCTCGCCAATATTACGTTTTAATATTTTGCTAATATTTTACCAATATTATTCTAATGTAAGTGTGCTACAGCGATATTGTACTAATATCGCCTAACATTTTGATGCCAATATTGCTTCGAGAATATTAGACCAATATTATTTTTTAAATATCGGATCAATATCGCCGAATATTCACATTTTTTTCTCGCCAATATTATTATTTGAATATTTTGCCAATATTTTCACAATATTGTACCAATATTGTCCCAATATGGATGTGCTAATTGGGGAAGGTCACGACATAATATTGTAGGATATTAGATTCAGCACTAACTTGAAAAGGGGTAGGAACATCCAATTCATCAGACGACTTCAGTTAAACGATTCTGCAGTATTCCATCGAGGTATTCAATTTCAATTTCATACGTACGTTTTTCAAAAGCATCTGCTCAACTTTACGTATTTTAGCTTGGAAAGACTGTGGTCTTTGCTCGATTTTGACGTAATATGATATCATACCACAATGTTTCTTAGCCGCGCGAGGGTGTCGTTTATGTTGCATGACGTCACACACTAAATGAAACTATAGATCACAGTCAGTGACGTAATATGACAGTTGCGGAACAATGTCATAGGTGAACAAACAAACCAAATTGAAGAAAAACAAACCAAACTGAAGAAAAACAAACCCATTGAACCCATTTTCCAAAAGGCTACGTGAATCTTTCCGGTCTATTCTCTGCAAAAAATGATTTATAAAAATCGAAATTATCCACTAACACCCACAAAAAACGAATTTTCATTTCATCAAATGTCAAATCCTTTGTTTGTCGCCCCATGACCGCCATGTTGTGACGTCAGCTGACAGTGCTCTATTCTTCTAATAGCAACTTCATAAGTCCCATAACTTTTACATTTATAGAGATATTTTAATGATTCTTTCACATTATATTTTGATTTTCATAACAAAAAAAATTAAAACTTGTCCAAATAGAATGTCTTGCAAATTATTATAACTTTTTTTCATGTAAAGATAATCCAGTTATGCTCTCAGCGCACTAGATTATTCACCAAAATATTACCACGTCCGTGGAATTAGTGGAATTATTGGGTACGAAAATCATGTGTCCTGAGCAAATGGAGAGAACCAAGGATGATGACCTTCTGTCTTATAATTATTTCAGGATATCGTTTTCAGATTGTTATAAATAACGTCATTTCTACAAAAATATTGTAAAATTTTTAAAATGAAAAATACTGAACATGAAAAACGGCGTCAATTTTTAAACTACAAAGAGACTGAGTATTCTCAATCACCAACATTTGAAAAAAAAAAAACATCAAAATCGAAGTAGTTTC
The DNA here is from genome assembly GCA_958298965.1 of Chrysolina haemoptera. Classification (NCBI taxonomy): domain Eukaryota; kingdom Metazoa; phylum Arthropoda; class Insecta; order Coleoptera; family Chrysomelidae; genus Chrysolina; species Chrysolina haemoptera. The sequence goes on along the minus strand of OY282599.1, from coordinate 19,564,854 downwards.
GACCCGTTCCAAGACAAAAGCAGGTACAGCGCTTCTCCACTATTATTTTTTTCCGGATCTCCTGGAAACTGGATTTCCAATCTATCGGCGATAAACTCAATAGGCTATGACACTATTCAACATCCATCAGAACTGACATCCATAAATTAGTCAAATTTTAACCCAATCTACTTGAAATTTATTGAAAATTTATATAGTTTTAAAAATACTGCTAGATAAGTGATAAAACTAGAAAAGATGGACAACTCGGAGGAAATATACGATGAGAGCGACCAAGAAACTCCTGACCACCTCATTGGATATTACACCAGATCGAAAAGACGGAAAATCAGCCACGACTCCGAGGAATGTACATCCAGTTATAGAGAGTCTGAGAGAAAGAGAAAAAATCCAATTATGTTCGTTCCCACCGAGATGTTGCAAGCTGTTTTTTCACACATTTCCTATCACGAATTGAGTAAGACATATTTATTTATTTTCGTTAGTTCATTATAATCTAAAGTGAAAGCTCAGATATTGCAATGAAATAAGGCACGCCCTTTTTTGTAAAAGGGTTTTGGAATTACGAATACAATTTTTTTTCTAATCACAGAAAACGAGAATAATATTTTGTTTGGAAAACAATATGAGAACCAAGGCAAAATTGGTAGGAGTTGGTGATTTTCTCAAATGTTTGGAAGGCTGCCTTGGGAACTAACACCTCTGGGCTATGAGTTCTCAGTTTCAATGTTCTTGTTCACACGCAAAGGGAAATCCTGTAATGTTCAGAGAATATTGTGGGAGCCGAGGAAAAATAGGTAGGAATTGGTGTTCTTGGATTTCTTCATGCTGTATGACTCAAGTCAATCTCCATGAAACCGATAACGGTGGAATGATTGACGATAATCCAGAAAAACAACAGCAATGAATATATCTATGCAACAAAGGAAGATTTCCATCTTTTCAACGATGTTCCAGGGTGATCAGAAAGAGCACAAGCAAAGCAGTACCGACGAAATGGTATTGCCCTTTTCTGAGAAAATTCCAGAACCCCTAGATGAAACTTCTGAGATGAATCTAGATAATGGACTTTAGATATCTCGGCCGGTTAGTTGATTGGTCTAGAAGTCGGCCGCTTGAATTTCAACTAGCATTGAAGCAAGGGTGATTTGGTTCTAGATACCTGACATACTTCCTTCAGATGCGCACCAACCACCGTAGGTAGTTATATACAATTTTAAGATTTGGGGGTATCGAGTCCATCATTCCACCAAGGACCTCTATGATCTGAACCATAATTTCAAAATAATGGTTGGGGTAGACCTTGCAGAGTTGAAAGAGTAAAGCTCAATATTTTCTCCGTTTTACCTTCAAGTTTGTGTCTAAATTCGTTTTGCCTGAAATCGGAAACTCTATGATGAAAATATCATGCTTATATTTGCCTAAGGGTGGGGAATGAGAAGTTCCAATATCCAATATCCCCATATAGCAACACCGGTATCTCAACTATACCCTACTATGTCGTAGATGGTAGTACAACACTAGCAGGCCATTACGAATCCCTCGGCATCCGACTTGACTGAGAAATGCGAAGATAATATTGTTTGCCAATGTCTTCGATGTTCTTGAAGAAGAGCCCATGCATTGGCACATTCTTATGTGCCGCAGGAGTACTTCGTCTCCGCAGCTTCTATGTAAGCTTTTTGTTAAAAGGGTTACAATACGGTAACCTGCAGACCATGCAGAGAAGGGAATTCAAACTCCTGATCAGATACCTGAAAGTTTTTTTTCTGTGGTTACCTCTTGGAAGCGATCAAGATGTAGGATGCTTTCTCTTCGTCTTCGTCGTATTGTTCTGTTTTGAGATGAATCGTGTAGCACATTTTGTCGATCGTGAATGTCATAAATGCTGTTTTTCCATCTACCTTTACAACCGATATATATCCTCTTCTACTGAATCATAAAGTTTCAGGTCCTTATGAAATTGCTGGGGGTGCCACACAGAGGGTGGATCCATACCCCCCTTGAATCCACCACTGGTGCCGCACTTGTATACTTGAGTTTTATTTACTGCAACGAACGATGGGCATAGAGAAATGCGAATAATCTACCTGAAACACGCCCCTTCTGAACATTCCCTGTTTGGACATGGCATCTCACTATTCAATCGGGTACCTCAGGGCATTTGAGCAGATACATGATGAGCATTTTTTTTTTTTGAGTTCTGGTTCCAACGAAATGGAAAATCCTGTATTGTTTAAAGAACATCGTGAGAGCCGAGAAGAAGAAGGTAGGAATTGGTGTTCTTCTTGAATTACTGAGGGAGTTCCAAAGCTTTGCCGTTCGTTGGAAGAACGAGCTCTGAGATAGAGATGTTCATCGTGTCTCCAAAGTGACGACAAAGGGATGAGAAGACTGAGCTCGACGGGTTAGTCTTGATAGGACCGCTAACGATGGAACGGTTGATGATATTTCAGACCTGTTTTGGGAAAGAAGGGCAAGACATCGATGAGTCTTTTGTTGAAAGCATGATCCACATGAGAACACTCAGGATTTTTTATATGTAAATATCTTATTTTGCATTATATTGGTTTAAAACACTCTACAATGTCTTGCCCTTCTTTCAGGTCAGGTATGGTATGGAAATAAAGCATCATCTGTAAATATGTGCATTTAACAAAAACTCACTGCGTTCAACACTCTAGTGTCGAAATAAAGTAGCATCTTTAAATATGCTGCTCTTCCACTATAATACTCATAAAGGGTAATTGCGAGAATGCACTCCTGCAAAGCTTTCAAGTGGTGTACTATTCCACTCAATGCAGGCATTGCTCGAAATGAGGTTGTAGAGGAGCATTATTATTCGAGTCATCCAAGAAAACGCAAAAAAATCGAATCAAGGCAATTTTTGGATCGCTTGAGCTAGTCGTGTACACCGCTCATTATAATATTCCCTAATGCTGGTAAGATCTCTTGGAAGGGCTTCTTAGGGAAGAAGTACTTGTAAAATCCATACGCAAGTTGCCTTATGTATCCTGTGGAATAAAATACCTGACTAACTGATGATCCGAACCACATTGTTCTGTATCCTATCAAGTCTCCATAACCGAGTCTTGTTGAGGTTGCATATCTCCGAATAAGCGTAAATCATCGTTGATCTTGTAATTTGCCTTCAGAGTAACATTTCGTTTTCCAAACTTAGGCTTGAATGGCTCAGTATAAGAGGTTAGACATATACCCCATCTTCATGAATAAACTGATATCCAGTTGAAACTCATCTAGTTTTTCAAGAATCGAGAAGATTCGTTGTCAGATACAAAGGTTCAATACTTGACACTTCTTTCAGGTCAAAGTGTTCGATTAGTCAATCGAAGATTCAGAATTATTGCTGAGAACATGCTGAACATGGCTTACAAAAAGATACAAAAGCAGATAGAAACAGTCATCAAAAGTACGGAGACATCTATAGCCTATACTCAAGACGATATGGAAGTAAAGTGTTTCACAAAGCTGCTCAATTTATTGGAGATTTTAAAAATGCAGGTGATATAACAATTTCAGTATCATTCCCTAAAGGAAACTGCACAATCTGATAGCTATTAATGTAACAAGATTATTACGCGATTTATATCAAGCAACTTCCGAAATGTATTTATATTATTGCATAATAATCAAGTTACATTCAAAGCTTTGAAAAAAATTGATCTGCACGCGAACAACTATGAAAAGTGTAAAATTCCCGGGAAAGCTCGGAAAATTAATAACTTAGAAGGGGTTGGACATTTCGATATAATGTATGAAAACAAACTTGTGGAACGTAAAAATCTCTATAAAAAAGGTAATCACATGTGCTTTCGAAATTTGCTTCCTTCGGGAGATAATGACTATAACTGATATTTTCAATTTCCGCGCGAAAAACTCGGGATATCATAAGATTTACTCCGACGCTCGACTAAAACCTCTGTATCTCCCTTGTTTTTGGTTGAAAATTCATAAACTAACAGGTATTTTGAACAAAAATCTTTCAGCAATTATCATATATAGCTGGCGGTGTCGGTGGAAATAGTTGCATGTATATGATATTGGAAGGTGAAATAATGATTTTTGATAAATAAACAATGTAACAATTTTTTGGTTTCCTATCGAATTAACTCGACGAGCTGACTTTCATTTCCAATCTATACTGGACTCAAATGAATCAAGTTTTTCTGTACCAGCTGTTTTTCAGTTCGTGAAATTTCCGGAAAAGATAGAAAATGATGAATGAAAACTTTTTTATCAGAGGTTATTAGATACATATTCTGAATGTACACGGCCTTGGCAATAAAATGACCAGTACGCTTTATCAGAAATCTCCTCTTTGATATTTTTACGCAGATTGTAAAATGAAAAATGAGCGAACGTAAAAATAACGGATACAGAAAAACTTCATTCAGTTAGGCCCAAGATGATTTGGGAATGGATGTTATATCTGATTTGTTCAAATTTGACCTCCTGAAAGTTTGAGCAAACTCAGCTTGTCGAGCTAATTTGATAGAAAACCGTAAAAAAATGGTAAAATTACATTGTTTATTTATCAAAGATCATAATTTCACCTTCAAATATCAAATGAATCCACTTCTGCCGACACCCGCCAGCTATATATGCTAATTGTTGAAAGATTTTTCTTCAAAACACCGTTTACTTTATGAATTTTTTACCAAAAATGAGATACAGAGATTTTAGTCGAGCGTCGGGTGAATTTTATATGCAATTCCCGCACGGGAATCTGGTATCATCAGTTAAAGCTCATTATATCTCATAGGACACTATCTTCGAAATAGTAGTTTACCTAACAAGTGCGGAACGTCGTTCGGCCCTCTGCAATCGCGTGCGGAAAAGACACTTTACGCTCGTGTTAGGTACACTATTTTCTCTACTAGCGGAAAAAACACCCAAAAGTTAACATAAAGAACATTTATTATTAAATATGTATTAAACTATACAACCATACTTGGTAAGCTTTCTATTTTAACCTTCTGCGACGCAATATTTAAATGTCAGTATAATCCGAAAAAACTAAACAAATCTACTTTTCCGCACTAAAATGTTCTTTCCGCACTTAAAAGAGAGAGGAAATTTTTTTCCGCACTAGTGCGAAAAAGTGGCTATTTCAAAACTAAAATGAGTGCGGAAAAGTGGATTTTTCCGCACGCTAGTAGAAAAAAGTATGTAATGACCTTTTTCATAAAGATACTTACTCTCTTCAAGTTTGTTTCCATACATTATATCAATATTTTCAACCACTTCCGAAGTATTGATTGAAAACCGATTTTCCGAGTTTTCCAGGGAGTTTTCTCAACTTTCCATAGGCAGAACATTGTTATTTTATTAAAGTACACCTCTAGAACTGCCTGTGTGCCAAAAATCATTCCTATTGGATTTATAGACCGTCAGATAACGATATATTTTGCTGACTATTTTTCTCTCCTGGTATTTTAACAACTGAAAATTATGTCAGTGTTGAGCTCAAAAATGAAAATTTAGCGATCAGACATGTGCACGGCAAATGAAAATGAATTTCACAAATTTTTCCGGCTGGAAAAACTTCAACAACTGACCGGCTTATGGGATTTTTTTTCAGGTTCCTAACGATTTCAAATTTAATTCTAGCGATTGCCATAAGCGAGAAAATGCATCAGACTGAGTATTCACTTACAAGGTCGCAACCCTTTAAGTATGGCAAACCTTATGTCTTTGGTTTTTCACTATTAGATTTTTCCTACCTGTTAAAGTGGTAAAATGCCATAAACGAGATATTGAAAACAGTAGTTTACCAACAAGTGCGGAAAGTGATACTTTTGCTGGCCAAACTCCGCTGATGCGTGGTTCAGCCATCTGCATTTGCGTGCGGAAAAGTCACTTTACGCACATGTTAAATACACTATTTCTTCTACTAGCGTGCGGAAAAACCCAGAAGTTAACATAAATGAAACAATAATTTTTAAATGCTTATCAACAAATGAATTATTATTAAACATTAATAATAAACCTGCAATTTGTAGCATTCTGTAAATTAATTGCAGAGGCTAACATTTTTTCCAATGAAGTCGGGGATTCGAAGGTTAAAAAAAAATAATAACGTTTATTAATCATTGCTACAATAGCAAAAAAAAATTCTATACCCATTTCATAATAACTATTGTTATCAGAGTTTTTTTTAAGTAACTATAACATTATAAAAGGGTATATTTATATGCTTATATGATTTGTATGCAAGGACTATCATGAACAATCAAACAGTTTAAAACTGGTATGAGACTGTTCATGAACCTTTTTGTAAGAAAAAAAAACATACAATAGAACAAAGAAAGAATCCATTCAATTTCGATGTCTTTTTTGGAAAAAATATTTTTTTATTTTGATTTTGAATTCAGTGATATTTAAACATATTTTTAGGTCTTCGGGCAATTCATTGAATTTTGAAAGTGCTTCATGAGTAAATCTTTTCTGGCCAATTACAGAGTTTGCAGAATCAAGATGGAACAAGTTGTCTTGTATTGTAATTGTGAATTTCTGAATTTCGGGTTAATATAAAATTAGATTTAATCATTTTATTAATAATAAGATATGATATTTTGAGAGTATCCATTGCATAATGCTCTTCCAAAGAAAATGTGTTCGTCATTAAATAAAGTTGATTTGTTGGAGTGTCATATGGTAGACGATACAGTACTTTTAAAGCTTTTCTGTAAACAGCCGAAATTTTATTGAAATTATTTTTAGGACATGTTCCCCATATATTAATTAAATATTTGATTCTACTGAGAATATGGGAATATAAAAATATATTAGCTATTTTTGGGTTTAATTTGGGACATCTTCTCAATGCTCCAATAATCGAAGATATTTTTTTAATAAGATTTTCAATATGTTTCTCCCACTTTTTCATTTTTTATTTTTATATTTAATTCAATATTGAGTTTATTTTTTTGTTGAAAAATCATATATTCAGTTTTTCTAGGATTAACAGAGAGAAGATTAGAATAAAGCCATTTTTGAAATTTTTGTAAGTCCTCGTTTATAGTTTTTTCTAGAGTCGAAGGGTTTTCATTTGCATATAAAAGTACTGTATCGTCCGCGTATATCGTGTAATGACATGATAAGTTGATTTGGGATAAATTTTGTATATATAATAAGTATAAAATTGGACCTAAAACCGACCCCTGTGGAACGCCTTTGTTTATATTCAATTTGTCAGTCTCCACGTTATTAGTGTAAGTCCGTATAGTTCTTTTCTCGAAATAAGATTTTAAAAGATTATTTGCAATGCCTCTGATACCAATTGACTCAAGTTCTTCAGAAGTATTGAGTGGTCAACAGTATCAAAGGCTTTTTTGAGGTCCATGACAACAGCCACCACATGATTTCCTTTATCAAGCTTTTCTTGAATTAAATCAATCACTTCTAAAACTGCTGCTTGTGTTCCACTCTTTTCAAGCGTGGCCATAGGAGAAACTTGGCTAGAAGAGGTCATTTTAGAAGGCTGAACTGGTAAAAGTTGCTGACTAGTTGAATGGCAGCGATAGCGTTACTGAAGTTTAGTATTTCATTTGTAGCCATGTAGCTCAGTGGTTGAGACTTTCGCGTTCGAAACCATTGAGTGCTGGTCGGCTAGGTTCGAATCCTTAGCGACTACAGATTTTTATCTGATGGCCCGAGAAAGTGCTAGGAATCGCACGTTAAAAAGTAAGAACTCGTTAATCCTTGGCTCGCACAAGTTTCTACTTTTGAGGGCTGCCGTTCGTAAGGGGACGACAGCTGGTTAACGGAAAAAACAATTTCAACAAATTTTAACTATTTCATATGTCCTTTTGGAAACTTGGTGCGTTTTCTACGTAACCTTCTGCGACGCAATATTGATGAATGTTACTAGTAAGCTAATAGCTCTTGAGAATGCTAACTTTTCTAGCAAAACGCACGTCGAGTGAAAGTGACTTAGTTTTGGCGTTTTGGGTAGCTTCTATTTCTTGAATTGTATTCACGCCAAAGGTTCCAAATATTCATTTTCGATTACCTGCTGGTATTAACTAGTTTTCCAGAAGTCTAAACATAGCGAATGAGGTATTCCAAAACATGGATTTTGAACACAGAACTCAAAGAACTACGAAGCCAATGATTCAATATAAAAAACGAACCTTATCGCACCTCAAGTGAGAATGCGCAGTAACACAGTTGCCATGCCAGGGGGTTTGAATGCAATGGTAAGATCTATGGTGCGGAAAAAACGTTTTCCGCACTAGTGCGGAAAAGTGGCTATTTCAAAACTAAAATTAGTGCGGAAAAGTGTACGCTAGTAGAAAAAGATTTTCTTCCGCACAGAGAAAACTAATGCCGTTGAATTTTCATTTTTTGAACTCAACACTGACCTTATTTTCAGTGGTCAAAATCTCAGAAAAGAGAAAATAAGTCCGCAAAATCTGTCATTATCTGACAGTCCATTAGTGTCAGGTAAAAATTCCTGGATCTTGTGCAATTTTTCAGATTGGACTGTGGACATTTTTGTGTTAGAACAGGTGACCACATGGAAACATGAGAATTGTTAAGAAATCAAAGATTACCAAGACATTTTTTCATTTATTACTGTTAACAAAGAACAAATAAATATTTCGCATTATTTCCTTCACCATTTTTTTATAGATATCACATTTATACAAATAATTTTTTTTTTTTTCAGTATATTCTAGTAATTTCTACAATTTGGAGATACGTATACAACGAGTATTATAAAACACAGAGAACCTGTATGTATGGAGGACAACTAATTGATGCGCACCATTGCTTTATGTGGAAGTTCGTTCATTGTCCGAACTTCTTGTATGCGCCAGCAGTGATGAGAGACTACGTAAGTGCTCATTGACAATGGACAAGTTTTCATTTTTTGGTTATGGATTGCTTATAAAAATTTTAGTAAAATGAAACAAAACTGTGAAAGAACCATTAAATTATCTCTAGAAATGAAACAGTTATAGGACTTTGAAGAAGCGCTTGAAATAATAATTTCATTGCACGCGGCGCTTACAAATTCATCAGTGTGCAGTCATTTGCTCCGTTCGTGTCGTGTTTTGTTCATTACACGATGGCTGAAATTAAAAAAATCGCCTACAGATAGTGTATTGCCCCTATACGTATACAGTATCGGAAACTTTTCACCTGGGGTATAGACAGAAATCTACGCGAGCAACAAGGAACGCCATAAATAAGAGAGACGCACCACTGCGCGCCTCTCCTATCACCTCGCCCGACGAATTAACAGCTCAGGCGATATCCCTTTCTCGAGCGAGTAGAGGAGAAATTGTAATGCTTTCTCTACATTATAGCAAGCTATTCTTCACGCTCATAAAACCACTATACCCCAGGTGAAAACTTTCCGATGCTGTATAAACAGTGTGTCCCTAGACCAGTGGGACAGGTGAATATCTCTTGAACCAATAGGAATTTTCAAAATATTATAATTTCACATCATTTCGCATTATGGGGGCTACCTTCATTTTTTTATACGAGGGGCGCAAGAAAGGCTCATGAAATCGAACATAAGTGTTTTTAAATGGAACACCCCATATATTTCAGAATATCTAAATTCTCATTTATTTAGGCTGATTATTAGTTTTACTTTTGAAAATCCGACAAGGCGTTGCCAAGTTATACCAGTTTTTCATTAAATGCAGACATTTTTGAAGACAAACCTATATTTCATACTACGAAGAATTCGTGAAATCATGCAAGGCTCTTGGTAGTAGGTAGCATATTCTATCATATGAAATACTCATCTTTTTCGAAAGTTATACAGGGTGGTCAGAAAAATAATATGATTTTCACGAAATTTAAACTTTCTTCACAACAATTTTTACAAATCCTGCACCCTACAATTTTTTTATGCCATATCAAAGAAAAATAATAGTTGTTGGTGAAAAAAAAATTCAATGCACTTAAATTGGTTGCAAACTTGATTCGTGATATGAAATTATATATTATAATAATACTACTTCAATTTTGCAGAATTTTTTCAACAAGTATATAGGCAATTTTGAAAATGTTGCGGACTCCAGAACAGGTTGCAAACTTGACCAAAGTTTCAAAACCTTTGGAATTATTGTTAAATTTTTGATTTTTAACGTCTATCTCTACTGGCCTGAACCTATATTGTTTATAGTTGAAATACTTATGTTTTTTTTGGTTCATCTTGTTAATGCAGAATATAGATGTGATTAACACCGTAGAGTAGAACAAGAAGCATCTAGAGTTCTTATTAATCCACAGACTACAAAGGTCACACTGAAATGTCTGAAATTCACAAAAAAATGTAGTGTACAGTATCATAACAAAAACATATCCCTTGGGTGTCCCAAGATGTTGTTCTTGTAAGTTGTCTTCCTCATTCAAAAAACCTCAAAATACAACTATTCCATAAATTATATATTTTTCTAATCATGTATATGAAATAGTTATTTACCTAACAAGTGCGGAAAGTAGTACTTTTCCGCACGCGACGGCAATTGCACCGTTAAGGCGGAAAAGACATTTTCCGTAAGAGTTAAGTACAATATTTTTCCTACGAGTGTTTTTGTCCATCTTATTGATGAAAAAACAAGGTTTTTAAAAAACAAGTTTTTATAATAATGCTACAAAATGACTAATAAGACAGAATAGTTAAATAAATCATTCAGTGAGTCCTAAATATCATCATCAAAAATACAAAAATCGTGCGGAAAAGTAAAAATCGTACGGAAAAGTAAAAATCGTGCGATAAAGTAACTTTTTCGCACGATTTTAAATCGTACGGAAAAAAACAACTTTCAAAACGAAAAGTCGTGCGGAAAAGTAACTTTGCCGCACGCTCGTAGGAAAACGATCATTTTTCAACCGGATACCCTACATGAAAGTGATAGTTTTTCAATCTAGAGATGAAAACGAAACAAATGAATATTATCATGCGACCCGATGGGAATATATACGAAAAACAAATTGATGAATTTTTGACACTAATGACAGTTAAACTCACTACTTGGCACTTGAATCAGCAAACAAACGTCACTTCGTTTTATAGTTTATAAACATTTAAGTTCTAATAATTGTAATCCAGTATGTCATCAGCATTTCCTACTCGAGTTGAAATACGTTTTTTCATATTTCGAAAACTAAACTCAAATGTTGACATTTTCATTTGAAGGAAGTAGTCCATACTGAAATGTTGACATTTTCGTCAAAATGTCAGTTACGTAGTGGCTCTTTCTTGTGCTAGAACGTAAAAGAATTTTACATCCTATTTATTATTAATGACGTTGCTACCGTTATACGATAGTCGTGCAAACAATAGACACTTAAAGCCAAGTCGAAATTCCAACCGTATCCTTATCCGAATCGATCTGCGCATGCGCTAACTCGATACGGTGACAGATATGTGTTACGGGCTACGTATCGATACGGACAGTTTCGATATACGTATCCGGAGACGGATCTGTCAAAAAAATACTTACATGATATATGATATTATACGACATTTATATGACATTCGAACGTTCCGTCTACGTTTGGGTTGATGAATGGCTTTAAGGGCTTATTTCTCCATTAAAGTAATTTGATGCGATAGGTATACGTATACGGATACGTATAAAAATGCACAATTGGCTTTAAGTGTCTATTATCACCTAGATCGTTCGTTTTGGTTCAAACACGAAATGTCACGAAATTTCAATTAACAATGACAGATACTTATTCATTAATTTTTCCGTCGACCGTTCATTTATGATGTATTTTAACGCACTCAAAATCGTTGATTAATGGAATATGGTCCCGTGGCGTAATGGTAAAGTTCACCTGGCATGCAACACTGAGGTCGAGAGTTCAAAACCCACCGAAGGTGAATTTTTTTTTAATTTTCAATTTGAAAATGAATAATGAAAAATAAAATAAAACTACCACTGAGAAAAATTAAACTATCTTTGAGTAGAGTTAAAATAAATAGGAAATAGTGATTGTTTTTTATCGTAACGTTAAATAAATGAACATTGAAAGTGAGATATCTCTATTTTCTAAAACTACTGTCGACGGAAAAGTTTTGTAACAAACTCGTGAATTAAAATGGCGATTAACAATCTCAAACATTAACTCGCTCGTTCCGCTCACGCGTTAAATTATCTCGAGTGTTAATCGCCCTTATTAATACACTTGTTCGTTAAATAACCATTTCATTTTCATATTAATTTTAATGCAGTTTTCGAAAAAATATTGTTTGCATCCTAGATATAAAAATATCTATTCCAGTACAACTTTTTCCTGACGTTTGTGTGCGTCGTTTTTATCCGTTCAATGGATGCCATTGTAATGTAACAAACCTGGTTCAATGATGCTACTTATATGTCGATAAGTTATGAAACTTGATTGCAGTGAAATATATTTCAGTTTATTATTGTATATTTTTCATTTTATGAAAATTTTAGGCTCTACCTGCGGAGGTAACTAGAATTATCCAAATGACTAAGAGCTTCTGCGTCCATTTTGACAAAATGTCAGAAGAACCATCAGATAAATGTTTGGTTAACAGCGGCTGTAAACTGATTGACATTGTAGACTGCGCAAAATTCATTCAAAAGACAGTAATTGCAGAGAGGGCCACTAAAGACTGCTTTGAAGCACAAGTAAGTAAATTACATATAACCAAATGTTAACAGCTTCATTTTTCAATCGGACAATCTAATTAAAAATAAGAATTGGAAAATCGAGTAGTGGCAATCAACAAAAACACACAGAAGATCGAAACTCACTCTTATGATTAGTTATAAATATACAGTGACGGGCAGAAAGTAGGCATCATATGGAAGATTTTTATATTAATAAATTTTGACAAATATCGATACATACAATCGCTTCTGCATCGAAAGAAACCCCAAAAGACGTTGTACAGTGCCGTTCGTATTTTCGTCTTTGGCGGAAAATTTAAAAACTTTGAAAATTATTTCTCAAAATATCGAAAAATGTTACTCGGAAAAGTTGTTCAGAATAACATTTTATAATTACGTACAATTTTTGAAAAAGATCTGAGATAAAAAAGTAAAAATAGATTTTTTGCTACAAAAATTTCTATTTGAAACACGAATGTTTTAAATGATATTTTCTGAAGATTCGCAAGCATTTCTATTTTATTCGGAGAAAATTGAAATCTGTTAATTTGCCATGTGTTCAGCTGCTCATAAGAGGTCACTGAAATATCTTCAGGACATCATAATGAAAAATCTGATTAATTTACAAATTCAGATTTTTGCAAATTGCATGAAGTTCCCGATCATGTACAAGGTTGCAAATTTGGGAATGCATCAGAATATATAACAAAAAATAATAAAGTTTAATCATTATAAATTACAGTTATTTTTTATAATAAAATATATAAATTGGCTAATGACCATAGTAGTCGATGCCAACACACCAAAGAAAAAAATATATATATATAAATTTGCAAGTTTCAAAACTTTTGTAATTATTCCGAGACCACCTTGATACAAAAAAATGACTAATAATTTAAAAAATATTTGTTCCGGTCAACGTAAAAGGTTACAAACCTGTACAACTGTTCTGAATATTTTTCCCATGTATCTGACAAGTTTGCAGAATTTCTTTTATGGTATATCAAAAAACATTATAGGTCAATAAAAAAAAATCCGTACACTTGTTTATAAACTTGATTCGTGATATGAAATAATATTGTTACAGACCTGAAAGTTGATAAAGACTTCTCGAACTTTATTTATATATAAAAGTAATGCATTTGTGTGAGGAAGTAAGTTACCTTGGATATTTTGGTATCAGTTTTGACAGTGACGTTAGTATTGTATTACAGTGTTGTCAAGTGAAGTTTGAATAATAAAGGCAAGTCCACACTATTGTACACTTATTTTTTAACCCGAAGACGCAACAATATATTCAATACTACTCCAAGTTTGCAGAACTTCTGGAATTTTTTTAACGAGTATACAGCGAAATTCAAATTTATTGCCATTTTGACAATGTTGCGTACTTCAGAGGGTTGTAAACTGAGAATTATTACTTTTTCGATGTACCATTCACTTGACTTATAAACTTTTGGAATCAATTCGAATTGATTGTGTATTTCTACTGGCTAGTTAGCTTCTCTATACCTGTATTTGAAGGATCAACTGGTATACGTCGAATTTTCGAATACATTGAAGGTAGAGCGGCCAGATCTACTTTGCTGTTTATACCTTAGACAATAGAGAGTTATTGCAAACTTGCAGAATGTTTACCGTATAGATACGTTATACCTTAGCGCTATATCGATGTAAATTATGCGTAAAAAGGAGAGTTATTGCAGTTGCTTAGTAGGGTGTCATGCCAAGTATCATGCCAAGTATCATCAGATTTGCTATATTAAAATAAAAAAATAAACAGTTTAATACACGTTATTTCAATTTTATCTTTAGATTACCTCACAACTACACCTCCTCGCAGAATAATTTTGATAATTTATCTCTGATTCTGATTTAACTTATCAAGGAACAATAAAATCGCAAACATAGAACACCAAATATGTGTAACGTGTAAGGTTTAAAGCTTATCCTTATTCCTTAGAGATTACGTAAGACGTTATACCTTGAAAATGTTCGTTTACTGCTGCGCATGCGCAGATGTCATTCTTAGGCATACCGTATAGCCCAAATGATGTGCAAAAACTCTCTATTATATCAATATATCAGTGGATTTCGAATTTTGAAATTCAGCCAATGGAATCAGAATTACAGTGAAAATATAGCTTGTCGCTATAGTTTCACGGTGATAAACCTGCTTAGTTTTTGTTTCACCAACTGTCAAGTGAAAATTATGATTAAAATAATGATTTTAATTATAAACGTCAAATTAATGTGTTTTGACTAGTTATCTTCATCAATATGAGCGATCGTTGGGGATAAAATTAAATGTCCATTGGTATCATAGGTATCATATGAGGCAGTGGAAAAGAGTATTCCGTTGAATACGGCTAGAAGTATCAATTACCAGATGACACGATTTTGCTTTATTTCAAATCGATATATTGTCGTTCTAAATATAATTCGTGATATAACTAATAACCTATAATTTTTTGGAATTTCAATTCATTGGCAATCCCAATGCAAGAAAGTACTACTCGTCCTGCGGACTCGTATTTTCAGTTTTAGGATTGCCATTCATCATTATTCCAAAAAATTATCGGTAATAATTATATCACTTCCCAGTAAATCAGAATCGATCGCATAGAAGTTGCAATTATTATAACCCTGATTCTATAGGACAAGATAAAGCGATTTATTCATAAGTCAACCAGTATTGATGCTTTGACAGGTATAACGAATTCGCGTAGCAAGTTGGATTTATTTAAGTTTGAGGCCACTTAACAAGCTGGTTTTACCCAGCTCTATTATAGAGTAGCACGTAAATTATATATTGTAGGTTTGTGCTGAAAGGTATGACAATCTAACATTACGCAACATAATATTGAAAATCAAGCATACTCCATACACACAAGCTAGGCAGGTTGGGCAGGTAAGGCAGGTAAGGCAGGTTGGGCAGGTAAGGCAGGTTAGGCGAGAGAATATAAAAATATTATTGTATAAGATGAATCTAAGATTATTTTTGAAAGTTAGAAATGAATTACGCAGCTCTATTGTAGAGTAGCACTACGTAAATTACAAATTGTAGGTTCTCTTGCGCTGGAGAGAGTACATATTATATGGTATGACAAACTAACATTACGCACATAATACTGGAAATCAAGCATAGGTACCTAACTTGTGTGCAGGTTAGATAAGAGAATATAAAACAAATTATTCTGTGATTCGTCTATTTATGAAACTTAATAAGAAGTATGTTTCATCCGTTAAATAGAACGGTGAAGGTCGACCTTTCTTCGGCTCTTAGAGTATAACCACAACTAAATTTCATCGTGCATAACATGACGTGTTCTTAAGTGATAATTACTCTTATATTAATAATACTCTTTTAGTACAGCTATTTCTTTCGAAACTCATGGTTCGTTGCCGTCCCGATAACTGGC
Organism: Chrysolina haemoptera; assembly: GCA_958298965.1. NCBI lineage: Eukaryota > Metazoa > Arthropoda > Insecta > Coleoptera > Chrysomelidae > Chrysolina > Chrysolina haemoptera. The sequence continues at coordinate 19,548,794 of OY282599.1, read as the reverse complement.
ACCAAAGACATGGATTGGAGCCAGAAGCAAAGAATGATGCATATGCGACTGCGGAGATTGGTCCTAGCTCACAACGATATGTTTTTGCAACAGAGCCAATACGAAAGAGAGCTAATGTTGAGGCCTGATCCAGAAGTGCGAATCAAGAAACCCGGAAATAACGTTTACACTGGTTACGGTGATGTCGGAGATTTATTTTTCTATTACGGAGTCATGAATGATGGTGAGTTCGATGAAAAACTGTAGATGCTCCATTTTCTACCTGCATCAAATTAGTTTTTGCTCTCAATCTCAAGTTTTTGATAACATTCTGTTTAATCGAGAATGGGATAATGGACGCCTGTGGTGTCAATCAACGAGACCAAGAAGTATTTTCCACTTTACCACACAATCATCAATCGCTCCACCGTTAGCGGTCTCACCGAGATTGACCCGTCGAGCTCAGTCCTCACATCCATATGCCGTCACTTTGGAGACATGACGCTCATCTTCTTCCCAGGGCTTGTTTTTCCACAACACGGCAAAGCTTTGGAACTCGCTTCCTCGGGAGGTGTTCCCTGAGGCACACAGCCTTCGGAAATTCAAGAAGAACACCAATTCCTAGCTACTTTCTCCCGGCTCTCACGATGTTCTTTGAACAATAGGTACATGATTTTCCTTTTCGTGGGAACCAAAACTTTGAAAAAAAAATGTATTCAATTCCTACATGCGCATTTCGATAACCAATTAAGTTAACCTTATCAGTAGCCATTACTTGAATATTCTGTTTACCAGAGAAGAGGATGATAGTAAAAGTATTCAAACAGAGTGTTCTTTAGGAGTTATCGATGAAGTCCTGCTCCAGGAACATCCCAAAGAATTCCCTTTTACAACTGTCATATCATCAATAGTATAACATGGCAGCACTACCCGTTATGCCTCAAACACGCAGAGTTAGACACTTTAAGCCAAGTCGAAATTCCAACCCTATTCTTATCCGTATCGATCTGCGCATGCGCCAACTCGATTCGGTGACAAAGATATGTGCTACGGGCTACTAATCGATACACAGAACCCTTTCGGTATACGTATCCGGAGACGGATCTACCAAAAAAGCAAAAGTTATGTAATAAAACCATTTTGATGAAACGAAAGAACACTCTTTTGTCTTATTTCCACTAGATTTTTATTGTTAGGACCGGTTTCGGGTTTTATCCCATTATCATGCAAGTATAAAAACTAGCAATAAAAATCTAGTGGAAATAAGACAAAAGAGTGTTCTTTCGTTTCATCAAAGTGATCATAAATTTCCACAAAATAAACAAGTCATCAATCACACAAATAATAAAACCATAATTTTCAAGATATTTGACAGTTAATATATGACATTTGAAGGTACCGTATACGTTTGGGTTGATGAGTGGCTTTAAGGGCTCAGTTCTTCATTAACGTAATTCGATACTCAAGGTATACGATACGATAGGTATATGTATAAAAATGCACAATTGGCTTTAAGTCTCTATTATCCCGATTGTAGAGCCGGGAAAGTCGAGCACAAGAGTCGAGAGCTTGAAAAGATTCAGGGATCTTAAAGAAGAACTCGAACTCATCCCGGTAAAACAGTTTGTCATCCAGAGAAGTCACTCAATGACTTCTCGGGTGGTACATATTGTCCACGTGGTGAGGGAGGGTTTCAATTGAGATCCTAATACACTAATCATACTGCCAAATATTCAGAAAGCATTTTTGTTGTTTAAAAATTGGTATTTCCGTCAACCGGCTGCACCCTTACTAGCAACCCTCAGAAGTTCTCGAGAATTTCTAAGGAAGACACAGCCCTTACCTTTTAACGTGTGATGCCATGCACCATCCCAGTAAACATGAAATGTTTATGAAACATTTCAAAAGTACTGTAGTTGTGAATAATCGAAACATTCATTAGAAACATTTCTGAAATGTTTCAAAATTATCGAAACATTTTTGAAACATTTCAAGACAGGTTATTCTGATATATTCAGAAACATTCCATATTTACATAAATTTTAGATAATTCAAACATTTCAAAATAACTTCAATTGAGAATGATCGAAACGTTCAGGTAATAAGATTTCTGAAACTTTTCAAAATGATTCATGAAGTTCAAAACATACTATGATGCCTTAAAACAATGGAATTCGAAATCTGAATTCTGATTCAATGAATCATCACAAAGAACATCATTTCAGAAATGTTACAAAAAAATTAATTAGTACCTGTATCATGTGTATGCCAAAATATCCTCAATTATGAATTATGTGTTTACCAAAATATCCTCATTTATGAATTAAAGAAATATTTCCAAAGAGCTAAAATTGAATAACTGAAATAATTTAATTCTTTTTATTCCGAATATTGATATAGGCACGTAAAAAATCGAAACCTCTACCTGCTAGTTACCTAATTATCGAAACATTTCATTTTAGCATCTTAACAAAAAACAAAACCAAATTATTGATATATTGAATATGTGTTTCATTTAGTAACATTTCTAAATCAGTAAAATTTTGATAGAACACCCTCCATCAATAATTGAAATATTCTAAAAGGACTCCAATTGCGAATGATCGTAACATTTTTTACCATCATCTTGAATGATTATATCTACTTGTTATTTCCTTTATCTGTCAAAATTTATTCGCTGAAAAACCACTCTTGCCTTTGATTATCGACCTTTTAAAAGTCGTGGGCACAAAGCTCTGAATGTATCTCTAAACCTCGAAAACTTCATCTTCTGGTCACAAGATGGAGCAGCCTAAACTCCGTAATATCGTGTGAAATCAGAGTAAACAAATATAACTGGAGAGATGTGATTTGTAACGATTCGGAGTATTCGGATGAGGAACTGATGGCATCAAAGCCAAGCTATCTAGATTGACCCACCCTCTTTTTGTTTCTGTTAGAAATGAGTATGTTAACTGTTAGCAGTTTTGTTTGAATCACAGTGTTCCTTCTGTATTCTGAAATATTTCCAAAATATTTCTATATTTGTGTTTGAAACATTCCCTGGATGTTTCTATGTATGTTTTTAAAATATTTAGTAATGTTTCACATAAATGCAATGCAGAATTACTTCAGAAATATATCTGAAACATTCAAATGGCTGTTATGTTTTGAAAAATGTATATTATGAAACAAACCTGGAATATGCCAAGAATGTGAAATATGAGCTCATACAAAGTTTTCTTCGGAACCTCTCTGAGGTCAGACATTTTTAGATTTAGAAATGTCCCTGAAACATCAAAGCAATATTCAGTGGAATGTTTCAAATTGTACAGAAGTAGGATGGATCCTGACACCTTTCAATAACAATGAAATATTTAAAATATTTATTGTCACATCATCAACTAACTTGAAATGTCTCTCGAATGTTTCTGAAATAGTTACGAAACATTACTAATGAAAGGTTGCCTTGAAACGTCTCTGAGGGCGGACATCTTTATTTTTCAATATATACCTGAAACAATATGGCAACATAAGTTGGAATGTTTCAAGCTTACAGATTATGTTTCAGAAATATTTCTGAAATCGAAAAATGTTTACTGGGATGTACCTGTGACCGCGCGGTGAACCGAACCCGCGTACCTTGAATTAGGAAGCAAGCACGTTACCCCCCATACAGCACATTGGACGTACACAATGGATATTGTGGACGTCTATTGTACGTCAAGGTAGGTACAATGATACGTCCAGAAAACGTCCAAACCTCACTGGTTTTAACATCCTATGGATGTACATTCAGGATGTGCAATGGACGTACCTAAAGGACATTCATCGGATGTTCGGAAACGTATCAAATCCACGTCCACATGAAAAAAAAAAGATGTCACATTATACAATGTATAATGATTGATAATAACTAATTATGGGACTGACAGAAAGTCGAGATTTCCAGCAGACAATATTTTTGATTGATATATCAAGCGGGTACAAAACTAAATTATTTTATTTTCCAAATATATCAAAAATGAATGGAAATACAACACTTTCAACAAAAATCAAAACATGTAATATGAACATCTGAGCAAAAAAAATTATTCAAAATAGAAAATATTTCCAACAAAAACTGAGAGTTTTCGTCCTTTTCCCTCATTCGCCTTCCCAACCATTTGAATACGAAATCTTCAGTCTCTTTTCTAGTAGTTGACACTTTTGATTGTTCTTGCAGCTCCTGTAAAATTTTGTTTGAATCAAAACTTTTCATTGAGTTAGAAGTGTGCTGCTGAAATCTGATATTATTGATGTACTATGTGTATATTAAAAATTCTTCCATATACTGACTTGACGATATGTTCCCTTCCACCTTCACACAATTCGTCACTACAATAAATATATGTCAACAGGAAAAAATAATCAAATAACACACACATGAGTATACGAAAAAATGTAATAATGGCGGACCAACACCGAAATAAACAACACCTAACTACATCAGGGGTGGGATTATGTGTAACATAGAATTTTATTGTCGACAGTTCTGTCCCTTTCTCTCCCATGAATTCAACCATAATGTCATCTCACTTTTTCTATCGACAATAGAATTCTATGGTACACAGAATCTCACCCCTGTTCGCTGCCAATGAACGGCTTTGTTATGGCGTACTCTGTCGAACATATCCGAATGTAACGTACAGATCAAGTCCAGTATTCTACATTCGGTGTACGTCCGTAAACATACAATTACGGATGTTTTCGATTGATTCAATTTTGTTCATCCTATGAACGTACAAAAATGTAACATATTGAACGTAAAAATCAAGTCCAGTATTCAACATTCGGTGTACATCCGTAAACTCACAATAATGGAGGTTGATTCAGTTTTGTTCATTCAAAGACCATACAAAACAGTAACATACTGAACGTACAGATAAAGTACAGCATTCTACATCCGTTATACATCCGCAAACGTACAACTATGAACTTTTTCAAATGATCCAGTTTTCTACATTCAACGGCGGGCGTACAAAAACGAAACATATTGCACGTACAGATAAGTCCATTATCCTACATTCGGTGTACATCCGTAAACGTGAAATTATGGAAGTTTTCAATGGATCCAATTTTGTTCATCCATTGGACGCACAAAATAGTAACATAATATTGAAAGTACAATTCAACTCCAGTATTCAAAATTTTAATTACATACAGTTGATTGACGTAACAAGTTGATCCAGAACTGTTCGTCCAATGGACGTATACATATGTAGTAACGATCGCATTATTGGTCCATTATTGTACATTCAATGTACATCCAAAATCGTTCTATTATTATTGTTTCATGTTGATCCACTATTGTACGTCCTTTGACCATCCATGAGATGTACAATACGAATGGCACAAAACACATCCAGAATAGAACTTCCATTGGACATCCATAGTGAGCCCCTGGATGTTTGGATCAATATTGGACCTAAACTGGACGTCCATCGGATGTCGTGTGCTATATGGGCCCTACGCGCCACCACGCCCCCCATTTGTCCGACAGAGGGTCTCGTCATGGAAATGGTGAGAGCAGGCATACCTGAACATATGGTAAATATCATAGACTCCTATACTTACGGTCGTTAGGACCTTAAGAGTGATAGTGAATGATACCAACTCCGTCGTGAGAAAAGCCGAAGCAGGAATGCCGCAGGGCTCGAACCTCTCGCCATTTTTACATTCGGTGTATACGCACGACTTTCCGATGTATCCGAACACAAATACTGTAATTTACGCCGACGATACCTCCAATATTCAGAGAGATGCCGTGTATGGCGAAGAATAAAATAGTGATTAAACCGGCGAAAACGGAACTGATGACTTTCACCACGAACATAAAGCGTTCACCCATGATTTCGTGTGGATTCAAGGTTCGGGATACCCCGATCGAACAGTCACAGTCCATGCGGTACCTGGGAGTAGAGCTGCACAGAAAATCAACACTTGTAAGCATGTCAACCTGGCAATCCAGTAAAAAGGTCATATTCATCAATAGCCAGGGGTTCCAATCTGTCCATGGACACCAAAGTGTTAATACATAAGCAGGTCATTAGACCAACGATGACCTATGCCTGTCCAGTGTTCTGCAGCCTTCCAAAAACAACTACCTATGTTGCTACATGATTACATTGCTACAAGGCAATCATCGTCACGGAGACACGTGGCACGAGTGCAATGATTCTCGGGTCAACAATTATACCAAAAACACTTTTGGCGAAGAGGCATATGTTCTTTTTTATTTATGAGTTCTGCCCATTGAATCTCTGGATTGTACCTTTGTTTATTTTTGTTGAATGTTTCACTTTTATTATACAGAATGACCTACGGTAAAACCGCTAACCGTTGGATAATAATAATAATAATTTTATTGCTTCCAAAAACGGGTTTACAGCAAGAAGTATGTGTGTGTTAGAATACAAAAAGTATATACAGAGTGACCCATTTGAAAGCGGGCCACCTCTCTAAAACTGTTATTTATTATCCGATTCGGAGTTTTTTTTTTCAATAGATAGAGCATTAATAGTTCTAATTGAGTGCCATGAATTCGAAATAAAAATAAAAATTTCAAGGCCTATTTCGAATTTCAATGTCAAAAATCCAAAAAACATACTAAGCCTCTATAATTTGCAGGATTGTTTATTGGACCACCTTTATGCAACATACACTGCTAGTCTAAAGTCCGTTCTCCCCCAACTTTTTGAACCACCTGGTATATTGCAACGAAATTTGGAAGGCTCAAATAGTAGATAAAAACCTACTTTTTTATGAGAAAATTTCAGCTAAAAGTTTCAAAATGGCAGCTGAGCGCCATCTTCAATAATTTTTTTAAATAGAACACCCGGTATATCATTGCATGATCAGTTAGGAACGATCATAAGAAATCCAACAACACCAAGTTTGATGCTATTATCTTCAAAGACTATGGAGATATCACCTATTATTTTCTCCATAAGCCGAATGAGTGTGAGAGAGAATTTATTGACCCGCCAGAAGAAGTTTCTCTCTCCCACTCATTCGGCATATGGAGAACGTAATAGGTAAATTAGGTATGGTATGGTAAATTTCTGATAAAACTCGAAAGGTATTCCGTCTGATCCTGGTGATTTATTATTTTTATCAGTTCTTCAGGTGAAAATAAGATGTTTTTATTAGCACATTAAAATAAGCCTTTTATTATCGCAAAGAAGCATGCCGAGTTTAATCAAGATCAGCCAAAGGGTTTTTGAGTAATGATTAAAAAAACTGATTATTTCTAAATACGTTGCCACCCTGTATCTCGAAAACGAAGCAAGGTGGGGAACATGCTTATATGAAGAAAATATTTTATTTGCACCTAAAAAACCGATACTGAACGTATATTGAATTTGATATCGTGAATGTACCTACAATTTGGAAATATAAAAATTTAAACATTAAAATATTCTATATTATCATTTTCGTCTAAAATATAAAATTTCATGCATTAGGATGAAATTTCACATGACCTTAATTTTTTTTATATCTATTTTGCAGGAGCTTATGTTCAAAAATTCAACACTGATGAAGAGAACGACGAAGAAGGTGATGAAGAGATTCTGGATCTACACATAGAAAATCCATTAGCCAATGCTCCAAGGACCAATTCAGAGGAAGATGTATTTTACAGAATACCCCACCTGGGTTTCAGGATTAACATAGAAGTAAAATGTCCTTTGTCTTACGCCCCGTTGGAATTTCTTACAAAGTATACCGATAGTCATCAGTCACAGAAACTGAGAATCAAGCACAGAACCATGGGACCAACTCGAATAAATGTCAATTTTCAATGTGAAGGTGCATCCTATCCTCGACTACCAACTTCTTATGAGTACGATTTCAAGCCAAAGAGTCTGTGATTTTTATTGATCTTATTTATATTTTTGTGATCCGTTTTAACTTTACATTTTTTTGAGAATACATTTTATGATTTTAGATACCAATTGTTTCAATGAATGTTTAGTAACGACAAAATTGTTCATAACTCATCTCATTTCGGCATTGGCGCAGCCGGGGGGTGGGGGGGCTTTAGGTCTGCAGCCCCCCCCAAGCCACCAAATTACTACCGTTATTCATAACATCTGGTAAATGATAATAATAATAATGTTTATTTTTTATTTAATGTTTATTAAATAATATGTTATTAATAATGTTGTTAAATAACCACATTGTTAACATTATTTAATAACATAATATTTTAACATTTTATATATATCACACTACATTATTTTCTTCTCCATAATTTTCTTGAATAGCTGATGATGGTTCTATATAGGACCGAAACATGTACTACTTCTACTTTTTGACGGCTATCTGATTGATAGCGGTCATTCACCGTTTCACCATCCTTTTGAACTAGATGGGTAATTAAATTGTGGAGACGACTTTGCGTTTTATTGATTTGTATATCCATACCACTCCACTTTGAGATATAATGGACTTCTACCACAGGTCAAAATGTACATGTTAACAGAATTAAAATATTGGAATGAAATCAATTTATTTTGACGGTGTGAAATTTTATAATGAACTTCCAAAAACTTATGGTAAATTGCGATTCAGAAATAATCTGAATATTACTTTCATTTTGTGGATTTATTTCCCTTCCATAAACTGTTTCTTGGGAAATTATTTGGATTGATAATAGTGAACCTGCAGAACAAAGTGATGTATGGCAGCATATATAGTATCATAAAAATCATCTAATGCTATATCTAATTTAACACCACCTTGCAATTGCTCATCCCAATTGATTTAAAAAAAAAATGTATTGAAGCCAATGAGATTTGCTCTCCTGAAAATAGTATTGATGTTCACGATAGAGTGTTGCTATTTCAGTATTTATATTCAGTTATCATAGAAATATTCGACAAAAGCAGATGAAAATTAATTGGAGGATGACAGATATGAATATTTGCTCTACGCCTTGACCTCGTCTGCACTGATGATCGGCAGAACCGTGAAACAAGTCTGTAGTCACCTGTTTGATTAATATGGCTAGTTGTTACAGAAAGCATTGCGAAGTATATTCTCGTATAAACTTTCCCTGGTGTTGGGCAGAGATGATTCGACAATGGTGGATTATTTTCTGTTTGATGCTTGCCAATAAAACTCCTATAGTATTTATAGAAAATTTGCTAAAGGCTCTGTAATTTATTAAATAAATGACAATACTAATTTCTTGAATTATGCAGTTGTTAACTATAAATTGACAAACATTGTATCCTTTTACCTACAAATTTTGAATTCTGGCTGTGTTTAGAACTTCTTCTTTCCAGTTACTGTCAAATAAATCCACCATCATATTTAAATTAAATATAGCTTCATCAGTACTCACATTGGCATAATAATCTTTTCTTTCCTCTGCCAATGTACTTGCTATATAACAACATTGCTTCAACATATAACCAATTGACGTAACAAAAGTAGGGCATTCATATGTATCATGTGCAGCATCGTATTTCCCAATTATCTTTGTAGCTTTCACAATCAATTCGTAAAATTTAGGTTGCAATGTTTCGTAAAGAGATTTGATACTGGGGTTCATTTTGTTTATTTCTATCAAGATTCTGGCCAATTCTCGCATCTTTCGGGAAGTAACATGAACAACATGTGTTTCTACCAGATGTGTTTTAAAAAAGTTCGCCCCATAATCGCAAATCAATTCATCTTTTTTTGCTACCATAGATACAAGGTCTGCTCTCATCCTGGAAAAGACTTTCAATATCAAGTCTTCATCAATATGTCGGTGGGGAAACAAAACACTCAGGGCGTCAGCCTGCACAATTTTTTTTATCGCTGGATTATAAGAACATTTTTTCACATGATGACAGAATTGTTTATAGAACCCTAGACAGTCTGTACATTCTAAAACCTTATCATTTGGCGACATAGGTTTTTTCATAGGATCACAACATGCCTCGGAATTTCTTATATAGTTACTTTTTTTTCTCAAAAACGACATCAGTAACTTCCGTTCTTTACTGTTGATTGGATGTGAAATTATCTGCGCAACTTCCCTCTCCTCGGAGTGATGTCGAAGAACATGTTGAGCAAAATACGTCACATCTTTCCTGCAAAACAAACAAGCATCTCTGATGTCAAGCCTTCGCCTAGGCGAATGTGCAGAATTTTTTTTCTCATTGATTATGTCAAAGTTTTTGTCGCAAGACGGGAAGTTATTTTGTGTATCAATTTGGTTAATGCTCCTCTCAGGATTCGAAGAGGAAAGTACATTTGTGTATGTTTGAGGTTTAGTTCCCATACGAATTGTTACAAAATTATTCGAATTTCCTATGTTTCTAAAATTCACACTTTTTGCCTTAAGTTTTAAGATCTTGAGTCTCATTAGTCTGACTATCAGAGTTTTCTTGGGAGAAAGTGGAATTTTTTTATTTTCATTTCTCAACTCTAAGCTAGTTTCACTTCCAAAATATCCTGTATCCTAGAATGAAAACAGAAATAGAAAAACATTGTTTTCAGTCAACCTAAATGAACTATGTGGAATGTCCATGAAATATTTAAATTACTGCTTATTGTGGATAAAATTGTGATATTTTTAATTGTGGTAGATATTTCTAGAGGAAAATGTTTTGTGTTAGCCATATTTCCAAGAGTACATTGATTAACAATTCAACTGAGTAATATAAATTTTCTTGTAGTTTGTCTCGAAAAATATTGTTGGGTTGCTCTGTACAGGTATTTAGAGCCTCTGTTTTTTGTATGCATTTTTCTCAGATCGGTACGTTTTTATATCTTTGATGTGCTTCGTTTAAATTCTACAAAAGTGTGTGTATTAGCCTTATCACATTGTACCAATCAGTGTGTTATGTAAATGAATATTTATCTCAAAATGAAAATATTCTCTATATCACCCCCCACCCTCACTCCCCAATCAACGCATCAAACCCAGATTGAAAGACGCAACTTAATTGTTTGTTGCATAGGTGGCTGTAATTTGAAATTGGAATATTGTTTTCAATTCTAATTAATTTTTCTACATCCGAAATGCATCCATGGATGAAAAAACACATTTACATAAAATTCGTTTTTGTAGAGGACCGACCTGATTCCCACCTGACTCTATAAAAAAAATCGTTTGAATGCCCAAGGAAATAAATAGTAAAAATGTGTGAGATAGGATAATTTGTAGTATTGTAGAACGGTGTTCTCTAGATTCTAGCAGAATAATTTGTAGAATAGTAGAAGGGGGTTCTCTAGATTCTAGCAGAATACTCTGTTATCATTACTTATTCGTTATTTATTCATTTATTGAGCGAATATCTGCCTTTACCAAGTACAAATGTAGCAAAATAAAAGTAAAAATAAGTTATATTGTCTAGTGTGATGACTATTTATCTCATGAGTTTTTCATCAAAACGAAATCATCATCAAAACGGATTATTGTTTTTTTATGTATATATAAAATTGAATGAAATTTTCACAGTATCTATTTCTCTCTTAAAATAATTTTTTTCAATTGCACCTAGTTTGTTTGGTGGTGTGTCTAATGGGAAGTGATAGAGTATAATGCTGATATTTCATTAAAATTATTAATATTCGTCAAATACGTAGTGCGACCAAGTATATGAATATATTGAATAATATTTATAATGTTCTATCAAATTCATGACATCTTAGAGCACCTATGATAAGGGATATTTTTTTCACTAAGACATCAATATCAATACGTTTGGCCCATTTCAGATTTTCTTCATTCCAAATACAAAAATAACTTTTTTGATTGGTTCGTTATCAATACTTCATTTTTTATATCAAGGTTAAGGCATATATTTTATTTGTGTTTTTGCTGGAAAATCATATACTTAGTTTCATCAGTCATCTTGACGACTCCCTAACCTTCACTTACCACATAACCTCCATTGTCAACAGGTCTACCAAAATGTTGGGCTTTATAAAGAGGACAACTCGTGACTTTACTAGTCTGAGTGCCATTAAAATCCTATACTGCACACTTGTTAGAACTCATCTCGATTATTGTTCCTCTGTCTGGTCACCACATTATGTAACCCATATATCCAAGATTGATCGAGTTCAAAAAAGTTTTCTTAGATACGTTTCATTCAAATCTAACATCTTTAATGATTACGCCTCAATTGAGAGCTATCTCAATATTCCGACTTTGGAGAATAGACGTAATCAGCGTGATCTATTGACTCTCTACAAGATATTAAATGGTGAATATGACTGTCCTGATCTTCTATCTCAAATTAGTTTAGTAGTCCCCACTCGCCTTACTAGACAGATAGCTACTTTTCACACTCCCTACCATCGTACCAACATTGCTTATTTCAGCTATATCCCAAGATCCCTTAGAGCGGCAAATTGCCTCGATATTGACATCTTCTCAACACCTCTACCTAAGTTTAAAAATCAAATGTGTCAGTGACCATCTTTTCATTTCATTTCCCACTTTTACACTGACTGGACTTGTACTTTTACTTTTCATTGATCTTTGTTTTTTTTCTTTTAATGTCTTCACTATTATCAATACCATATATGTTATGACTGTGTTTGTATTACTCACATAATGTACATCTTGTAATATCTTTAACTGGGCTTGCCCGTATATATAAATAAATAAATAAATAAATAAATCATAGATGAAAGGTAAGATAGAAGAAAGCCATTGTTTTAAATCTAGTTAATAATGTATTCTAGAATGAGAGAGTTTTTGTTTTTATTTAAAAATTCTGTATCGTTTGAGTATATGGTTGCAAACCCAATTTTAGAGATATTTTCAAGAATGGCAAGAGCACCCTGTGTAAGGCTGGAGTACGAAATGTTCGGTCATTGATATGTTATTATTAATTGATCGATTCGGAAACCATGCCCGACCATGAATGAGTCTGATGACAGCTTGGCCATGACACTCGGTTACATCGATCACAGTGTCACTGTACCGGCCAAATGGAAATAACACACTACTATAAAAGAAGACTCATTTATGGTGGAAGGATTGAGATTCAAGTTCCAGCCAAGATTGTTGATTCATTCATTAAGGTTCTGTGCCAGTGTGGCTATGGGCCTGGCCCTTTTGGGCCTTGCATTAGTTCTTAGTGTATTAATGTTGTATGGTAAGAATTGTTGTATCTTGTATTATTAGTTATCCCCCTGTGTATATATAACTTTGGCCCAATTGATATTTAAATAAAACGTTTGTATTTTGTTATCTAAAGTTTCTCTGTGCTACTATCTGTATCTACGACCCCTAGTCACAGAGTAGCAAAGGGTAGCAACCCTAGTTGCGGCTTATAGTATAGAGCCCATTAATGTGACAATATTTTGAATATATAATTGTTTAAAAAAAAATGTTTAAAAATTGTTGCTTTAATTTTTAATTTTTTTTCGTTAACCAGCTATCACCCTCACAGAGCCATTAAACGAGGTCTCACCTTTTAGAAAAATCTGTGGTCGCTAAGATTTGAACCTACACGACTAGCAGCATGAATGGCTGGAACACGGCGCTCTTAACCACTCGGCTACCTGATCCTACAATGACCCCTATAATGAATATAAGATGGGTCCCAAAACAGATCCTTGTGGAATGCCCGAATTGTTGAATTTGGAAATAAATGTCCTATTTCGATAGATAGGATTCCAAAAAATTCACAATACCTCTTAGTCTCATAAATTTCTAGTTTTCCAAACGATGTATGTGGTCAACATTATCAAATGCCTTTTTAAGGTCAATACCACATAGCTGTGTGCCACTATGACCGAATCAACTAAATTATGCAATATATTCAAATATCATTAGACATAAAACATGTTTTCATGAGAAAGATAAATATGAAATTAATTTCATCTTAAAGGAGATTTTTTAAATTACCTGAGTTGATACACTCTCTGTAGTTGTGTCCTGAGAGTAGTAGTACCTGAAAAATGTTCAGTATGTTACTGGAAGTCACTAACAATGGAATTAATATAATAATATTAAAGTGACAAAATATCCCATGTAGAGCTGACGAAAACTCTATTTTACCCAAAAACCAGTAAGAAATTTTAATGAAATATTCATGTTAGATTTTTCAGCAAAAAATTGCGGGGTATGATGATATTAATGAATGTATTACAATGTTAGTATACCATAAAAGTCGTATTTTCCCTCTAAAACTATAGAGTGCGGCTTTTTATAGTCCCCTCTGTAAACTTTTGAACGGTTTGAAGTACAAAATCGTTTGGGGGTTATCCCCAATACTACTTTTTGAAATCAAAGACATGGGATTGCTTGACAGGGGGAGCGGAGGTCATATCACCTCAACCTGAAAAATACAAATAGCATGGAGGGGGGGTCCAGTTTCACTTTGTTGAAAAGAGAATACAATTCTCTTTACAACCATCTAAATATTTTGGAATTTTTTTAATACCTTTTTTCACAATTTCGAACTTCTATGCCTTGAAAAATTTTCAAGTTGATGTACCCCCACCTCCATTTATCAAGTAATTGCAATGTATCTTCTCTCAAAAAGTAGTGTCGGTTATAACATTCAAAATAATTTCGGTTTCATATCTATTTTGTTGTTGTTGTCAGACGTCTTCGAAAGACTTTTGCAAACTAGGGAAGATGCAGCCCTTACCTTTTAATGTATAATGCCATGCACATCCACATCAAACCGTTCAAATTCGTTAAGGTATATGTACCATTCAGATCCGCACTTTTGCGAATGGGTATTGCAAAAAAATATTAACTGAATTCAAAAAAATGTAGATGGTTGAAAATAGAACTGAATTATATCTGCTGATTATTCTTTTGAACTTGTTAAATACTTTCAATAATGAAAAAAAAAAGTCATAATTATTACTGAAGATATAATAATAATAATCCCTCATTAACACTCATAGAGTGTACCCAAAGGCATAGCCTATGCTGGTAGAGGACGACTATTATTATTATTTGCCGTGTCGCTCTGGGGCAACTTACTGATTTTTTGTGGCATATTCACTTTTCAGATGTAGAAAAACTCAGAAAACCTACAGCACCCCCAACTACTCCATAATATGGTCGAATTGTGATATGTAAAACAAGTAATTTTCAGCAGATCAGAAATAAAATAATCACAACAAAAATTGATTTATTTTTCTTGCAGATGAAAAACTACCACTTTTTTATTCAAAACTATCTATACTAACTATACATTTGAATTTTTGGTTGTATTATTGTAATTTTCTATGACACTTAAGAGAAATGTAAATCGATTACATGATTGTATTATTGTAATTTATATACGAAACTTATCATAAAAATAGAATCAGTCTAGAAAAAAGATTTGAAAATGAATACCAATGTTTGAGTTTTGGCGCCTATTACGCAAAAGGAGAACAAAATAGATAGACTTATTAACTCTTCAGGTCTACAAAACCCCTAGTGATGTTGCTCCATATATACTGTAATGCTTTCTGAAAGCCACTTGTTGGCTTTCAGAAAATAAAGTGTAAATGTAACGTAAGACCCAGCCTTTGGGCGATTTGATGTGGTGCTTGATTTGGGTACATCTCAAACAAAATGGTTCTCATGATCAGAAATGTAGAGATAGCTTTACCACTGGACCAGTTTTGTTTGAGAGAAGAGTAGTAAATTTTGATGATGAGTTTTTTGGTGCTTTACAAGAGTTGTCTTCTTTTAATGAAAATATCTAACAGAAATTTTCAAAAATTGTTGACATAAGAGTATATAGATAGTTCTGTGAAAAGTTTGATTAAGGAAAACTTCATACAAATAAATAGCACATTAAATTGTTTTTGAAAACTAACAGTGAACTGTGGAAAATTATACTCTCTTTAAATAACCATGAGAATCAATCTGAAATTCCTAATGCAAGCTTGAACATATTGACTTATTTAATTGGAGTGTTTATAACATCTTTTTATATCAGTAGGTATCTGTTGGGTTTGTTCATTATTATAGTATCATTGTAATAGGTCTCTGAATCTGTTACTGTCTTGTACTAATTGTTTAACTATCAATTGCCTGTGATATATTTATATATGTATATATATTATGATGTGAAATTTTTGATGTGTACTCGAGATGTTTGCTTACCTATTTTAATAAAATACTACTACTAAGCCAGTGTCCCCACATCAATCTCAAAAATAGCAAATATTTACCATCACTAGAGAAATCACGAATAGATGGCTCAAATTTGCTGACGGATTGATTTATTGATTCCTGAATATCCTTCATATCAATATATTCGGGCACACATTCCTCGATATCAATATATTTGGGCACACATTCCTCAGAATCTTCATAATCCATTTCTGGTGGAATTTCTTCTTCGTCAATCAATTCATTCTGTGACAAACCAAAGTCTTCATTTTCATCTTTTATAGATACATCTTCCCTAATTATTATTGGTTTTTGTTCACTGAAAACGGCAAATTCTATTTTATTATTCAGCCTTCTGAGCTTCACATCATTCAGT
This sequence comes from Chrysolina haemoptera, assembly GCA_958298965.1. Classification (NCBI taxonomy): domain Eukaryota; kingdom Metazoa; phylum Arthropoda; class Insecta; order Coleoptera; family Chrysomelidae; genus Chrysolina; species Chrysolina haemoptera. The sequence goes on along the minus strand of OY282599.1, from coordinate 19,532,334 downwards.
TTAGAGAATTCAATGAACTCTGAAATATCTTCAAGTCTTTCCGCACAATTAAGGCATATATTTTGCGGAAGGCCGTCTTCAGGTTTCACCTAAAAGTTAAAAAAATTCCATTGAAAGTTTGAAAAGCTATCCAAGGTACGTACATGAATGTTGGTTATGCCTAAAAAGAAATTAGAGTAACGATCGGAAAACTTTGTTAACTCTCTTCTTGCTAAACACACTCGACAGATAAAAGCAAAATCCAACAAATCCATAATAAATTACTATTTCATTTCAAAAACATTCAAAATCAGTAAAATCACTCAATCTGTCAGATTGTCATAAACTCATAAACAAAAACCCATAGACAAAAACCACAGAATAGAAAGGGTTACAGAAGTGTCACTGTCACTATCACAGACCGGCGGTACCTCTCATCAGTCTCATCTTCGTGATATAATTTAAGCCGTTTTCGATTGGCGTTTGATTCTGGTAGCGGTTGACATAAAAATGACAGCGGTTTACTTTCTGGTACTGTTAATGAAGTCAACCACTAACTAACTGGTTAGTGCTTGCGGTGATCAATCAACACATTCGTTTCATTATTCACTATGATGTCATTAACAGTACCAGAAAGTAAACTGCTGTAATTTTTATGTCAACCGCTACCAGAACCAAACGCCAATCGAAAACAGCTTTAATAACCTTGGGTACTTTTTCTGTCACACTATGGCTTTTGCTTCCGTTCAGGCATTTAGCCAGCTCGCTTACGGGCGCTACAACTTTTACGTCTCATAAAACAGTTGAAATTGATACATTACCGCTTATGGCAAAAAATCCCTGCAGTGGGACTCTTCAACTTATTCCGTATAGCGATAGCAAAGCGAAACAAGGGCTATCTCTTTCCGGTACACCAGAAAATGATAGCGTGTGCTTCGTTTAACTTCGTTTCGCTTCGCTATGCGAAATAAGTTACAAAGTCCCACCCCTGATCTAAATTGTATCAGTTCAACCAATTAATTATGGATGTCGCACCCTTTGCGCAGACTGCGAATTAGTGCCAGTAATTAGCCAGGAATCACACTGATCGACTAGGACCGACCGTCCGCGACCGTCCACCTACGACCAAAAGTAGAAGTAGATCAATGAAAACTTTCAAAGTCACACTGATCGACCATCCACGACCGACCACTAGAATAATTTTGTAAATCTGACATTAATTTGATATTCGAAAGGTTATGTTCATTTATTGAAAATACGTTAAATTCATAATATCAATAGTTTTGCTTTAAATAATGAGCAGTATAGTGATACTGAAGAAGAACATTTTATTTTTCCGGTAGGAAATATACCTATTAACATGAGTTTTGTTGAAGTCAAAAGTTCATCATAAATGTGTGTCAAAATGACATTACGTCAGGATAGTGTGACACTGACCATAATTTCCAGCAGACTACAATTTGGTACATGGTCTTTGAAAAACGGTCGAGGACGGTCAATGACGATTATACAGTGTGAGTTGTGCGATAAGAATATACGTGTTGGAAATTTTGGTCGTAGGTGGGACGGTCGCGGACGGTCGGTCCTAGTCGATCAGTGTGATTCCTGGCTTAGTCTTCTTCTTTTAAGGTTGCTCTGCTGGATGACGATCAGAATTTGGGAACGAAACGTTAAGTGGTGAACAGCTGCCATGTTTAATTTAATTTTCATTTCTATTTGAATATATACATATACAGTATCTGTTCATAAAGTAACTTCCCCCCTGTTAACTTTTGAACGGAGTGGAATACTTTAAAATTTTTTTTGGTTGATTGGTAGTTCATAAGCTGCTCTTTAACAATGATAAAAAAATTCAATCTTTCAAAATGACGGCCAGTCGCCATTTTGAAAGATTTTTTTAAATGGCATGGGGGGTCGAGTGATACCTCGTTCGAATCGTCTTTCAATTCTCTATACGACAGCAAAATTTCAAACAAAAATATTGATCCAAAACAAAATGGCGGTACATTATTTTAGAACTCACAAGAGGAGCCCTTCGAATAAATGGCTATTAAAGAGCTTTAGTGCAATGATAATAGTTATTTATGGTACTAGTGTGTTATGTTGAAAATATAAGTCACGCGAGAAAGATTTGTACCACGAGGCCGTCAGTGGTATAAATATGAAATAAATCTGAATGGGTTACTAAACATATTGAAAGCGGAAATAAGTTCATCAGACTTTTTCATCTGAATAATAGGTATTGCCACTTTCTGCATGACTCTTTGACTTTAATAAAAAAATCAACTTTTTGGTAGAACAGGGCATTAGCGCAGTGGTTTAAGCGTTAGAACGCTCTTGCGTCTACTCCACGAGCGGCAAACCATTTCATTCTTGGTCGCCCTGGGCCTTCAACCAGTATCTTCATTGTCGGTTGAAAGTTCCTCAAAAATAAAGTGGATATCGTTTTAACAAAATCAGAAAGAAAAATACAACAATAAACTCAAGTATATGCTAAATTATTGACAGAAAAACTGTCGAAAATCATCATTTCCTACAAAGTTAACTTATAAGTTAACTGCAATGTGACGTCATTCCACGAGTTAACTTCTAGTTTTCTGTCAAAAAAGTTTTATAATACACGCCAAAAATAATGATGATTATATTGTCAATAACAAAGAAATTAATGATCTTGATATGGTTGAACAGGTTGACAGACAATCGACAAGACAACACACAAGACTTGAATACAATGGCGTTATAAAAGGTAGAAGGGCACGTTTTCAGAGTTCCAGTCGATCCTCGTATCGAAATGCTGATGCTATGACACGTGATGACTCTGTGGAAGGGTTGGATATGTCGAATAATTTGCAACTGCCAAATCCTTTTAGTTAACAGTTAACCTATTTACGTTTTCTGGATATTATTATGTTGGTGACTATAAGTTCTCGTCGCTTACAGAGTCATTAGTTTTGTCCAAATGATGTCATATTTGTATCCCAAACTGACTCAAATCTAACAAACATTTATTTATATTCAACGAGAATAATCATCAAAAAATTAAATTTTTTAAAATTGATAAATAAGAAATATGCTGAATATAAATTTTTGATTTTGCAGGCCAAGTACTATGTTTTAATGTAAAAAAAATGAGCCGGAAACGAATATTTTGATGTATGTTATTACTTATTTCTGAAATAACTGTGTTATGTTTAACGAGGTTGTTTGAATACTAAACAAAATTGCTAATTTTGAGCTAACTAGGTTTGAACAAATTGATTTATTATCTGCAAAAAACCCTTTTCTCGGTTTTTCCCACCTTTCATTGATTCGGCCTCTTTTCCCTTTACGGTTTTCTAGGCCTAGAGCATTCTGAAAAATAGAAATAGGTGAAGCTGATCAAGAAATTATATGACAACTCTATCCTTTACGTATCGGTCTGCTCCATTACGTGATGTAATGTCTCGTTTACTGAATAGTTGCCAAAAGCCAAAATTATGGAACATTTTCTAAAAAAAAAAAAAAAACAAAAAGGCAGTATGGTGAATGACGAAGACAGTTAAGTTACAGTTTTGGAATATTTTCATGCTTATCCAAAACCGGAAGCATAACTAGCAATGATGATTTATTATTCAGGGTACTTTCGGGATATCTTTATCAAGTACTCGCAATGGGAATTTCTTTTTTTTTTTGTTACAGTCGGGAAATCTTTAGGCACTCGCAATGAGATGGATCCTGGCCAATGGAATGTGAGGTCTCCAAAGTTTCTCGTGGGGATATCAGTGACAGCACATAGCGATTTCCAAGAACTGGCAACAGGAGTTCGCATAAGATCCTAATTATATATATCGCAAAGAGGTCTGTGTTACGTACCTGGGAAGTAAGGTGTTAAACGCCCCACATGCACACCATGCAATCTGTCGTACGACAAGTTGTACAACCCAAGTAGTTTCGACGATCGATACGATAATTGTGTGGGGTTGTCGTTCAACAAATGGAACCTGGTGGTGGTTGCTGTATCAAATACTACTATTAAAAATAGTGAAAATGGACAATAATCATTCCTTTTGGACTGAATAGCCAAGTTTTGCACCATTTTCTTTTTTTCTTATTTATTACTTTTCCATTATCATCCAACAGAATGACCACTACTGCCGCTATAATATTTTTCGAAATAGTCTTTGCCATGACACCAACTGTATACGAATGGAATTGGTTCCCCAACTACCACTTGCAACGACTTGATTGATGTTCAAATTGTTCGTATCTGGTGGGCATTTTACTAACCAATTGGTTGCACAGATTGTTTGTCCAATTTGCAGTACAAAAGTTGTCGTACGACAGATTCCATAGTGTGTTGGGCGTTTAATGCTCACAACACATTATAATTGAAATACTGAAATTCAGCTTTTAGCCAACGTTTAATACAAATAATCATTATATTGTCTATTGATAGAACAGAACTGCTGCCCTTTACAGAGAGAGACACAAAGGCTTTTTATTTTAATACATATCTCCAAAATGTAGTATTATAGGTATGATAGTTTCATCACACACAAGTATATTATGTACCCTAGTGATAAATACTTCCGTGATAAATCTTATACTTATATCATCCTTTTATTATGAAATGTGTTTCAATATTCAAGTTGAAATATATTCGTGTATTATCTATATAATTCATTTATGAACTACGTACTTATAGTAAATTTTTTTATGTTTACGTAGGAATGTGAGTGTGTATGTTGTTATGTCAGCTATAAAACCCACCGAAGTCATTTTATTCATACAATATCAATTTTTTTTTGTTTTTACATGTATAATTATATATAATTATATTACTATCACTATATTACTATCACACACAAATATGTTGCAGACCGATGCAGCATATTTCCGTGATTACCCCTATGTTTATTTTATCTTCTTTTTGAAATGTGTTTTATATTCATTCTAAATGCGAAATAAACATATATTCTATTCTATTCTATTCTAGTAGGTGCGCCAGGTTCAAAGAGGTGTTTAGGTTAGTGACTCGCGTATGTTTGTTACCCACCTCTACCTAAAAAAACGCCGGAATAAAAACGGAAAAAAATAAGGAAGAAAAACCCTGAAAAAAAACGAAAAAGAAAATGAAAAAAAAACACGAAAAAAAAAAACGAAAAGAAAGTTATTTCCTTTTTTTTTGTTTTTTTTTTCCTGGGTACTTTTTCAGGGCTTGTTTTCCGTTTTTTTTTCAGTTTTTTTTCGGAGGTATTTTACCGTTTACCCCTTGCCAACCAGCTTTTCAGTACATGTACATGGCCGTGGTGGTTGTGATGGTTGAGCGTTAGCTTCACAACCGTAAGGGCGTGGGTTCAAATTCCTGAACGGTCAGCGATCCCGTGCATGATCACACGTTAGAAGTTGAGTAAAGGTGCAGCTTGTTGACTTTAATAATTATGAAATAATAATACATTCGAAAATATATTCGCATATGTTTGATGTTTTGCACTATTTTACGGATTTTCCCGATTTTTTCCTTCAACTTTTTTCGACTGAAACTTATTTTTTGCATGTTTTTCACGCCAGAAACCGTCGGAATCCGAATTCCTACGCGTTGTCTATTTCCCTTTCAAGGTTTCAGAGGAGGGCACTAGGGTAGAATTTAAGTTCTCAATACGTGTGCAAAATTTCAGGTCAATCGGATCTTTTATCGTTTCAGGAACTGCCACGTCCAACGATATTTTTAGTTGCCATAACCGTTGAACTATCAACTTAGCGTTGACAACAATTGGCCCTAAAAGACCCAGAGGATCGAATATTTGCGGTAACTCTGATAATATTGTCCTTTTGTTATGATATTGAATATTGAAACATATCTGAATGAGAATTAATTTTCTCCAATTTTTAAAATATTGGATTCTAATTTATCATTCATCTCAAAGTTTTTCAGTAAGTTTGCATCATTGCACCTTCATTTTTTTAAATGGAATCCTGACTTCGACAGTATGTTCGTGACTTCATGTCATAGGGTCATGTAGCTCAGTCGTTGCGACTTTCTCGTTCGAAACCAGTGACTGCTGGTCGGCTAGGTTCGAATCCTTAGCGACTACAGATTTTTTTCTGATGGCCCGAGAAAGTGCTAGGAATCGCACGTTAAAAGGTAAGACCTCGTTAATCCTTGGCTCGCACAAGTTTCGACTTTTGAAGGCTGTCGTTCGTAAGGGGACGACAGCTGGTTAACGGAAAAAACAATTTTAACTGTAATAATTTTTGCTTATTATCAGCACCAGCCAAAAAGTTATCGACACATAAAAACTATTTTTTATAGATTTCGCGGCCAAAGGAAAATTTTCGCTATTTTCCGTGGCTAACTGGTGGAGACATTTTATAGCTAAGTAAGGAGAAGATGAATTACCGTAAGTTACTGTTTTCAGTTCGAAACATTTCAATTTATGATTTGGATCTGCTCGCCAAAAAATTCGTTGAAACTGAGTTTGAGCTGGATCGATCCAAACCATACGGTACATTTTAGAAATATCTCCTGTCATAACCAAGCTAAATATTCGAAAGCGCAAAAGAATCGCAAATAAGTCATTTTGTAAGGTTGGACCTATACATGTTGAATATCATTGAAGGACAAGCCACTATCTGTTTTTAAACTGGCATCAAACACTATACGGACTTTGGTAGTAGTAGATTCGTCGCGTGTTATTGCATGATGGGGTGAATAAAAGTTCAGTTCTTCTTCATCTGAATTTTCAGCGATTTCCTTCAGGTGATTTAAAGATGAATATTCATCCATGCATATTCGCCAGATTGACCTAATTTATTCAAATTGTTTTTAAACGGCATGCTCACAATGAATCGACCTTCTTCATCGCGGCGATGAATATTAGCAAAATGAGATTCACATATTTTATCCGATTCCGATAAAACTAACCTTTCTCGGTTGAATTGTCTACACTGCCTACTACTACCCAACCTCACTTGGTTTTTCGCAGAAATAAATTTGTGTTTCCTATTCGTACTTTCCCTATACAAAGTATATCCCAAAATACGTTAGATCCCAATATAATATCTATTGGACTTGACTCGAAAAATGTAGGATCAGCTAACATAAAATTTTCAACTGCATTTTTATAAGCATTTGCACACGCGTGCATTCGTATATTAGTCATATAATTGATGCTTGTTTTAAGTTGACGTACCCCAGTTACCGAATATTCAATGGGAGTCATCTTCAGAATTAATTTTTTACATAAACTGGGTAACAAAGTTGTTGATCGAACCACTATCTAAAAGTGCTCTGAATTGATGCAGTAATCCCTTTGAATCTTCAATGAGTACCACAGCGGTGAATAGAAGAATTTGCGAAGATGTCGCTGAATTTGAAATGGTTTCGGATACCAAATGCGTACGGGTTTCATTTTTAGATATTTCAGAATTGTTTTCATGCGAGTTTTGAGAAAGTATTGTACAATCAGTGTTTTCGCGATGTGGCTGTTTTGGAGGGGAATTTTGTCGAACCTGTCGGGGATATATATGAAGAAGCGAAATATGTGGTTTTCCACATTCCCTACATTTCGGCGCTAAACAAATTTTGGTATTATGATAAGGCTTCAAACAATTCAAACATAAATGATGTTTCTTTGCTTCTTCAATTCTCATAGACGTGGTCAATTTCGTGAGATCTTGACACCCATGAATTGTATGATTACCCTTGCAATAAAAACATTGCAACTTTACTGCGTCTTCTGAATTTGATGAAGTAGCATGAACGCTCGATTGTGGTCTATGATAAACCTTATGCTTGGGATCAAATTTATTATTTTCAGTTTTTTGAATCTTATGGGTCTCAAGTTTATCAAGAAATTCACATTGTTCTCTCAGAAAATTATTTATATCACATATTTTCTTCCTATCTTCATATCTGTTACAGTATGCTTCCCATACTTTGAAGGTAGCATTATCGAATTTATCAACAATTATGGGAATAAGCAAAGTATTCCAATTTTCGGTTTCTTCCCCTAAAGCATTCAAACATCTCAAATTATTTATCAAAGTATTCAACATTTTCCTCAACTCTTTTGAACACTCTCTATTTAGGTTAGTTTAAAAGCGTCTGAATTCTACTCATTTATTTGCTTGACTATCAAAAACGGGAATACTCATTGGAGGTAATTTTGCCACGTTGAAAGGGATCATAGAATCAAAATTGAAAATGTTATTCCCAGGCATTTCAGGAATTGGGACTGATTTATTATTTACTTTGAAATCCCTACCAATAATTACACATTCGTTGAGCGAGTTGCGCTCATTACCTTCATTAATTTCTTTTTGAACTTTTGATTCGACAAAACCATCAGTTCCTGCTTTAGAATTAGCACCTACACTCATTAGTTCAGACATTGTTTTCTCACGGCTTTTTGCCTCATAATTAGATTTTTTATTGTAAAATTTCTAAATTGATTCATCGATTTGAGCTTGTAAAGAACAGTAAAGGCATTCAAATTCTTCCCTTTCACCATCATCTACTTCTGGGGGCTCTGAAATGAACTCTATTTTATTTTTTATTTCATTGAATCGATCTAGGAGTGGTTCTAATTTTACTAATCTAGATTTTAATTCATTGCATGTAATCTCATCGAATGAATCAAGATTGATTTTGCTTAAATAAGTTTTCACTCTTGTCAAATTTGATTTGACAATTTTTCGATTAAACTTCAATCTCGCGAGATCTGTTATTGTTCGGATTGAATCAATTTCGGTAAAAGGAATTGCAAGGAAAGGATAAAAGGATAAGGACATAAGGAACTCACTTTCTGGTACTCTACCTTGACTGTTTCTTCTGCTGGCACACGTTGGGGCTAGCTGCTATAATTCTCGACTGTTCCAAAATTTTACTATACGGCTCGAATCGGACCAAAATGTTGGAGAATGTTTCGTTCTCTTTTCGTAATTGGAACTTTTAGTTCCTAATGGCTATATAAACGACAGTATTCGAATTATCCTTTCTTTTTATTGAATAATCAAAGATTCAAAATAGACTATGACAATATATTTTCTCTACGTTCATGCAAAAAACAAAACTTTATTGAACTATATTTGGTGGAAAAACTGTCTCTTTATTACACTGAGTGCAATATAGTTATTTACCTAACAAGTGCGGAAAAGACATTTTCCGTAAGAGTTAGGTACAATATTTTTCCTACGAGTGTTTTTGTCCATCTCAATTATGAAAAAAACAGGGTTATTAATAAAAAAAGTTTTTATAATAATGCTACAAAATGGCTAATAAGACAGAATATTTACATAGATCATTTAGTTAGTCCTAAATATCATCATTTTCAAAAATACAAAAATCGTGCGGAAAAGTAAAAATCATTCTACTATAGCGTTCTGTCATCATGACAGACATAAACTTTCAAATCGACGCCAAATTTAGCCCATTTTCTGTGAGATTCTATTACGTTTTAAATAGTTGCATGTTTCATCATATTCATTATATAATGGACTATGAAATTATTAGAAAATGCAATTTGTTAAAAATAAAATTATTTCCTTCGAATATCATCTGAATTACACAAAATGTTTTTGAATTACTTTTAGCAGATATATTTAAACAAACAATGTCTTCCTTACAGTTTAGTGCCACCTAAAGGAAACATTTTCTGGTTTTTGCATGAACGTAGAAAAAATATTGTATAAAACTCGTGTAAAAAGAGTTTATTGCACTCGCCGTGAAATTGTCCAACGAGGCCAACTTTTTGCAGTTGTTGCATAAATAACTATTATTATTCTCAGATCTCTCATAAAAACAACTTTTTTTTTACATAGATACAAAAAAAATTACACAAATGAATAGACAGCATGTTCAAGAAATTGAATGTGCGATGCTTTAGTTAAACGTATCTTTTTAAAGCGGTTATTGTATTTACCGCTTGAAAAAGCTACAGTGAAGCGGAACATGTCGCGATGTAATATAGTTTGTTGAAATCTTATCGTTTTTAATCAAGATTCAGTAACTTAGGTTTCTAACAGTCTGAGATCGAGTCGATGAAGAACTTAAGTTACTTTTTCTACTAACATAATCAAAATGGCATTCCATTCAGCGTACCACACTGTTATCACAGATTCACAAAATGTATCTAAAGTTTTTTTGAAAAACATTACGAAGCAACTCTATTTTTTAAAGATATCGCTAAAGTTACTGTTTGGTTTCAGTTACTGTTATGATAAAAAAAATATCGTAAAGCGTTTATAAACTCCCCGAGATACTTGTTCATTAAATACGCGTTCCGCTAATATGCTGTACTCATGATTAAAATACTCGTTACTGAAAGGACGTTTATAACACTTGTTACACAATAAGTATACTTGAAACAAAATTGCTTCAAACACAATGTTAGCTCTGCTAACCTGGACGGCACAAAGACACTACAGCTTCAGAATAGTTATTTATGATACAAGTGTTAAAAGTGGCATTTTATTTTGTGAGTGGGGAATATTGCGAAACGAGCGTTAGCGAGTGGAGCAACCCCACGAGCAAAATAAAATCACTTTTAACAAATGTATCATACAAAATTTTTTGTTCAACAGTTACTGCTAGTAAGAAAAAAACAAAAAAAAAATAAGATCCATAAGGATTCGAACACACGATCTTTGGATTACAAGGCTGACTGACAGATACTTCAAATATAATAAACCCCAACGCACTTTATTTATGAATGTCATTATTTGTCAGTGATGAAGGACATTCTAGAGTTGGACTAAATAACTTCAAAAGGAATTAGTATTATCAATTGCGCAAACGACCAAATACATGTGTGAGCTTTTATAAACGATTCCTCTTGAGTAGGTGTTCTGATTATAATATCTGATTGAAGTGTTTCTATTAGAGAGATCTATATTACTGAGTATCCATCATCTCATCTGTCATTTTACTTTTAACACTAGTGTTAAAAGTACTTTTAACACTAGTGTTAAAAGTGATTTTGTGAAAACGTCAGTTTTTAGTTCATGTGTCAATGAATTAAAAACGTCATTTTTAATGTCAGTTGTACAAAAAACACTTTAATAAATATAAAAATACAGTGAAATCAAAAACAGACTCTCTGCCACGATCTAAGTGAAAATTGCCCGTTCGTTGTAAAGTCCCTTGCTAAGCAACCAAAAAGTTTATATCAATAATTTGATTTGAATACAATAGGAATGTTGATTAAATGTTTAGTTTTGCTAGTAGTATTCCACAGCTATTATTCAATTTTTTATTGACTGATTACAGTTAGCACATCATTCTTGTATTAGGCATGATATAAAGAGATGGTCTGTTCAGCCCTCTCGTCTGCGTATGGCAATTTCACATTTGTCGGCATTTTCTTCTGCATCTATTCGAGTCATGAGTCTCGGGATAAATCGCCCATTACACCCATTATGCCCATTACACAAATAAGTATGTTTCTAAAAGCCATATTATTCAAAATAATGCGAGTAAAAGAATCTTCAAAACTTGACATTTATTATTATTGTCAATTCAGAAATTGTTATTATTTCTGTCAAAACTAAACAAAATTATCGCCATTATACAGGGTAAAAATCAAATGTGATCGCTTGGAAGATCTGCACTATTTGCAACTTTTGACCTTCGATACCATTCCTAAAAAACTGTTAATTTTCAGGTCTCGGGCCAATGGAGACTTTTGATCAGACGGGTATAAACTACAACATATCCAAATATCAGCCAATTGTGCGGGGTCCTTTCCCTATCAAAAGCATACCCTCCTTTTGAGAAAAAGTCGAAATTTCGACATCAAAGTCGAAATTTCAACATGAAAGTCAAAATTTCGACTTTTTTCCGGAAATTTTGACTTGAAAAGTCGAAGTAATAAAAAAAAACTCTTGTGGCCTTCCCGCGCTTTCGTAGGAGACATTTCAAAATTAACAGAAATAAGACAACAAAAATTTGAATTTTGTGTGGTGCTTGATTTGGATTCATTTGTGCAGGCCTGTTGGCGGCATCCATTATTACATGCAATAGCGTCGTCCATATGGGTATCTGACATTCGATTCATGACATGCAAAGCCCAAGACCCATAACACACTTGCTACATGTGCACAAGAGCCCAAAGTGCTTGCCCCCGTTTTGCAAGTGCATTAATATCCTAAAACTGGCGCATCCTCCTCTTCATCTTGCATGCTGAGGTTAAAAGCAATTCAAAGCTGATGTTTAGAGAGCCTGGTGTACCTTAAGTTCATTCTAATAAAAATTGCTTTGGTAATAGACTGCTTAAACCACGGTCTCGCAACTTTTTTCATGTCAATTTTTCTCGTGAAATTACTAGTGATTACTGTTGACAAAATATTCTGTCTTGTTATATCATTTTAATCCAGTACGATTGGGTTTTGAGACAAGAATCGATTGTAGCACCACCAAACTCGGTATGCTAGTTGTTGGAACCATGATAAACAAGAAAAAAAATTGTTTACCAAAATTCCAGGGGTGGAACATATTTTTTTTTTTCGTTTAAAAATATATAAATAGATTTTTGCTGTAATTGCTGTAAAGTATATGATTTATCGCAGAAACAACTCAACAGGGTGAAAAACAATTCAATTTTTAAAGTAGTGTGACAGGTCCCACTTATACATGCCAAAACAAAAACTTCGTTTTACTCCTGCCTCATTGTCAACTTACCCATAAAATAGGCATTCTCTTCACTAAATGTTGAAAATAATCGCTCATTCATATCCTTCATATATATATATATATATTCAATAACACTATTGTGAAGTACAAACCTCAAGCTTGAAATCACATACTTCATTTTTTATGTAGGATGTGTATGAGCGATTATTTTCAACATTTACTGAAGAAATTGCCGGGATTATGGGTGAATTGAAAATTGAGGCAGGAGTAAAACCCAATATTTTCTTTGGCATGTATAAGTAAGACTTGTTTCACTAGACTTAAATCGTAGCATATGGTCCAAAGAGGGTACTGATTCCTGTTTCAGTATAATTATTTCATATCAACTAAAATTTCCATGAATAATAAATAATCGTAGTATTTCATAAGGTATTACTGAAAATCATTCTTGTGGAGAATTGAATTATCTCTCAACCTATCGAAATCGTTTTTTAATAAACCTTATATTTTCTGAAATAACAACAAATAAAAAAAAAATTTTTTTTTTTGAAATTTTTTTTATATGCCGAGTTTCAGAGTGCTACAATTCATTCTTCACTTTTTGCTCGAGTTTGTCATAAAAACAATAAAATATATGTCTACTTGCGATATAACTCGATGATTCTCTAACGAAATCGATTTGCGGAAAAATAAACTCGGAACGTCCTCTTCATCTTACAGTCGATTAATAAATGTCATATTTAGAAACCAATATTTTCCAACTCTTATAACTTGGTTGCTGAAGAAAATAATACCACTTTTCCGTTTCCTGTCTCATGCTTTCCGTATTTCCTATGCATTTCCACATTGCATCGATTGATCAAGTTGTCTGTGGTGGTCGAACCCGCATGTCATCTTGGCGCAAGCGTGAAAGTCACCCCTTATTTGGTCGGTCGCCTTCGGCAATATCTGCCATCAAAATCGTAGCCACAGTTACACAAAATACGGTTTCTTGAGATGCATGTCATCATTGTGGAAACAGAATTCCAAACCGAAAAACATTTGTGGTCTTATTGTCTGAATATTGGTTATCTGCACGTTAGGGCTGGTTAGTTATGGTTTCCCGAACAGTTACGATCTTGACGTGGTTTTTCTGCGCTTGTGGATTTTCATGGTCAGCTGTTGGAGTGTGAGTGTAATTTGTCCCGTTAGGTAGAACACATACCAGTGTTGATGGGATGTTCCGTGAAAAGTGGTTCCTTGTCCAGACAGTATAAGGTAAGGGTTTATTATATATTCTCTATGCGATGGTGAAAAAGGGTGAAATTTTATTGAAATCAATTTAGCTCATTTACTGTCAGTTCTGTACAATAATATTGAAAGTTGCGGACAAAAGACTTAAGTTCGGCTTTTGGGAAATTTAGAAGGTAGGTGAAGTGGAGTTTGTATTAATTCAAAGTGAACTGAGGATACCAAGGTATTTGAAAAACTTTTCTTTACTGAAAATGGCATAGATGTACACTTAATGACATTGGCCTTTTAGAAATTGAAATGTGCATTGTTCATTCAGTAACAAAATTACTACAGCTGATTAGGTACCTATGAGCCTATGCAATACTTACCTTAGAATTTCTTCAGAAATGTCCGAGCTACTATTATCGAAATATTTATCACTGTCCTGTCCATCATGGTGTTGTTTGGAGGAGGATTATTTTTGACAATTTTTCTGATATCTTGATTTGCAAATCTTGCTTTGTGAAAAAAATTCTAGAGCAAATTGTGGTTCGGTTTATTACACCATTTCGCTTTTTTGTAATTTTTTACTCTAGAAAATCAATTTTTTCTCATATAGCACTTCCAATAAATTGAAAATTTTCCGATATCAAAGGCTGTCTCGGATTCCTAAATTCCTACTCGACACTATGGGGTATATTTGTGAAAATGAAGTTGTTTTTTGTATCAATGATTTGCCAGCTGTTTTACCAACATCCTTCACTGTCTGTATACTGATGATGACTGTGATCGAATCACTGTCCTGTCCATCATGATGTTATTTCGATGAGGATAATTTCTGTATTTTTTTCATATTTTGATTGGCAAATGTTGCGAAATTGTGATAATTCTAGAGGAGACTGTGTTTCTTTGTTAATTTTTTCCTTTGAAAATCGATTGTATTTCATATAGCACTTTCGATATAACGAAACTTTTCCGATATCAAAATCTGGCTTGGAGTCATAAATTTCTACTTGACACATGGGGCATATTTTTACAAATGAAGTTGTTTTTTGTAATAATGATTTGCCAGCTGTTTTGCCAAAATCCTTCAATTGTCTGTATACTGAGGATGACTTTGATGAATCTCTTCTCTGTGACCGATTTCTGTGATTGATTTACAATATAAAATAAACTCTGATCGTGATAGTTTTTAAAACTGGTTTAGGTAGAAAGATGTGTTAGTACTGTTCTAGGGCTCAGATATATTAACACAAAAGTTCAGAGTTCCCTATAACGTAGGCTTATTGTGGCAAATACTCCTCAGGAAACAACTATTTCCCTGGCTAACACCACGACGGGTATTATATCTAACAGATACTTGTGCAATGTACCTCATTACAGAAGAAACAATTGCAAGTGCTCCATTGTAACCAAAGAGCAGAATTTTGTTTTGATTTGGACAGGGGGACTACCCGTAGACTAGTTTCGAGGTTTTGCCCCGTCATAAGTACAGTGTAGGTCACCACAGACAACTTCAAGGCCATCTGTTTGTTACCCGTTCGAATCATCCCATCATTTTGTCTATATTTGCTCACTCTGGTATCAAGCTGGTGAAACGGGTGTAGGCCGCACCACCTCGTGAGTGGACCAAGAAACACACCGATCTCAAGGTTTAGAAGTTCAGTTAAATATCTGAACACAAAGCTCAGAGTTCTTTAGGGAGATTGTTTTATAACAATAGTCGTTGCCGACCAATGTTTTATCTTTTGTACTCCCAAATACACTTATAATGTAGGCGTTTTGTGGTAAATATTTGTCAGAAAACAACTACTCCCCTGGGGAATACCACGACGGGTATTGAATTATACCTCGTGGTATTTGCCACTGTTATCTGAGCTTTGAATTCATATATCTGAACCCCGAAAATCTGAGTGCTTCTTGATCTGCTCATGCTAACACCCATACCAAAGTGACCAAATATACGGAGTAGTGTTATAATTTCAAACGGAGCACAGATGTCCTCAATACTGTCTGTGGTGACCTACTCTGTACTGATGGCGAGGCAAAAACTTCGAAACTAGTCTACAGGTGGTCTTTGCTATTTGATTACAGGGGAGTAATTGTTTCCTTTTCAATGACGTACATTGCACAAGTATCTGTTAGATATAATTCAACCGTCGTGGTATTAGCCAGAAGAGTACTTATTTTCTGACAGATATCTGCCACAATAAGCCATTGTCGTAGGTGTATATGGGAGTAAAAAGGGTAAAACATCGGTTGGCAACGACTATCGTTATTTCTAGACAATTTCTAGATCAGCGTCAATTTCCGCGAGCACTATGTTAATCTCATTAAAATATTCATCAAGCAGTGTGACCTATCGCTGCTGAGAAACCTGAAAAAAAAATTTTACCGCTTTTATATTACCACATGCGGATACCATCTACACTATAGGATCATTAAGTGGGAAGGTGATTTTTCACCTGCACATATCTAATTATTTCATTAAAAAAATGGCAAAAACTTCGCAAACGCAACCTAAACAATATCGTATGGAATATTATTCGACAATTAAATATTTCACCTCTTTCAGGTGTACACATTCTGGGAGTTTTATACATTCACAAGAATCAAGAAGTATTTAAACGGAATCAATCCTTTCATGATTATTATACCAGCTATACATGAGATTTTCACATACCCAAAAAACCAGTTTTTGAGGATGAGATTATATTACAGACCAGGATCCCACGCCTATTTCCAAAAATGATTAATAACAGGCTGAATCTTCGTGAGTAGCTTCGTTTTGATGAGACGCCCAACTTTTCCCTCTACGAAAATTCTCGAAAGTGGGAACTAATAAAACGCGCAGGCGTCAATCATGTCGATTTGGTGGGTTCAAAAAAAGTCATTAATAACAGTTAGATTTTCAGTTGAACCTCGAGATGATTCGATGAAGTACTCGAAAAATATTTTGTCCTACAAAATCGATGGTACAAATAAGGAGTCCCCCACTCCCAACATGTACCAATGACGTGGTCATAAAAAATCATTAATAACCAGCGGATTTTTGCACCGTTACTTGATTATTATTTGTATAATTGAATGGTCATATTGTCCTACAAATTTAATGGTACGTGTTCCCAGTCCTACGCCCCGAAATTGTTAATTCCACGGTAAAAAAAAGAATAATAACAGGCTGGAATCTTCGTGAATACCTTCGTTTTGATGAGACGCCCAACTTTTCCCTCTATGAAAATTCTCTAAAGTGGCAACTTATAAAATAAGTAGGCGTTAATCATGTCGATTTGTTGAGTGCAAAAAAGTCATTGATAACAGGTGTAGAAATGAGACTTAAACATAAAAAAATCCCAGAAGTTTAGTGTCAGAAATTTAGGACAAATTAAAATGAATAATGATAGCGTTCTAATTTGAAATAAAAATGAATATCAAATTTTCATTGCCCTCCTTAAAAAAAACACAGTTCACCAAAAAAATGTTGCAAGAGTTATTCAAAATAATTGAAAATTAAATTTCAACTTCAACACTGTATCTCCGAAACGAAACATTTGAAAACACATGTTCACATCAAATACCCTGTACGATCCTGTTTTAAAAATGATTACTAACGGACTGAATCTTCGTGAGAAGCTTCGTTTTGACGAGACGCCCACCTTTCCTCTTCACGAAAATTATTTTTCGAGTACTTCATCGAATCATCTCGAGGTTCAACTGAAAATCTAACTGTTATTAATGACTTTTTTTTGAACTCACCAAATCGACATGATTGACGCCTGCGCGTTTAATTAGTTCCCACTTTCGAGAATTTTCGTAAAAGTTGGGCGTCTCATCAAAACGAAGCTACTCACAAAGATTCAGCCTGTTATTGACCATTTTTTTTTACCGTGGAATTGACAATTTCAGAGCGTAGGACTGGGAACACGTACCATTCAATTTGTAGGACAATATGAACATTCAATTATACAAATAATAATCAATCAACGGTGCAAAAATCCGCTGGTTATTAATGATTTTTTATGACCACGTCATTGGTACATGTTGGGAGTGGGGGACTCTTTATTTGTACCATCCATTTGTAGGACAAAATATTTTTCGAGTGCTTTATCGAATTATCTCGAGGTTCAACTGACAATTTCACTCACTATATGAAAGTCGCGTCTCCTGCGATATGAGGACCAATCAGAATGGGATTTCGCGAAAGTACACGCTTCCTTTCGATTCCTTTCTTTCCGATCGGGAAAGACAACGTCGTCAACTCAACCACAAATATAAACAGCAATGATACATCTTGTAATCTAATATGACATAAACGTCAGGTTGACAGACTTCATGTTTATTATTCATTAGTTGCAACTATTGAAGAATTTACTTTGTTTACTCGATCAAATTTCAAATAATAACTTGGTTGGTTCGTGAAATTATCTCAATAAATACGACTCGTGCTCACAATACAATCGATAATTCTGTCAGAAATCAACGAGATCAAATTGCTTGGTAATACCACGAGTCCCGTAAAGCAATTTGATCGAGTTAAAGATTTCTGACAGAATTATCGATTGTATTGTTAGCACGAGTCGTATTTATTGAGATAATTTCACGAACTAACCAAGTTATTATTTGAAATTTGATCGAGTAAACAAAGTGAATTCTTCAATAGTTGCAACTAATGAATAATAAACATGAAGTCTGTCAACCTGACGTTTATGTCATATTAGATTACAAGATGTATCGTTGCTGTTTATATTTGTGGTTGATTTGACGACGTGGTCTTTCCGGATCGGAAAGAAAGGAAGCGAAAGGAAGCGTGTACTTTCGCGAAATCCCATTCGGATTGATCCTCATATCGCAAGAGACGTGACTTTCATATAGTGAGTGAAATTGTCGATAGTATTGCGACCACTCGTGGTATTACCCCCGAAAATCTAACTGTTATTAATGACTTTTTTGCACTCACCAAATCGACATGATTGACGCCTGCGCGTTTAATTAGTTCCCACTTTCGAGAATTTTCGTAGAGGGAAAAGTTGGGCGTCTCATCAAAACGAAGCTACTCACGAAGATTCAGCCTGTTATTAATCATTTTTGAAAATAGGCGTGGTATCCTGGTCTATTACTTCTATAAATGAATCGCGACGTTCGGACAAATTAAATTCCAGAAAAAAACTTTCCTTGAGCAGGGATCGAACCTGCGACCTGCTAGTCCGTGCTCTAACCAACTGAGCTATCGATGATACACATTCGCATCTGCATGTCGGGATACCGTTCTTCCTGGAATTTAATGTTCGTATTAACACTTGCAAACTTCGCAGTTTACAAGGTGTTGGTGAGTTAGGAGTTAGAAGATTCTCATTCATTATCAATAATCATCAGTCTAATTCTCCTTTCATCGAGCGTCATCGATAATTGATATATGCGTGATTTCAGCAGGATTCAGGTGTGCGGATCTCCGATCATTGAACAATGTTTATCAAGCCAAATTTGAATATTCACTTCACTTTAGTTTTCAAATTTGGCCTAATCAACGATAATCTTAGATCATCACATCAGAATCCAGCTGAAATCACGCATATGTCGATGACAATGGATGAAAGGAGAATTGGATTGATGATTATTGATAATGAATGAGTACAGTTGTGTGCATAAAAAAGTCGTACAGAAGTTAGGCCGGGTTTCACCAAGATTTTAATCCTGATTAAGGAGATCACCAACAGATTCAATTAGAATGTATATTCCAAAACTGGCCATTTTTGGACGGTTGGTATTATTCTTAGTTCACGTAATCTACGTTTAACGCCCAATTGAACTGATCAATGCCCAGATAGCACTGAACGTCCCAAGGATGTCCATTTTATGTCCCATTTAGGTCCGAACGTCCCAGAACCTAATATGGACATCCTGGGGACGTACGACTCGGAACGTCCGATGCGAATATCCCCAGGACGTCCCAGGACGTCCAAACTCAGGCCAAATTCATATTACCGACTCACCACATTATTTTCGTGTCTTGTGCCTTTTTCAAAAATTTAAAACGTGTTTTGGTTTAATTTTCCGTCACAAATTTCATACATTTTCCACTGAGCTTATTTAGCTCAGTGAGTTTCTCCAGTTGTCACCAGTATTAGATGAATAGTCGTTATATTGTTATTGATTTTGCATGTTCGCGCTAGGTTAGTCAGGTCAGGTTAGGTTTGCCAGTAATTCACGCATTTTCAACTCAATTTGCCTCAATCTTATCTTTTCGTTTAAACTTCCCGCCATTGCAGTGACCAATCACAGAGCGATTATTGCGTTACTTTTATTGTCGTCTATATTTCAGTGAGTTCACAGTCTCGAGTCGTTGGGATGGCGACTCAAATCACACTCCTGATAGTTTATTATTTCTCTAACAATTCTCCAATTATTTTTTCCAAAAATAGACTTTTATTTCAAACCTGTGACTGAGTGCATCGTGAAGTCTGTGATTTGTGCCATCTATGGTCCTGTGCTGTGTCTTATCTCTTGCCTTGTGGTTTCCTAACCTAACTTATAAACATAATTTCTGGCTGTGGCGGAATTTGAAGTTATTTTTACAATCAAAAGAATACGATGATCTGAGAAAATATAATATCACGTATTTATTGCTGTTGTGAGCCGTGCCTTCTATACTGTTTTATAGGTATTATGCTTTGTAATTGATGTAAATGTTTGTGTCAGAATTTAAAATAATTTATAAATGTTTTTTCGAAAATCACTTTCCATCATTATCCTTTTCACATCCTTAGAATGTCCAAGGGACGTCCATGTAAGACCTTACAGTGACATATAATGGACGTCCCGAGAACGTTCCAATTCGTAACATCGGATGTCCCCAGGACATCCTAAGGACGTCTTATGTCCAGTAATGGACGTCTTCGGGACGTCTTGAATGTCTTAGATGTGTGTCCTGTGGACGTACTGAGGACGTCTTTGTGTTATCTGGGTGATGACCAGTTGATCAATACGCCCGATTTAAATTGTCGGTAATCTCTTAAAGCGAGATTGAGCCAGACTTGTCAATCTTAATTAAATTATCGGCTTTGACAAGTAGAGTCAAAATTCAAACTAATTTTGTCAGTAACGCGCTTTCAACATTTATTCAGCTCAGTTAGTTAGTGCAATACAATGCAATTGATGCAATGCCTTGTACGACTTTTTTATGCACACGACTGTACCTTCCAACATACTAACTCACCAACACCTTGCAAACTGCGAAGTTTGCAAGTGGTAATACTAACGTCAAATTCCAGGGAAAAGCGGTAGCCCGATATGCAGATGCAGATCTAGAGGTCGCAGCTTCGATCCCTGCTCGAGGGTATATTTTTTTCAATTTAATTTGTCTGAACGCCGCGATTCATCTATATTTAGATGCTATTCACTTTACTTTAATATTCAAATTTGTTTTAATTAACATTGTTCGTTCAATCCTGCTGAAATCACGCATATGTCGATGACGCTATATGAAAGGAGAATTGGATTGATGATTATTGATAATGGTACCTATTCAACATTCTAACTCACCAACACCTTGCAAACGTGAAGTTTGCAGCGGTTCGATAGCCTTTGTGGTTCGAATAAATATGGACGTTATTCCAAAATTGAAATTAATTGTAATGTTACGTTTGATTTTAATTGCACTATATAACGACTTACCAGATACGTTCTTGACTTGATGATGCTGTTTGGAAGGGCCCTTCTGGTCTTGAAGCTTACGTATTGGTGGAAGCTACAAGATCGGCATGAGACTGTTACATTCACAAACATTTCTAATGGTCAAACTGTAGAGATAGTAGTGTTAGCCATGGGGTGGGTTTTTGTAAAAAAACAATTATTATTATAAAATGTCAAGGAATTGTCAGACGTTATTAATTATATTATTCATCTTTGCATGAGTATTACTTATTCAACATACTCTACATGGTATCAGGTATTCAAAACAAACCGATATAATATGGATTTCAAACTCCCAGATGAACTGAAATTGTCGGGAAATTTAGAAGATAACTGGAAACGGTTTTATCAACGACTTCAGAATTACTTGCTTGCAACAGAAAAGAATACCAAAGAGAACGAAGTAAAGACTGCAATTTTATTGAGCTTAGTAGGAGAAGAAGCCTTGGAGGTGTATAACACTTTTAAATTCGAGAATAAAGAGGACAAGACAAATTTTGAAGAAGTGGTCAAACAATTTGAAAAGTATTGTAAAGTAAGGAAAAATGTTGTTTTCGAGAGGCACAGATTCTTCAAATGCAGGAGACAAACAGGGCAACCTTTTGAAAATCATTTAACGCAACTTAAGACATTGGCTGCCGGTTGTGAATTTGAACAACAGGAATGTAACTTTGACAAAGGTAGTTGATTTCATAAAAGCAGCAGAGGTAAGTAAAGAACAAGTCAGATCAATACAGTATAACAGCAATAATGAAGTGAATGCCGTTGAAGGTAAGAATGTTGTCAAAAACACTTATGTAAATGTAAGACGGGAAGGTAATAAAGGTTCTGTTGAGAGTAAGATGCAAAATGTCAGCAATGACAATGCAAATTTCAGACCAAAATCTAATGGCTTTTCTTGTAGAAAATGTGGAAGAGTTCATCAATACGGAAGTTGTCCAGCATTTGGAAAAACATGTTTGCGATGCAATGGAAAAAATCATTTTTCCTCGCGGTGTCCTCTCAAGGAAGTTAGAATGGTTAGTAGTCAAAACTACAGTAATTTTCCTGAAAATGCAATGAGTTCTTCGGTAAGAAATTCAACTTTTTCTGAAATCAATAATATTTGTGACAATGAATGTGGTCATAATGATGACAATGTATTATTTGTTGATGTGGTTGACATGAATTTGAATAATAAAGAGTGGATTGAAACTATTTATATCAATAATACTGGTATAAAATGTAAATTGGATACGGGATCAGATGTAAATATTATTTCTTATGATGTTTTCAACATGATTGGTGGTAAAAGTTTGAACGCAACTCATATAATTCTAGAAGTGTATGGTGGTAAAAAAATAGTACCTTTGGGAGAAGTTTCGTTTTACTGTTGGGCCAAAAGCAATAAGGAAAAAATTATGTTACCATTTGTTGTAGTAAATTCAGAGAACTGTTATCGTAAATCAATTTTGGGCTTAACTGGTTGTATCAGATTGGGTTTGATCAAGAGGGTTCATTCAATCATTACCAGAGAATACTTGATATTTCAAAATGAAGAATTATTTTCTGGTTTGGGTTTACTGAAGGATTATATCTGTCATATCAATGTAAATAAAGAAATGTCGCCTACCATTAGACCTCCAAGACGTGTTCCTCTTGCAATCAGAGATAGACTCAAAGAAAAATTAGATATGCTAGAATCAACAGGGGTTGTAAAAAAAGTTGATGGTGAACAAGTGACATGGATCAGCAATTTGGTTATAGTTGAAAAAACAGATGGTACTCTCAGACTCTGTCTAGATCCTACTGATCTTAATAAGGCTATTATTCGGGAGCCAGTTATATTCCCAACAGTTTCTGAAGTAAGTTCAGCGTTATGTGGCAAATCTATTTTCAGTGTTCTTGATCTGAAAGATGGGTTTTACAATATCAAGCTGGATGATGAGTCATCTCGACATTGCTCTTTTTCAACACCTTTTGGGGTCTATAGGTTCCTGAGGCTTCCATTTGGTGTCTCAAATGCTCCGGAAAAATTTCATAAAATAAGTTTCTCTGTTTTTGGTAATATTCCGAATGTTATTGTTTATTTTGATGATTTGCTCATAACAGGAGAATCTGAGAAAGAACATGATATAGCTTTACAGAGTGTGTTAGAAAAAGCAAGAATAATGAATTTAAAGTTCAATCCTTCAAAAATTCAATTTAAATGCAAAGAAGTTAAATATCTAGGTTTCATTTTTAATAAAGATGGAATGTCAGTTGATCATATTCGGGTGGATGCTATTAAGAATTTGAAAGACCCTTCAAATGTCAAGGATCTACAAAAAATTATGGGTGCTTTGAATTATCTTAGATCATTCATCCCTAATTTTGCTGAAATCACCAGTCCTTTGAGAGAATTATTAAAAAAAAATTGCATTTGGTATTGGGGACCAGAACACAAACAAATTTTTGATAAATTGAAGCATATCATATCCAGTCTACCTGTTCTTGCTAATTATGACTCGACAAAAGAAACAACTGTTGAGTGTGATTCTTCGATAAATGCTTTAGGCTGTTGTCTTCTTCAAGAAGGAAGGCCAGTGGCTTATGCTTCTAGATCTCTTTCAGATGTTGAACAGAGATATGCACAAGTAGAAAAAGAATTACTAGCTTTGATTTTTGCTACTCAAAAGTTTCATTTGTATATCTACGGAAAAAAATTTAATGTAAAAACTGATCATTTGCCATTGGTTTCTCTTCTGAAGAAAAATATTTCAAGAATAGGTTCCAACAGATTACAAAGAATGGCCCTAAAACTTATCAAATATGACATGAATGTTAAATATGTACCGGGAAAATATATGTATATTTCAGATTTACTATCTAGGAGTTGTGAAAATGATAAAACTTCAATGGATGAAAGTGAAAGAATGTTATTAGAGAATATTCATAGTATAGTTTCGAATGATAGATATTTGCAAATGAGTGATGAAAGAAAAAGGCAATTTATTGAAGAAACTGAGAAGGATGGTGTTCTTCAAAATCTTATAAAATTTTATTATGAGGGTTGGCCCAAATATAAATCTTCAATTCCCAAAGAATTAAATGTATATTTTAACATGAAAGGTGATATCCATGCGTCGAATGGGTTGGTTTTTCTAAATGAAAAACTCATAGTTCCAACTAATTTAAGAAAACAAATGCTGGAAAAAATCCATAGTGGACATTTTGGTCTGAATAAAAGCAAAGCCAGAGCTAGGCAATTATTTTACTGGCCTAAAATGTATGAACAAATTGAAGATTTTGTTAAATGTTGTAAGATTTGTGAGAAATATTCTAATAAAAAAATCAAAGAACCTTTACTACCATACAGTATACCTAATTTACCTTATGAAAAAATTGCTATGGACATTTTTTACTTTGGAGGAAAAATGTTTTTGGTAGTAGTTGATTACCTTTCAACGTGGATTGATGTTGTTAAAATTAGTAATGCTTCTGCTGCTTGCGTGATTGAGGCTATCAAGCCATTGTTCAGTACACATGGAATTCCCTCATTCATTGTTGCGGATAATATGCCATTTGGTTCATATGAATTCAAAAATTTCTGTGAAAGCTGGGATATAAAAGTGACCACATCTAGCCCATTATATCCAAAATCTAACGGAATGGCGGAAAAAGCAGTTGGAATAGCAAAAAATATTATGATCAAGAGTCAGGAATCTGGAATACCATTTGAAATCGTTCTCTTAGAACATCATAATACTCCACTAACGGCATTGCCTGCAAGCCCAGCTCAAATTCTAATGAGCAGACAATTGCGATCGTGTTTGCCAGTTACAAGTCATCAACTGAAGCCACAAGTTGTTGATATCAGAAACAAAAAATTACTTCGCCAAGATTCGCTCAAGAGAAGTTATGACAAAAGTGCCAGAGCGACATCTACATCAGAAAAATTAGTATCGGGAAATAGGGTTGTAGTGAGGAACAAAAACGTATGGTTACCAGGAAAAGTCATAGACGCTCATAATTCACCTCGATCTTTCATGGTGAAGATGGATGGAGGAGGAATTCTCAGAAGGAATACGAGCCAGTTGAAGGAGTCACCAAACACCAAGGTTGTTTTGGAACCTTTTGATGATATGGAATTTTTCCCAGATGATGTTCAACATCGAGCTATCACTGAAGTGGAAGAACAGGATTCAATTGAGGAAAATTATCCATTGTTGGAATTTGCTAATCCAGAAGAGGATTTTCAGTCATACGCATCGAGTTCTACTAGATCAGGAAGAACTGTAAAGCTCCCTAGAAAGTTTGATGATTATGTCTTGACTTCAAGGAAGTGAGGGGGAAGATGTAGAGATAGTAGTGTTAGCCATGGGGTGGGTTTTTGTAAAAAAACAATTATTATTATAAAATGTCAAGGAATTGTCAGACGTTATTAATTATATTATTCATCTTTGCATGAGTATTACTTATTCAACATACTCTACACAAACACTATTAATTAGACTAGTACTTGGATCTAGCAATACGCAATAAGCAATAAGTTGTTTAATAAAGCAATGGCGAATAATCAGCAAAACAAATGATCAAGCACCAACCGGGTGTTATTTGAGAACCGAACGAACGTAAAAGGCAGTCAGGTTCAATTGCTAGTCGATTTTTTACCACTAATAAGTTCGTACGTGGTTTACCGGTGGCTCCAGAGACGGCCACACGATAAAAGTCGTTTTAGTGCAACTTTTCGATGAACGGACAATAAAATAAAAGGTTCAAAATCGGACCAGAAAGGCATTCCGAAACAGTTTGAGTGCCTGGCAAAGTGAAAGTATTTTGAAAATTCTGCATTTTGAAGGGATATTCGATTAGACAATGTCACGAATACATATGTGAAATAAATCCGTATTGCAGAAACAGTTCATTTTGTATAATTAGTGTTAGTTGAGCCGTCAAACTGATATTTCTATATTTACCGTGATTGTTGTAACTATGGAAACGTATGAATTGATAGATGTAGCCGTTACTTCGTTGTAGGATCATCATGAAAAATGAGAAATAGAAATTCATTTATTTTTTATACCACTTTATATTTGCAACCCTTGCGTTACTGCAGTTTCTTCCTATATGGACATTATCAAACTATGTTTCAAAATGATAACTGAATATACCAACACACTGGTGATAATCAACACCTTTGCCGAATATGCGCAACTCGAGCCAATTTTTTTTAAATACTAGAGTAATCGAAGTACCTGCCCATTTTTATAATTACTCTGAAGATCTTGAGGTATGCCCTTTTTTCGTGGGAGAGAAAAATCTTCCAAAAACACCGTCGTGGTAGTTTGGGATTTCTGTAAACCAAAAAAACACCCCCACAATGAATCCCTCTAGCACTCTGGAATCGCTTTTCAGCGTACATCAGAGTGTAGAGTTGGTCTGTTTACTTATTGACCTGCTTGCATATCTCGTTCCTCTTCATCTTTAGCCTTTATGGTTTTTCAGGTGAATGTGGCCACCCAATACCATTTCTCCTTGCCCCCTAGCACGACTTCAGTCATATTATTTTTATTCAAGACCACCCCAAGTTCTAAGTTTGCTCTCTGTCTCTCATTGCCCATCTGACATATTAAAAAATAGTATGAGCCATGGTTTCTGTTTGTTCGCAATAAAACCAGTTTCATCAGTAGATGTACCTATTCTGTACGTATATGCTTTGACAGATCCATTTACTGTTAGTACCAGCGTGGTGAAATAGTCAGTTTGTCAGTGTTGACACCTGACCCAGCTTCTCCTATCTGTAATGAGTGTCTTAAGGTGGCCTTCCATACCAGCTTTCAGCTTCAACTTCTTTCTGAAGAAGTGCTGCTATTTCTATATGACCGTTTCCATAAGGGCAGAAAAACGCTACGCTTTACGTCAACTGTGAAATAATTTTTCTCCATTGTTAATTAATTTAATTGTCAGTTTTTGGCAAAAACACCGAAGAATACTTTGATAACACTTCCTAATTTATTTGGTTTGGGTTTTATGACTTATATCATTTTATTCGTTTCATTTATATGACTAATATGTCTATAAAAAGAAATGGCAACATATTCATAAACAAAGATAGTCAACGTCATGACGCTAAAAGTAAAACTTGAACCAACAAATAGCGGCGTGACCTTGAAGAAGCGGCAGCTACTTTTGAAGTACTCTGATTGGCTAGATACAAGAAGCCAGCGGCAAAAAGCTGGTGTGAAAGGCCGGCTTTAGTCCATCAGGCCACCTCTTGTTCTGTAATGAGTGTCTTAGTCCATCGTCCCACCTCTTGTGTATCTATCGATTGTGTTTGTGTTTCTTCCTAAGATATAACCAAGCCTGTGACCAAAACACTAAGGCTGGAAATAGACGGACTGCAATATGCGGTTGCTGCCGATTGCAAAACTGCTGCTCAAGTCGACTTCAATTGAAGTCGAGTTGGAAAGCTCAGAGCAGTCCGCATCGGCTTCATTTGCAGTTCATAGAATTGCACGTTTCTGCTGTATCTGCCGACCGCGTCTAGAAAGTCCGAACTGACCACTTGAAACCGAAAACATCCCGACAAGACGCGACTGCACTTTGCACTTCGTGTATATACCTTCTTTTTTCGACTGCACTTGGACTGTACAGCGGAATGAGCGGCAACAAGGCAGCTGCTGTGACTATTGACTGCATGTTGACGCTCGAGTGTTTCACCCTATTGAAAACCGTGTATTGCTGAGATGCGACTGCAAAGTGCAGTCGCCAGCAACCGCATATTGCGGTCCGTCTATTTCCAGTCTAAGCTCTTATACAAAGCTAAGCCGACTGCCGTTATGAGTTATACGCAATATCGTTCACTCTAGTTCTGAAGTTGATTCGGGTCATGACACACTGGCCGAAACCAATTATTTTATATTGTGGTTTCCACGAAAAGGAATATTCTATAATGTTGGAAGTAGGTAGGAATTTGTGTTCTTGAATTTCTGCAGGCTGTATGCCACAGGGAATACCTCCCGAGGCGGTGAGTTTCAAAGCTTTGCCGTTGGTCGGAAGAATGAGCACTGGGGAAAAGGTTTTTGGCTTGTCTCCAAAGTGACAACAAATGGATGTGACAACTGAACTCGACGGGTCTGTCTCGATGAGACCGCTAACGGTGGAACGATTGATGATATTGCAAAAGACCATCTTCCATGAAAATATCTATAAAACAGAGACAGATCGCCAAACTTTCTGCGGCGTTCCAGAGAAATAAGCGAGCTTGTAAGCGTGGCATTACCGAGATGAATGGCTCTTTTGGACATTACAAGTTTCAGTGTGTGTTCAGGGGCTGCACTCTACATATATACAGTGAATTTCAAAAAGTTTGCACCATAATGGAAATTTTTTTATTATGAATTTCTCAGAAAATTTTATTCCTCATGAAAGTTGGTGCTTTGTGAAAAACCTGTATTTAAGTTATCAATATTCTGAATTTCCAAACGGTGTACAGGGGAGAACAAAAAATAGGAATGTTGATCAAGAGTAATCTACCCTTATTTTTAATATTATCGAAAAAGTTTATTTAGAAACGTTGGTTAGAATCGAAAATGATATCAAGATTTGGAATCACAGCCACCTACGCAACAGTTTTTTTCCCAATTTTCAATAGTTCAAGCCTCATAAAGAGTATTGGTATCTGATATGCACCTTAGGCGCCTCCATCATATTCCTACAACGGTATTTCAATGCAAAATTTGGTACAATTTATCACTAGAATATCGACGTTTGTTGAAAGTTGTCTGAATTTTGACTAGTTTTTTGATGAAAATTCGATATATCACTCTGTATATCCATAACAACTATCAGTATGATTTTATGGAAAGAAATTCTTGAATAAATCAATCAATTATTCGTAAACGATTTAATAATACAATTCTGCAACTTTACGATGACTTCAATCATGAAAAATTGTATATTTTAATTTTTTTATGATTAAAGTGATCGTAACGTTGCAGATTTGTATTCAATGATTTACCAATAATTAATTAATTTATTCAATAATTTCCTTCCATAAAATCATACTGATAGTTATTATGGACATTCATAGAGAGTGATATATGAAATTTTCACCAAAAAACTAGTGAAAATTCAAACAATTTTCAACAAACGTCGATATTCTAGTACAAATGATAAATTGTACAAAATTTAGCATTGAAATAACGTTGTGGGATTAGGCTAGAACTATAAAAATTAGCAAAAAAATTTTTGTTGCGTAGGTGGCTGTGTTTTCAAATCTTAATATTGTTTTCGATTCTTAACAACTTTTTTAAATAAACAGGCAAGATTTGAAATTATGGTCCGATTCTGAAGCCGCCATTTTGTTTTTTGCCTCAGAAAAATTCCATAATTCATTGTCACCGAATTTATGTTAAATTAGCTTGTAAATGAAGTATCATAATTTGGAATACGGAACAGTTGTTTTTCCCGCAAGAGGGCGCCAAAATAGCAAGTTAGGTAGCAAAAATTAACATAGCTGAATTCCTTATGAAATTATCTTTTTAATGATGTGTCACACTCCCTACTTTCTCTATTCAAATTGTTTGGGTGATAGTGACCAAGGGGAGGGGGGAGAGGTATGACAGTTGAAGTTATGATAGGAAGATGTCCCCCTTGGATTAAAAATCGACGTGTTTTTGCATTTTTTCAGAACACGTGTGTTTTGAAGATATTTGATCTGTTTCGTTTTCGGTGCCCCATCCTGTATGTCCGAAATACTTATTATTTGATTGATGTTTTTGCCATCACACTATCACACAACATCTGATGGAATATTAAATTGTGGAGTTCGTGTTTTTCTATATTGTGAATTCATACCACTCACTTCGAGATACAATGGGTGGTATGAATAAAACCTAGCAAAAGCTTTTACTATAGGTTTGTCTCTCTCATTAATTAACAAAATAGATCTGTTTCAAGAAATCTAAGTAAAAGCAATTGCTTATGGTTTATTCATTAGACCCAATGGACTTCTACCTCAGGCTATCCCTGGTTGCTTCTTTTGTTATTTCTGCCTCATGATCAAATTATAGAAGCGGATCTCAGAAATGTCAGAAATCTGCCCAAACTGTCGAACATTCAATGAACAGAATACAATAGTCATCTTTTGTAAACTTGATTTGAGATAAGATATGAATATTTTTCGTCTTATTGTGAATCATTTCAGTATCTACTACACTAACAGGAATAATAAAAATAAGCAAGAACGGAAATGGTGGTCTCTTTAGCTCTCGCATCCAAAAGATACAGTGGAAGAAACCTCGCACTCGTGTGATAGAGAAAATGCAATATTCATGAAACCTTTATCTTGAATCTAATCTGTATGCCTTCAAATAGAAAATTGCATTTTGCGGTGTGGTCGTATTACTCGCTCTTTCCAATTTGTTCGGATTTCGATTGGATCTCGACACTGAAATGGGGATTTCGTTGTTATCCCAAAAAAATATATACTCGAAATTCATTTGGTTTATTTATTAAATGGATACAGCTAGTTCAGTTGTTTTTTTGTTGTTGTTTCTGGTGCTCTGTTATTCCTGCTATAATCGTCCCAACTGGAGTCTGGTCAGATCGTCAGTCCTCATAAGGGTTTAACAATAACACAAGTGGCGGCAAATCATCACCGAGTGCAGACTTCCTGGTACTCATCATCCCCAATACAATCAGAAAAAGTGGTAGATAACAAGCCTATATAACATTTTGAAGGTGCCAATGAAACTGAGAAAAAATTCCTGGTTTCCGGTCTCATTAGTTTGAAAAGGCAGTAGGTTCTAAATTATTTGAGTATCGAGAAATTTTTTTCAGGTGATCGCGATTGTTCACGTCCGACAACCTGACAATCAATTTCGGAACTGTCATGTATTCACTGGTAAGGCGGTAAATAAAAAAAAAGACTATGAGTGGAAAAATATAGAAAAACTGTCAATTGGAAAAGTTGCTTAAGATTCAGTTAAACTGTGTCCTACAGTGCTTATTTGCTCGATATATCGAGAATGCTGAAATATATGAGGAAAAGTCTTATATAGGGTGTTTCCGAAATTGTAGCAATTAAGATGATGGGTTGTTATTTGGAACATAATGTAATCATAAATGGCAGGAATTTTCGTTTTTGAAGCAATTAAAAATTTTCGAAATTTTTATTAAAATTTTATGAAATCGCTTTCAGTGACCCCTGGGGTGGGATTCTGTGTACCATAGAATTCTATTGTCGATAGAAAAAGTGAGATGACATTATGGTTGAATTCATGGGAGAGAAAGAGACGAAACTGTCGACAATAGAATTCCACGTTATACAAAATCCCACCCCCGTTTGAAAGGCACTGGTTTGATTATCCAGGCCACAGCATGTCTGCTCACTGGCAGTGTTTCAACGTGGTTTGCGCAGGCTGTAGATCTCTGATCAGTGATAACCAAAACAATTTTTGAAAACTTTAAAATTCAATATCTCCAATTTTTTTTTTTTTTTATAAAAATGTATTCTTTCACTTTGTTTAGATTTGTCATTTTCTACTCCCCATTTCATTTATT
Source organism: Chrysolina haemoptera (assembly GCA_958298965.1). Lineage (NCBI taxonomy): Eukaryota > Metazoa > Arthropoda > Insecta > Coleoptera > Chrysomelidae > Chrysolina > Chrysolina haemoptera. The sequence goes on along the minus strand of OY282599.1, from coordinate 19,500,317 downwards.
GTTCCAATTTCAGAAACACCCTGTATAAAACTTATACAGCACCAGACAGGCCAAATTTTGAAAATAGTTCCAGATAATATTTTTGAATGGAACAACTAAATAGGTAGTTGAGATGATCCCTTCATTTCCTACTCAACACTAGTTCAAAGTTTTTCGAAAAAATACGGAGTGATGCGGGCTCTGAATGAAATAACTGTAATAACTGAGATGTTTCTTCAAAGATCTGAATTTTCTTCGGTGAAGTGACGTAGAGAACACCAAAGAAGCGTGCATTTCTCTGATCATCATGTATGTTCATACAGTACTTTTCGTCCACTTCGATTTAAGTTTTACGATTTTTTCAAATAGAACACCATGTAGATATTGATTTCTGACAATAACAACATGTCATATGTCCTAACAGTTCTTTGATTATTTGTGTTTTTGAAATTATTTTCACAAAATTAAAGAATTATATGTTTAATAATTCAAATTTCGAACAAAAATAAATACAATAATTACTCTTATAATACATTCAATACATTTTCTCAATCTTCTCTTGAAGTTTGTTTTCGCACAGCCCAAACGAAAAGGCATAATTTGTTAAAATGCCTCACATATTCTCATTTTCATGTCCTCCCTGGTAGTAGCGGCAGTATAATAAACCTACGATTTTACTGTAACTCAAGCATGAAAATCCATTACGTCCGACGGCCAAGGAATAGGTCCTTCTCGTCCCATTCACTTATCAGGTTCAATGTTACATCCAACTCCTCTCATACTTCTCCCAAAAATGTGCTGGTACCCCATCTGGCTGAAACCACATTACATTTTGAATGTAGGTGTTCGACAATGTCGAAGTACCCATCTCTCTAAATATTTCCACCATGTCGGAAATAAGAGGCAAACATCTGACAGAAAACAACTACTTCCCTGGCTAATACCACGACGTACATTGAATTAAATCTGACAGATATTTGTGCAACGTTCTTCCAAGAAGACCCAATTGCAAATGCTTATTGTAATTATACAGTATCGGAAAGTTTTCACCTGTGGTATGGTGGTTTTATGAAAGCGTAAAGAATAGCTTGCTATTTGTTGAGAGAGCATTACAATTTCTCGTCTACCCGCTCGAGGAAGGGATATCGATGTGAGTTGTTAATTCGTTGGACGAGATGGTAGGAGAGGCGCGCAGTAGTGCGTCTCTCTTATTTATTTGGTATTATCATATCATTGGGTTCCTTGTTGCTCGCGTAGATTTCTGTCTATACCACAGATGAAAAGTTTGTATAGTAGATTATCCTTCATTTGGCTGGGGAAGGCTACCTGCAGACGCGTTTCGCGATTCTTGCCGCTCTTCAGTGACAGGGTAGGTCGGACAACATTAAAGTCGTCCTGCCCCAGCCCAATGAATTATAACTATAATAATGCTGGGTAGTGAAAAAACTTGCAGTCGAACTCCACCAAATATAATCTTTATTATGAATGGGGGTGTAGTCGGAGGGCTCACATCAATACATTACAAGATGTAGAGGGAGTACTCACATTAGTGGGACATGTTTCGAAGGATTGATCCTTCATCATCAGCAAAACTAGGGTTACAACATTAAAAGCTACAGAAAAGAGAAATCCTACATTAGTGATATTGAATAAGGCTCAATTTATGCACCACTGTCATAATCATAGTCCTAATCACAGTCACTGTCTTAATCATAAAATTAAATTGGAACTGTACATTTCAGTGAGAGCATTGATGCAATTTTAGTCTCAATCATAATCATAAGAACTGAAATGTACAGTTAAAATTGATTTTATGATTAAGACAATGACTATGATTAGGACTATGATAATGACAGTGATGCATAAATTGGCCCTAACAATTATAAATGTTAAACCTACCAATATGTGTTGGAAAAATCTATGTAATATCAAAACTTGTCAATTAAATATTAAAAAAAGGTTATTGAAAAATAAATTTATGTCAATGATATTTTCAATGAAATGGGTGAAACATTTTTTAAATTTGGATCAAAAACTTGTGACCATGCACACGTCTTAAAGTAAATAAAAGAAGAGGTTAAGAATTTAAACGTAAAGTTTGACATGAAATTTGAAGGTTGCTTGAAAGATGACATCGGTCATGTGTCAACCTTCAAATTTCACCAATAATTTGAACACTACGACTTCAATAGAAAGTTGTCGAATTTAAATATCACATACAATATTTGGGGGTAGAGGGAACAAGAGGGGGTAATAATGCAAACGTAAGACTAAAGATAATAAACTGAAATCATATTTTAAAAAACTTAAGAATACGCTTTAGTTCTAACATGGACTAAAAAGTAAAGAATGATATTCAATGTGATTCTTCGAATGTAAAAAAAGCGTGGGGTGCTCGACATAAGTTCTCTGTGCTCTTGAATAATAAGTATTTTAAAGTTTAAAGTAGTAATAGAAGAATATAGGTCAAGAGCAATCAATTTTTTTTACATTTGAGTACTTCTCCCAAGATCGGTCTCAACCAAGATACAGTTCGAAAAACATATCTGAAACCGCGAAAATATGCACGCCTAGTGATACGCATTAATCCTACAACGTACTATAGTCAGTAATATAGCCAGTGATAATAATAATAAGACTTTATTCAGGATTTATACAAAATACAAAATACAGTTCACACTGAGAAAAAAGTTATGAATAAAGTTTAGTGTGCGATAAGTGCTGCTGCACTTGTTTCGCAGAAAAAAACGGTTAAAAGATCTAACAGGTGGTACTATGTCTAAAAAAATGTATACTTATGAGGAAACAGTGAATTCGATGAGATACATCACATCATGAAATGGTTAAAAAAGATTTCTACGGGAATATCAAAATTACATGATTTGTACATCAAAACAGATAATAAAATAGGTACAGTGAAGAGAATTAGACGTTAATTTATATATGAATTATATCGGGGAAATAATATTTATATTTGCGACACACACGACATATTGGTTTTCATTAATATAAAAGATTGTAAATGTCATAGAATAAAATGCAATACCTTATTAAAATTAAAATGCAGAGAAATGCAGAAAAGTAATAAAAATGTAAAATTTGTCCATGTATCCCTCACTGTTTAATGCATGGAGGAAGGTGCAAATAACAAAATTGACAAGAATACTTTAAAAGGAAAAAAACATTTTTCCATTTATACACTTATATACATATACATATGCACACATACATGAGAAGAGCGGCATTTACATACGTGGAGAGCAAAGTTTAAATTTGTTGTAAATAATGTTTCCTAACAAATTGTCTGTCTCTCTGGAAAACAAACAACTTCAGTTTTTTTTTGAACAGTGGTTTCAATGTTATATCTTTTATCCACAATCACCTTATAATTGAAGTTTTATCCGCACTTATGAACCGTATAAAGTACCACTTTATCCACTAGTGGAATAATAAAATTACTTTATTCCACTAGTGGAATAATGAAAAATACAATCTTGAATATCAATCACATTTTTCATAATGTTCCCTGGACTTGGCAGGCAATAATTGGCGTGTTGCTTCTTCAGCTTCCTCAAGGATTATATCAGGAACAGAATTATTTTCTTGCATTTTTCACCAACTTCACAAATTTTTACAAATGGAGTCGATAAACAATCAAAAATCAGAAAGATAAACGCTCGAGCTTCGCTCTCGCGTTTAAACATTCTTGCGCAAATAAAATGATATCTAAAACACTTATACAATAAATAACTATTAAATTTTACATATAACTGTACTCGTGTAGCTGAGCCCCAGATAATTATGCCGTATCTTAAGTGACTTTCAACAAGGGCAAAGTACAAAAATTTCAGTTCTTTGGCTGGCAAACAATTCTTTAGACAACGAAATTTTTTGCAGTTTTTTAATAATGTATCGTATATGGTAATCCCATTTCAGGTTGCTATCTATACTATGTATACACCTAAGTACTTGATTTCTCTCATCGAATGGATATGGTAAAAGTATTTTCCTACAAGCGTGCGTGATTCACCCTCTACCCGCACGCATTTTCCCACAGTTGTGCGGGAAAAGTTTTCCCACACTAGTGCGGGAAATTTTTTCCCACACTAGTGCGGGAAAAACATTTATATGATATCCTCGTAAAATATAAGTGGTGAGTGACAAAATATGAAAGTTCAAGCTTTTTTGTTGCAATACTAAGTGAGTTTGTTCAAAATCATCCATCATTTTGCACTATTTAGTGAAAAAATGAACAAATATTGATAAATAAAAATGTATTGTTATGAAAATCACCCTATATATAGGCTTTGATTGATCTGATAACGAGTAGGTTACAATTGATGTTGTCATGCCGATCAATACAGAAATTTGTTTGTAATTGTCAGAGTGACAGACAAAGCGTTACTTATATAAAATTTTCGATTCAGTGAAATTGCCACAATGGATTATTCATCTGATGAAGAACTTCCACAAGAAATCGTGCAAGCAGCTACAGATGCGAACTTAGAGTTATTGCCAACGAAATCTAAACAAAGGTATGAGAAGCAATACACGAGTTTTATTGAATGGTGCAACAATAAAAAAGTGAAAACACCAAATAAAGAAGAAGTATTCTTGGCTTATTTTCTAGAAATGTCTAAAACATGGAAGCCGAACACTTTATGGGCAAGATATTCAATGTTGAAGAGTGTATTCAAAGTAAAGCAAAATTTGGATATTAGCAAATTTTACAAAATAATTGCATTCATTAAAAGACAGAATGTCGGTTTTCGACCGAAAAAGGCCAAAATCTTCACTCAAGAAAACGTTTCAAAATTTATGACTGAAGCACCCGATGACATATACCTCATGATTAAGTTAGTAGCAATTTTTGTATTAGCTGGTGCTTGCAGACGAGAAGAGCTGACAAAACTCACCATTGACGACATAGGCGACAAAGAAAACCTGATAATTGTTAATATCAAGGATTCCAAAAATCATTCCTCTAGATCCTTCGTGATATCTGAAGAAGCAAATGATGGTTATTTTTTGAACGTATACAGAAATTATGTACATTTACGTCCAAAAGAGACTCCTCACCGTCGTTTATTCTTGTATTACAAAAGTGGAAAATATACTGTGCAATGTGTAGGAATCAATACCATAGGAAAGATACCCTCCGAAATAGCAGTATATCTGCGCCTTCAAAATCCAGAGCTTTACACTGGTCACAGCTTCAGGCGTTCCTCAGCCACTTTACTTGCTGACTGTGGTGTGGGTATAACTAATATCAAACGCCTAGGAGGATGGAAATCGACTTCAGTTGCAGAGGGGTATTTAGAAGACTCCACCAATCGAAAAAAAGAAATGTCCAACAAAATTCTCAATTTGTACATTTACAATAAATATTACGAATAATTAGTGGATGTTACTCTTGTTAGTTGTTTCCATTTGCATGAATAAATAATTGAAAAAATGAATTTGTTTCCTACGCTTGTAGAAAAAGTATTGTTCCCAACTCATGCTTTACTTTACCGCACTACTGCGGTAAAGTAAAATTCATTTGTTTCTCTTTTTAAATGTCAGTCTATCTGATGGAAATGGATAACAAGAACTAATTTATTATAAATTTGAGTATCTATCCCGGAATTTATCAGGTAATAAGGTTTGAATTTTTTAATTTGTAGCAGATTCTATATCTGAATCTATTCTCTAATGGTCTGAACTATGTTCCGTCTCATATCGTAATATGAATCTTTACGACACTCATATCGTAAATATCTATTATTAATAATAATAATAATACTCCCTCATGAACACCCGTAGTGTGTAACCAAAGGCATAGCCTGTGCGGGTAGAGGACGGCTATTATTATTATTTGCCGTGGGCGACTTACTGATTTTTGGTGGCATATTCACTTTTCAGCTGCAGGAAAACCCGGAAAACCTACAGCACCACCTCGGGTGGCCGGCGTGCACTCCAAGCTAGCACTAGACGAGATTGGCATCTAGACACAACACACAATACACTTGCTTTCAACAAGGACTGTGGTCGTCTATCGATTCCGATATTGCGTACTTGAGAAAAAATCCCTCGTACATACATCGGGCTCGAACCGACTACAGGTATTGAAGTTCTGAACGGTCTGCGCCTTAGATCGCCAGACCACCGACCACCATTCCTTGTGTAGTCACGTTGATATTATAAAATGGCAGACGTTAGATATGATAAGCCACTTAATATCAAACGTTCACGCAAAAAATGATAATTTCACATTTTCAGTTAGGTTTATCGAAATTTACTTATTTCTCCAGGAAAATTAGGATCGAAGTAGTTTTAATACCCTTGTAAAAAAGCACGGCACTGTGCGAGGGTGTTTTTGCTTAGTTTGATATCAGAAACCCAATACCTAACAGTCACCGCAAGTTATCTTCAGTTGAAAACAATGTTCTTATATTCGGCACCTTGCCTATCTAGGGTTTTTTATTGATTTTGAGATATTCCTCGACAGATACCCCAATTACTCATATTTTCCTCGTATATGATTTGTCATTACGGGTCTTAAAAAAAGGGACTCAGAAACGATTTTTTTTTCTGACTGATGAATTTAGAAAGTATTAAATGAATGAAAAGGATATTTCCCCCCATTTTTGTGCATTTTTATCATTGCCACCATCAAAATGAACGAATATTTTTGTGATGTTCCATTGTATTATTGAAGTTTATCATTTACTTAGTTCAATTCTCATTTTCCTCTTAAAAAATTCAGTTTATTTGTAAATGATTTAAAAAAGGTGTTGTTTTCGCGAAATGGACTTCCTTGCATTATTCCATTCGAATTGGGAAATATCCAATTTTACCAACGGCGACTAATAAAGTAGTGTTTCAGCTTGAATTTATTTAATCGATCGAACAGGCACTGCCATGTAGCGATATGAGTTTCTTATTTTTAGGGCTAAAGGCCGTTAAGAGATACATGCCGTTAAGCCCTACTCAAAAGTCATAGGAAGCAATATTCCGTAACTGATTCGATCATGAAAACGAGCCTGATATGTGTTGATGATTTAAAATTTAAAATACAGCACGTTCTCTAGTACCGTAATCACCCAAATATCACGAATTTTAGAGAGACCCCCTGACTCTTCACATACTCAAACGTGTCTCCCGAGAGATTCAATCAATGAAGAATGGAGCAAAAACCTACAATCATCCTTCGCATCTCCCGGAGACAAATTCACAGAAGACGTGAGTGTATCTGAAAAAGACCATCAGGGATGAGAGCACATTTATGTTCTCAACGACACGAAGTTCCTGTTGACATTTTTCTTCAAGGTTGGCGCATAGTGATTGGCACCATCATTTTGCCATTAACACGATAATATTCATTCAAGGAGATATACTGATAGAGGGATACTAAAATTCTGGAATTATAAAACAGTTAGACTGAGACAGAGAATGTTGACTGATGATCAATTACGCAATTAGAATCTCTGGAACTTATTGTACTGTCAACTCTGAACAAAATAACTTGATACGTTCTTGAGGTGAATGAATGAATTTTGAATTTTTCTTTTATTATTCCTTGACGGCGATAGTTAAAATACACTAGCAAATTCATAATATTCGTCAGTATTGGTAATAGAATCGGAAATAGTAATTTTACTAACAAGTGCGGAAAGACACTTTCCGCATGAGTTAGGAACAATACTTTTTCTACAAGCGTAGGAAACAAATTCATTTTTTCAATTATTTATTCATGCAAATGGAAACAACTAACAAGAGTAACATTTTCTATCCACTAATTATTCGTAACATTTATTGTAAATGTACAATTTGATGCATTATGTAAATTTATAGCGGAAGCCAGCATATTTTTTGAAGATGGCTGATTTCCTGAAAAAGAAGGTAACTCGGGCAATACATTATCGAAAGAAATCGAATGTGCAGGCACAGGCATCAAATCGTCGCCGATCGATATAGACGTAGATGGTTCTAAAATGCACCCGGAAGACGATGTAGTGTTCAAATTGAGAATTTTGTTGGACATTTCTTTTTTTCGATTGGTGGAGTCTTCTAAATACCCCTCTGCAACTGAAGTCGATTTCCATCCTCCTAGGCGTTTGATATTAGTTATACCCACACCACAGTCAGCAAGTAGAGTGGCTGAGGAACGCCTGAAGCTGTGACCAGTGTAAAGCTCTGGATTTTGAAGGCGTAGATATACTGCTATTTCGGAGGGTATCTTTCCTATGGTATTGATTCCTACTCATTGCACAGTACATTTTCCACTTTTGTAAAACAAGAATAAACGACGGTGAGGAGTCTCTTTTGGACGTAAATGTACATAATTTCTGTATACGTTCAAAAAATAACCATCATTTGCTTCTTCAGATATCACGAAGGATCTAGAGGAATGATTTTTGGAATCCTTGATATTAACAATTATCAGGTTTTCTTTGTCGTATATGTCGTCAATGGTGAGTTTTGTCAGCTCTTCTCGTCTGCAAGCACTAGCTAATCCAAAAATTGCTACTAACTTAATCATGAGGTATATGTCATCGGGTGCTTCAGTCATAAATTTTGAAACGTCTTCTTGAGTGAAGATTTGGCCTTTTTCGGTCGAAAACCGACATTCTGTCTTTTAATGAATGCAATTATTTTGTAAAATTTGCTACTATCCAAATTTTGCTTTACTTTGAATACACTCTTCAACATTGAATATCTTGCCCATAAAATGTTCGGCTTCCATGTTTTAGACATTTCTAGAAAATAAGCCAAGAATACTTCTTCTTTATTTGGTGTTTTCACTTTTTTATTGTTGCACCATTCAATAAAACTCGTGTATTGCTTCTCATACCTTTGTTTAGATTTCGTTGGCAATAACTCTAAGTTCGCATCTGTAGCTGCTTGCACGATTTCTTGTGGAAGTTCTTCATCAGATGAATAATCCATTGTGGCAATTTCACTGAATCGAAAATTTTATATAAGTAACGCTTTGTCTGTCACTCTGACAATTACAAACAAATTTGTGTATTGATCGGCATGACAACATCAATTGTTACCTACTCGTTATCAGATCAATCAAAGCATATATATAGGGTGATTTTCATAACAATACATTTTTATTTATCAATATTTGTTCATTTTTTCAATAAATAGTGCAAAATGATGGATGATTTTGAACAAACTCACTTAGTATTGCAACAAAAAAGCTTGAACTTTCATATTTTGTCACCCACCACTTATATTTTACGAGGATATCATATAAATGTTTTTCCCGCACTAGTGTGGGAAAACTTTTCCCGCACAACTGTGGGAATATGACACTTTCCAAACTGAATTGCGTGCGGGTAGAGGGTGAATCACGCACGCTTGTAGGAAAACAAATTACTATCATAGACCGTAATGGAAAATAACTCTGACCATTTCACATAATAATTATTGTTATCGTTAGTTATTTGAATGATCAGATGACATATGAAATGTAATAGTTTTTCTGAACGCAGAGCTTCAGAATTTGGAAACAGAAACCATGATTTTGAACCGTGGATGATGCTAATTCAATCACACCTCGAGACAAATAAAAAAGAAAAAGATTTAGAAACGCTTGGGCGATCGTATGTTCAGTTCAATACAGAAACAAACTGAACCAAAAATACAACAAAGCATCAAATCTACAGTGTGTCCATATAAGTTAGGGACAAATGGCAAACTTTTATGGCAAACTTTTTTATTTTCGGTTCAAGAAAAAAAGTCATTTATCATAAAAAGTTCTGCATGTCTGGTTTATGTTGGCATGAAGTTGAACTTTCTTCTCCAGAGTCAACCAACGATTATTATAGATTTTTCACGCCTATGTCATACCCACAATATATCTATGTGGTTACGATGATGCACGATTTTATAGAATACAGTATCGAAAAGTTCAAGACGTTCCGAAAATGATGGGTGCTTTTGATTCTGCTGACAAGAGTCCTCACAGTTGGCATATTGAAGAAACCTAGACATCGTCTCTATAAAATCAATGAACATAAATCTAAATAGAGATTGTTTATGGTAAAAAATAAAGTTCGTAGCTTCAAAATGATAAACAACAGTTTTTGAAGTACACCCAAATGAGTCTAGTTTTTACTGTATTCTGGGCAATAAATCCATATTGAAATTTTCTCAGGATACAGATTATATTTGTAAATCCTCTTCCGTTGTGGCATTTTTCATTTTATATATTTTTATTCAGTTATGGGGTAGTAGCATATTAGCCATCAATGTGGATCCTATGGTTGGAAATGATAAAAATTAAGTGTCCAAAGGTCAATGCTACTTTCCTTACTTTATAAAATTATAGTAACTGCAAGATAGACACTGTGAACCCATTCCATGTGTTCGTTCGACTTGAAGATGAAGATTCCTACGAAATTACATAAATATTTGTATATAACACATGGCGAGTTATTTGAACACTACGTGTGCCACGTCTGTTGCAAAAAACACGCTCATTTTGCAACTTGTTATATAAATAGCTATTTATCCAACACATGACAGTTATGACTGTCATTATTAATGTCATTTTAGAGAAGTAAACTATCAAATAACACACAACATAACACAGTTATGGATTATAACTCACTAGTGTGTTATTTGATAGTTTACTTGTCAAAAATGACATTAATAATGGGTCATAACTGTCATGTGTTGGATAAAACATTGTATGCCACTCATGTGTTTTGTTTCCTAAGTCACTTTAGAATTTATATAAATCTTTCTCGCGTGACTTATTTTCAACATAACACACTAGTACCATAAATAACTATTCTTCATACTCTGGCTTTAGAGATAGACTATACTACCTTCTATTACGGTTGGTGGTATCTAATTTTTCAGATCCTTTCTGTGTACTGAGAAGTTTATCAGACTCACAAGGTTTATTTACAGTCGAGATAGGTATTTGTCAAACTCTGACAAATTCTTGCAAAAATTCGATTTTTTCTGGACATACTTTGATCTCGTGAATTATACGTTCCATAATAGCTGTCACTCTACATTAAAAGGGTGATGATAGAAATAAAGCAATCAAGGTTAACTAGGGAGCAGCACACAGATACGAGAGAATTTTTCAGATGCTTTCAAGTTTGTGGCGTCACTTGGTGTGAAGCGGGGGTACTACATATTGTGATATAGAGAATTAGGTGGAAAATATAATCGATTTCAAAAGTCAAAAAATATAAATGACGAATATTTCACTCGTGTAGAATATCGGTTATATTTCACCTCCGTTGGTATAATGTATCAATTTTGTACAGCCTGTTTCCATTCATCATTTGAGAGACTACTTTGAGAAGTTTGAATAAGCAACCGAGCATATGAGACCGAAGTTTTGTCATAACTCAGGATGATGGAGTCGAGGTATATATTGTTGTGTCTGTGTCTAAATCTAGATTTATTTGGAAATGTTGGCGCATATAATTAGATTTTAACCGCTGCGCGCTGGCTGGCTGCTCTGATAAAGATGCGACATCACAAGTTCGCGAAAATTATCGCTCAAAGTCATGTGGAATAGTTTCAGTGAGTACAGGAGTTTGAAACCTAATAGGGTAATATTTTGAAATGTAACTCAGCACAGAAGTACTATTATAGTTATATACGTATTTCAATCTACATTCAGGAAGTATATACAGGGTGATCGGAAGAAACCAAACTTTTAGTTCCTGAAGATGCTAAGTTTGTTGGAGAAGCGCGCGTCTGGCGATATTGACGTACTCTTGGTGTTTTGGGTAGTTTTTTTTTTTATGTTTTTTTTTCAATAGGCTACTGACTTATATCAAATTTGACGCAATAAAGGAATGTTTCCTGCAGTATTCGACCTACAAAAATTAAATATATCGATTTCAGTTAATGAAAGTGCGAGATGGATGCATAATTTAAATCTAAATATTAACTTTTTTTTTATTTGGTTGAAAGTTGAAAGTTGAAAATGCTATCGGCCATGATGTGACGTAATAGAATTACATGAACAAACTCCGTAACTAGTGGACTATTATTGTGGTTGTGATTTAAAATTAAAATTAAAAATTGTTTTTTCCGTTAACGCTGTCGTTCCCTTCCGAACGGCAGCCCTCAAAAGTCGAAACTTGTGCGAGCCAAGGATTAACGAGGTCTTACCTTTTAACGTGCGATTCCTAGCACTTTTTCGGGCCATCTGATAAAAATCTGTAATCACTAAGGATTCGAACCTAGCGGACCAGCCGTCAATGGTTTTTAACGCAAAAGTCTCAACCACTGAGCTACTTGGCCCTTATGGTGGTCTTTCGATTTTTAAATATTTCTAAAAACCCTTAATTTTATTGATGAAAGCAATCATGGACGTTGGATTCGTGCCTGGAACTCAAATTTCAGCTGTGCCGAGCTGAGGAATGTCATAACACAGAATCCAGGGGTTTTCACGTGACACAAATCCCAATTGAAATGATTTTTGGCACAAAAGCAGTTTTTGAGGAGTACTTTGAAAATTGTTCTGCACGCGAACACTTATGGAAAGTGGGGAAAATTCCCGGAATATCTCGGAAAATCGATGTTCTATTAATAACTTGAAAGGGGTTGAAACTTGTAGAGCGTAAACATCTCTACAAAAAAGGTCTTGACTCGTTTTTTCGAAAATAGCTTCCTATGAGAGATAATGAGCTGTAATTGATAATATCAGATTTCTGCGCACTAGGGATATCATTAGATTTACTTAGACGCTCGATTAAAATCTGTGTATCTCCCTAGTTTTTGGTCGAAAATTCATTAACGGAACGGTGTTTGGAATAAAAATCCTTCAAGAATTATCATATGTAGCTGACGGTTGACGACAGAAGTGGTTGTATTTGATATTCGTAGGTGAAATGATGATCTCCGATAAATAAACAATGTGATTTTACGATTTTTTTACGTTTTTTCGCTCGACAAGGTGAGTTTGCTCAAAGTTTCAGTGGTTCAAATTTGAACAAATCAGATATAACATTCATTCCCAATTCCTATTCCCTAACTGAATCAAGTTTTTCTGTACCCGTTGTTTTTTAAGTTCGCTCATTTTCATGACTGATCGACGTAAATATATCGAATTGGAGGATTACTTAAAAAGCGTACCTGTCATTTTATTGCCAAGACCCTAAACTTTCAGAATATGTATCTAAAAACCTCTGATAACAAAGTTTTCATTGATGATTTTCTATATTTCCCAGAAATTTCCCAAAATAATAATAATAACTTTATTCTTCCCAAGAAACATTACATGTTTATGAATAGGGATACAGATAGATAGAATACACAAAGTAATTTACAATTTACAAAGTTAGGGAAATATGATAAGTCTCGCGAGTTTATCTTATCGACTATAGCTTTATGAATGTGAAAATCTGTAGTTGAGAATCTGCTCTTTCTCGCGGTGGAACTTATTGTATATAGTTATGACCATATTTTGATAGGCAACCCATTGTAGGTGGATTCACCTATTTATGAAACTTCATAGAAAGTAGGTATGTATGTTTTTAGATACATAATCTGAAAGTTCAGGGTCTTGACAATAAAATAACAAAAATGCTTTTTCAAAAATTTTCTCATTTCACCTTCGAATATCAAATACAAGCACTTCTGCCAACAACGGCCAGCTATACAGGGTTGCCCATCGAATGGCATTACAGGCTGGGAAAGAACTTTTCGATAAAATCCGAAAACAGGTCAAGTTTGTTTCTCAAGGGGACACATTTTGACGTAACAAGCATAGTAAAACCTTCAACCCCCTAAGTAGGGGTGTCACCCCAACATTTTTTTCAAATAGGAAGGCGGGTCAAGCGATACCTCTTTAGAAGGGGCTTATCATTCCCTACACAGTGCTGCTTACATTTTCAAAATCGATCCACTCTTTCAGAAAATATGGAGCGTTGAAACTCCAACGATAATATGTGACGAAAAATGCAAAAATTGATTCAATTGTACTTCAAAACTCATTTATTAGTCAAGTAAATATTCGAATTGCTGTCCGTCAACCTGCATACAGTGGTATAAGTTATTTTCAAACCGTTGTCGTACATTCTGAAGCATTTGGGGTGTCACTTCGCGACATACGTTAATGATTCTTCGTTGCAACTGTTCTAATGTGTCTGGTGGTGTTTTGTAAACAAGGCTTTTGATGTGTCCCCACAAAAAAAATCTAAAGGACTTAAGTCGGGTGACCGAGGTGGCCATTCTATTAGGCCCCGTCATCCTATCCATCGTCCTGTAAATGTGTCATGTGAACAATTGCGCACATTTTGGGAATAATGAGGAGGAGCTCCGTCTTGTTGGAAAATCAGTTCCTATTCATGGTATGCGAGATCGTTTTCAATGCTATTTGTTAGAGCTGGGTCGATGGCATTTTGTAGTAAATCCAAGTACATATCGCCTGTTAAGTTTCCAAAAATACCAGCCCACACATTTAACTTCTGGGGGTGTTGCGTGTGTGTCTCGTGGAAAATCATGGAGGAAGAAGGAACACTCGTCCGAAAAACACACATTGAATGGAAAATTACCATTGTATAACGCTCGCTCACTCATAATTTCGCAAAATTGCAAGCGACGATCAAAGTCGTCTTCATTCAGTTCTTGCACTAAGCGAATTTTGTAAGGATGGAATCTGTATTTTTTCAATACCCGTTGGACACTGGTTCGAGTCTTGTACTTAGCGTACTATCAACTGCAACTTGCCCCAATACTGCTATCTCCGTAGGTTCATTTAGTACTGGATGTTCAAGCTCTCTCTTTTTGTTATGAACTGAACCTGTTTCGCGAAATTTTTTCACCAAGTCACGAACAATTTTTCCGAAGGCATGTTTGTCAGGATGCCGTTGGTTAAACAACTCCGCGACCCGATTTCAACATTCATCGTTTTAGACAAAAAGCTCAATGATTTCCACTCTGTCTGCAATTGAATACACCATAATAATTAATTTTGAAGTCAACAATTCGTAAACACTTCAACCACGACAGGTATCTAGCAACTACTTGACCTAATTCAAACGTGAAGAAATGAATCCTATTCATTTTTTACTCTCTAAAATGTGCCTAAATAAATCTGTGCATCGGCGAAAACAGCGAATCGGCAAAAACAGCGAATTCATTTGAAGGAACTTATTGCAATAAAGTACAATTGAACCGATTTTTGTATTTTTCGTCCCACATGAGTTGGAGTTTCAACGCTCCATATTTTCTGAAAGAGTAGATCGATTTGAAAAATCTAAGCAGCACTGTATAGGGCATGACAAGCCCCTAAAGAGGTATTGTTTGACCCTCCTTCCCATTTGAAAAAAATGTTGGGGTGACACCCCTACTTAGGGGGTTGAAGGTTTTACTATGCTTGCTACGTGAAATTGTGTCAAACCCCCTGACAAACAGACTTTACCTGTTTTCGGATTTTATCGAAATGTTCTTTCCCAGCCTGTAATGCCTTGCGGTATGTTTTCGATGGGCCACCCTGTATATGATAACTATTAAAGGGTTTTCCTTCGAAACACCGTTAAGTTATTGAATTTTCGACTAAAAACAAGCAAGATACAGAGATTTCAGTCGAGCGTCGCATCGGGGTAAATCTAATAATATCCCGAGTTGTTCGCGCGGAAATCTGAAAATATCGATTATATCTCATTATAGCTCATTATCTCTCATAGGAAGCTATTTTCGAAAAAAACGCGTTAAGACCTTTTTTGTAGAGATGTGGAAAATCAAGTATAACAAGAAAATAATTCGATAATTACACAAAAGAAGGGTTCCGCCATTCGAAATGGTTATTTAACGAACAAGTATATTAATAAGAGCGATTAACAATCGAGATAATTTAACGCGTTAGCGGAGCGAACGCGTTAGTGCTTGAGATTGTTAATCGCCATTCTAATTCACGAGTTTGTTACAAAACTTTTCCGTCGACAGTAGTTTCAAAAATAGCGATATCTTACTTTCATTATTTATTTAACGATACGATAAAAAACAATCACTATTTCCTATTTATAATAACTCTACTCAAAGATAGTTTAATTTTTCTTAGTGGTGGTTTTATTTTATTTTTTATTATTTATTTTTAAATTGAACTAAAAAAAACTGCTCTTGGTGGGTTTTGATCTCTCGACCTCATTGTTGGCTGCTAGGCGAACTTTACTATTACACCACGTGAATATATATGATTTTGAGTGACAACTGGTGTAATGAAGATTTTCTGAAATTTTATTTGAAAATTGACAAATAAATAATGACAGATAGTACTAACTAATATAAAATGTATAAGGGCAATGTATGTTTGGTTGCATATAATCAAATCGTTGATTAATAGAAAATCATTCATTAACAGGGGTCATTAATCAACGATTTTGAGTGCGTTAAAATACATCATAAATGAACGGTCGACGGAAAAATGAGTTTTGTCCATAATCTTTTTTCAATTCGCCTTGCATTGCATATTTTGACTTTTAATTTGCACAATCAGTAGGATAAAAAAAACAAGCAAAAAATGGGAGGTCCGTAAAAACAATAATAAAATTGAAAATTTGGCAAAACAGTGTGTTTATTTTGATAAATACTCTATGACGGAGTTAATTTATATATAAAGACTCCCTTGTATAGTTTTTATCACAGGAAACACATTGTTCATTCCAAATTTTCAATATTGTTTGTTGTTGACTATTTTTTTTAAATAATTCCAGTTTTGTGATTATCCCCCTCAAATGCCTTTCGTGATGTCCAAGGAACATCTTCAAAAATGTTTTATATACAGTGATTCAATGTAGACAAAAAGCTTTGAAAATGTAATATTGTGTCTTTAAAAAGGCTATGAAAAGAACGAGGAAAAAATGCCCTTTGTGATATCTTACTTTTAACATCTCTGAGATGTTTTTGTGCTCACTGGGTATGCTCTCTAGGGTTTTGACATTTATGAATATAATGATCAATTAATTAGCGCGAGCCCGTGGGTCAAACAAGTACAGACCGGCCAACAACCGGCCAGATACATGTTATATCCTCGTAGCCCTTATGGACTTATAAAAATTATTGAATATTATTTATGACACTAAATTAAAAAACGATTAAAATTTCCACAAAATGTATTGTCTTTGCGACATGTTTCGATACACGGTATATTTTCAAGCGATTGTAGTACATTAAACTATTCTTCATTGAAATTACTTAAATACCTTTCTTACCCATTAACATAATTAGGGACTACCTATAATTATCCCTAATAACTAGACTTATATGCAACTTAAAAACCCAAATAAAAACCCAAATATCACAAGCCTACTTGGAGTATAAACAGAAAGCTGAAAACTCGGTCAGACCTGATCCCTCCACATTTTGGAACTATATGCATAGTAAAAAAGGCACTTCAAGAATTCCGAATGTTTTATTCTTAAATGATAGAGAACTGAAAAACCCTACTACAATAGTGAACGCATTTGCAGAATTCTTTGAAAGTGTGTATGTTCCTTCTGACAGTAATAATCTTAACCTCTCAAAAAAACCAACAAATTTTCCGACAATATCCATAACTTCATTCCCTGAAGAAGAGGTTTTGCAATCACTTAAAAAACTGAAACCTAAATTCACCGCTGGAGATGACAAAATTCCAAGCTTTCTAGTAAAAGACTGTGCATACGTTTTTGTAAAGCCATTTCAATTAATTTTTAACATGGCCAACAACATATACAGGGTGTTCCTAAACATCATGTACATCCGAAAGGAGGTAATTCCTCAGCTCATTTTAAGACTAAAAGTTCATATAAACTCAGGTCCGAAAACGCTTCGTTACCGATCTACGGGGTGTTGAAATTTCAATTTTTTTTTGGTTTTTCTTTATAGATTCTGCAGTTTTTGAGATATGTGGCTCAAATTTGAAACATAAATTACGTTATGGGGCTTACATCGATGGACAACTCAAATGTTTGTGAGAATCTACAGGGTGATATTTTTTTATGGGTCATGCCCCCTTTTCTCCCCCTGAACTTTTTTGCGGTGCGCTGTTGGTAAATTCTAAGGTACAAATTGAATTTTTTGGTTTGTTTACAAACTTTTTTGTATCCTGTAGTTTTTTCGTATCTAAGACCGTTATCGAGAAAAAAAAAATTGAAATTTTTTTGTAATTCGCTAAAATTATTTTGTTCGCCGCTGTTTGCTAAAGGCTTT
Source organism: Chrysolina haemoptera (assembly GCA_958298965.1). Taxonomy (NCBI): domain Eukaryota; kingdom Metazoa; phylum Arthropoda; class Insecta; order Coleoptera; family Chrysomelidae; genus Chrysolina; species Chrysolina haemoptera. The sequence continues at coordinate 19,482,176 of OY282599.1, read as the reverse complement.
TTTTTGCAATAACGATTTATTATACAAAACATCCAAATAAAAGACATAACAAGGAAATAACGTTATAACAATTGTTGAAAGTGACCTCCTCCAATCCTTATACATGCGTCCGCTCTTCTTCTCATTGATGCCCGTACTCTGCCAAACACCCCCGGAGTATTTCTTACAGTTTCAAATGCATTTAATATTCGATTTCGTAAGTCATCGATGGTATTTATTGGTGTTGTATACACGAGAGATTTGAGATGCCCCCATAGAAAAAAATCTAGGCTATTTAAATCAGGGGACCTAGGGGGCCATAACTGAGGTCCACCCCGTCCTATCCACTTGTCCCCAAACACTTCATTTAAATATTGCCGAGCCAAAACAGAAAAATGTGCTGGTGCGCCATCGTGCATATACCACATTTGATGTCTGAGCAAAAGAGGTAAGCCTTCAAGTAATAAAGGTAATTCGTATTGCAAAAAATGCCTGTATGAGTTTCCAGTAAGCCGACCAGGCAAAAAGAAAGGACCAATCAAATGATCCCCAACTATACCACCCCATACATTCAATGAGAACTGCTCTTGAAAATGAGTTTCGACAATTCCATGTGGATTTTCTTCGGCCCATATGTGGTTGTTATGAAAATTTATAATTTGATTCCTGGAAAAATTGGCTTCGTCGGTAAAAAGGATTTTACAGTCAAAATTGGGGTTTACTGCTATCCTATTAAGGTACCACTGGCAGAAATTAACTCTTGAAGGGAAATCTCGAGGAAGGAGCGCTTGCACCCTTTGAATGTGATATGGATATAGTAGAGATTCACGCAATATACGCCAAACAACTTGGTGACTGATATTTAAATTTTTAGCGATTTTTCTGGTGCTAGTGTCTGGCTGTTCTTCTATTTCATGTAGAACAGCTTCTTCGATCTGTGGTGTTCTAACGGTACGTGGTTTACCTCCATCATTAGTGTTTTTATTAAATGTTCCAGTTTCTGCAAGACGCCTATGAATATCTGAGAATATTCGTTGATCAGGTATTATTCTATTGGGATAACGCTCCATGTATAGACGTCTGGCTTCTCTTGCATTTCCATTCGCAAGGCCATAAATAAAATGCATATCAGCCATATCGCCATTTGAATAATTTGGCATTGTTACGAGGCTATAACGAGTATTTATAACAAATTTACACCTTACAATTAACAATTTAAACACATGTAAAGACACCTAACGACTCCACATACGAACTGTCAAAAAACGCTCGCTCTCCACTGCATTTGTTTGAAAACAAATCTATTCTTTCATGATGGAAAGTATAGACAATACACTCATAGCCATCTGAGAATCTGCGTTGGAGCTAAGCTTATCGTTGGTCGGTTTAAATCCAGGTCCCGGGAACAGATCCCGGCATCGGATTTTTTTAAAGCAATGATTTCACTTTTTTCTTCTGTTTGAGATTTGAATTATTGGATACTTGGATAGCTTATACATTACGAATTTCTACTGAGTATTCATTTTCTCATACTATTATAATATTATGTGCCTATTTGAATGAAGTGTCGATCTTTTTTTGTCTGAAAGATGCGTTTGTAGAAAAAATAATGTGTGTATTTCAAGCACAAAGTGTCATTGTTGCTCTCCAAAGATTACCGCGCTCCGCTTCGCGTTGCACGGTAACTCTCTTTGTCGAGCGACAATCAATTACTTTGCGCTCGAAATACACAAATTGCTATTTCCATTTTTTCTCGACAACGGTTTTAGATACGGAAAAACTACAAGACACAAAAAAGTTTGTAAATGAATGAAAAAATTCATTTTGTATATTATAATTTATCAACGGCGCACCGCAAAAAAGTTCAGGGGGAGAAAAGGGGGCATGACCCAAAAAAAATTATCACCCTATAGATTCTCACAAACATTTGAGATGTCCATCGATGTAAGCCCTATAACATAATCTATGTTTCAAATTTGAGCCACATATCTCAAAAACTGCAGGATCTATAAAGAAAAAACAAAAAAAATCTTGAAATTTCAACACCCCGTAGATCGGTAACAAAGCGTTTGCGGACCAATGTTTATATGAACTTTTAGTCTTAAAATGAGCTGAGGAATTACCCCCTTTCGGATGTACATGATGTTTAGGAACACCCTGTATATTATATATTATAACAACATATTTCCTAATGTGAGAAATAGTATAAATCTATATCAACACGGTTTCATCAATAAACGTTTAACAATAACGAATCTCATGTGCTTTACACAAACTGTCAGCAATGCGTTAGATAAACAGCTACAGATTGATACAATTTATACAGACTTCTCAAAGGCCTTTGACAAATTGAATCATCAAATTCTATTAGATAAACTGAGTTCTATTGGTTTTGATAGTCCATTATTGAATTTATTACAATCTTATCTTCAGAATCGTACTCTATTTGTTGAATACAAAGGACACAAATCGCTCGAATTTACTCCAACTAGTGGCGCTCCTCAAGGAAGTAACCTAGCTCCTCTTCTATTCTCTTTATTTATAAATGATATCAATTCAAATATTTCTAGTAACATATTACTCTTAGCTGATGATTTGAAGATTTTCAGACCTATTGAAACAACAGACGACTGTCTTACTCTACAGAATGAACTTAATTCGATACATGAATGGTGCATACTGAACAAGCTTCCACTGAATATTCAAAAATGTAAATTTATGAAATATACCCTCAAATACAACAATATACAGTTTGACTATGCAATAAATGATATCGTATTAGAACGAAGTACAGGAACTAAAGATTTGGGCATCATATTCGATCAGAAACTTAGCTTCACATCACAAATTAATCAAATTACGTCTTCTGCAAAAAGAATGCTTGGACTTATTTTCAGGACGTGTAAAGACTTTCAAAATCAAGAATGTTTTATAACACTTTTTAATGCATATGTCCGATCCCGTTTGGAATATGGCTCCCTACTCTGGTCACCTATATACAATGTGCATGTGCAACAACTCGAATCTTGTCAAAGAGTTTTTATGAAATACATGGCATACAAACTGGATGGAGTATACCCATCCCAAGGAATTGATAATAGAGTGTTGCTAAATAGATTCTCCCTCTTATCCTTAGAAAACAGAAGAACCTATTATGCTTGTATCTTCATATATAAATTGATTCATAATCTTATAGACTGCCCAGAATTGTTATCTCAGCTTGATTTTCACGTACCGAGACTAAATAGTAGAAACGAAACTTGCTTCTATTTGCCTCTACCAAGAATCAATGTTTTAGTAAAATCCCCTGTTTATAACATCTGTAAAATTTTTAATAGTTTCTACTCAGAATGTGATATTTTTGTGATTCCATTTGGATACTTCAAGTATGAAATTCGTAATAAATTAATTAATATGCAGGTCTAAATAAAATCTAATCACAACCCCTCCTCATCCTGTCAAGGTATCTATGTATTATTTTATTATTATTTATATGTGTCATTGTGTGTATTATAAAGTTATTATTCTACTGATTTTATATGCTATTTTTGTATTCTACTTTACTTATACTTATTCATAGCTGTAAACCTTATGTTTGTCTTGTAATTGGGATTACTCCTGTTAGACAATAAACCTTTTTTTTTTTATAAAATTGACATAACAATGAACCTACCTGGAAATCTCCAAACACAACCACCGCTCAATTGAACAAATTTAACAAAGGGGAACCGCTCAGGTCCAGTTGATCATTTAATAAACAAGATGAATTTTTCAATTTATTAATTTCCAAGAATTCTAAAAAATTAAGCCTAATGCCCTTATTTTCCACGAAGAATTTCGAAGTTTTCATCGAAGTCATGGCCTTCTTCCAAAATATGATTGTCATATGATGAGTGTGCTTTATTGTTTACATAATTCATACGGTGTTCACGTATGCGGCTTTTAAATGGTCTACCTGTCTGGCCGATATATAGTTTGGATCAAGATCCACGATTCAATTTATAAACTCCTGATTTTTCAGATTTCTGCGTTTTATCTTTATTATTCTGGATAAACCTTCCCAGTGTGTTATCTGTTCTATATGCTACTCTTAGCTTATGCAAAAATGAAGCTATTTTTTCCGTGACGGGTCCTGAATAAGTTAAAGTTCTATAATTATTGTCAAGGTTCCTCAAAGTGGGGTACACTTCCTGGATAGCCTTTCTATGTAGTTTTTAGCAAGAATGTTTTCTATTATTTAACTTGATATCCATTGTTAATTGCTATCTGTTTTACAATATTTAATTCTTTGGTGAAATTTTCTTCGGACAGTGGAATATTTACTAATCTGTGTATCATACTATGGTATGCTGATATTTTATGTGTATATGGATGTACTGAATTATTATGAATGGTGATGCCAGTATGGGAAGGTTTATGAAAAATAGCAAAGTGGTGTTTATTATTGGCTTTACCTATTGTCAAATCTAAAAAATTAATTGAATTTTCTACATCTATTTCTATTGTGAATTTAATGTTTGGGTTAATAGTGTTAATATATTTATGAAAGGTGTCTAATTGTCTGTTGGTGCCTTCAAAACAAACTATAACGTCATCTACATATCTGTACCAATACAAAAACTGTTTCAAGAGTGGATGCTTATGAATCGTTTCTTCAAGATTGTCCATAAAGATATCTGCCAGTAGAGGACTCAGCGGATTTCCTATGATCAATCCTTCAGATGAAGAGTACAATTTATTGTCTAATATCTCTCGTTTAATAACCGGGTTAACATGATTTTTATCTAGTAAACCATCGACTAAGAGTATTGTATCTTGCGGGGGTATACTAGGAAAAATATTTTGAACGTTAAATGATATTAATTATGCGTTATCTGGAACAGTTATATCCTGTATTTTATTTATCAAATCATAAGAATTTTTAGGCTAAATTTCGGTTCAAATTTGGAATAATTTGATATTAAATGTATTAACTTTCTTGATAACTTAACTGATGGTGCTGTAATAAATGATACTACTGGCCGGATAGGGTAGTTTTGTTTATGTAATTTCATAAAAGAATATAATTTGATTGAGGATTCATAAGAGTTAGTCTGAACTTCTCGGCTTCGTTAAAAATAGATCTTGAGTTTCTCAAAAATTCCTTGATTTGTTGTTTGTACACATGAGTAGGGTCACGTTTTAGTAATGTGAATTTACCGGAATCTAAAAAATCAAGAGTTTTTTTAACATAATCATTCCTATTAATAGCAATGTCTGTGTAACCTTTATTTGCTCTTATCTTTTCCTTAGTTTTACTCACTATAGAAAGACAATAAATTTTGTGGAAATTTTAATCGTTTTTTACGTTAGTGTCATAACTATGGATTTCCATCAAGTAACGGCCACGTCAATAAAGAATATTAAACGACGCCATTGCAACTCTGTTGCAAAGTTAATAGGAAACGCTGTCTTGAGCATTCCTTCGTTCTATTCAAGGAAAGCGATAAGGAATTATTATTGAGAACTGTCTTGAGATTATTTTCACAGACAGTCTAATTTAGATGCTGATTCGAGAAAAACTTTCAAAATTGAACTAAATTGAAACCCAAGTTAGAAGAGTTTCGACTTGAGTTTGGTATCGAATAAAATTATTTTTTAAAAAGTTATTTCGTGCTTCATCAATGCAAAATACTTTTATGCACTAGTGGGCGGTAAAGTACACTTTACCGCCCGGTTCTGCGAGCGTAAGGTGGCACTTTACCGCCCGCGGGCTTATTATGTCCCGCGGGCCGTAAAGTTGACAAATTCTCGATTGTCTATATTTACACATCGTTTCATGCAAGACCTACACGAATCAGAACTATTTCAGTTCAATAGAGAATTACTCTTCCCAACATTTCTTCATAATCGACATTTTTTCAACATGCTAACGCCATCAGGCCATCATCCACGTCGCAGGCCATAAACGCCTACTTTACGCCCTTGATACAAAAATAACTATTTGTCAACATCGTTGCCAACATGTATCCCATCAACTCGCAATAAGTTGATAGATACTCGGCAACATAGAGCCGATGTTGAGCGGCAAATTATCAAAGAATTTTGTTGCGTGTTGAACGTTTCCGTGTTTTCACTTCGAAATGGAAAACATCGCTCTGTCGGGGTGTTGTCAACGAGGTGACGTTCAATCAGAGTAGTAGTAGAGCTATAGGTATATCGCAGAGCAAACATCAACCATATTCTTTTTGAAGATTTTAGGGGCAACTAAACAGAGAGCTCCTTCGAAATCTGATTTTGTAAGACTGACGAAATTGCGGAATGAACTGCCATGGCTTGTCCCATTTTGAAATAACTGTCGCTGACCATCTTCTTCGTCTGGGCATGAGAACTTATGATGATGAAAGCAGCACTAATAACCATCAGCAGTAGACCGGCCAATTTTCAGGTCAACACTGCGTTCAGTATCCAGCTACAAAATGTTGTGTTCAACAATAGCATATTGCACAATGAGCAGGAAATGGATCATTTCATGCAAATTGTACACTTTACTTTTTCTACGACCATCTGAATCATAAACAAATCTCTAATATTTTTAATAACACTTTTTATCATAAACTTTCCTGTCGTCGTGATTCCCCTAATATGTACAACCTAAAAAAGGAATTTAAGATACAAATATTGAAAATTATAATAAAAATCGAACACTAATCGATTTAAAAAAAGAAAAAAAAATGTGGTTTATGTGCGATTTGAACCCTCACCCCCACTATACAAAACCTGAACGTCCCCTCACTCTTCACTCTGCTATGAGCTCACATAATAAAATGATGAAATTAACTGCTAAAGAAACTTCGTGCCAACAATTCGAAAATATAGAATTCGATTATCATCAATCTTTATATTGAAATTAGCGGTGTCAATGTCAAATCATCCCCACTATTACTACTCATTTTCGATTACTTATTTTTTAAACGAATTTTGTAAATACTGATGTGAAATGTCAAATTATTAGAACGTTAACAACATTCGATCTTATATTATTTCTCTACGACCACATGGAAAAATGCCCATTTTATGCGTTTTATCGATCAAGGAAGTAGGCCGATTGCAAAACACTTTTTCATTTCTACATCGCGAGCTGTACTGTAATTATCATTTCAATACAGGATATTTTATTTCCCACGACGTCCATGAACTACTAGACTGTCATTTTTATGATCATAAATATATTTCCAACATCCGTCAACATGTTGCCAACGTTTGGCAACATTTTGGTGTCTGGTTTGAAAATACCTTTAGGACCCACGTGACACGTATGCCAATAGGTTTCTATCGGATTTTTATTCGATGAAATAATGTTTGGTATGGTTGCCATACGATAAACACCACTTCGTAACTCCACTCCCCCTATCGGACTCGGAGTGTTGAAAAATTGCTTGGTATTTCTTAAGCCAAGCATACCAAACAATATTTCATCGAGTCACTATATGACCTCAAATGTGTTTGTTCCACGGGATAGTGTTCATTTTGCTCGTTCATTGATCATTAAATTCATAACTCCTTATAAAATCATTACACATTTTGACAGTTCGAAATTGCTCTTGTGCGGCTTATATTTGGGAACTCTCAACAGACAGATGTTTAGGTACATCCAATAATTATGTGAGGCGTTTAGGGGGTGGGGGGGGGGTGGTCTCGGCAAATATAACATAATTTTGTTCCCTTTGTTTATATCTTTTGCAATATTTCAGAGCGGAACTTTCTTTTCGACACTTTTTTCTATACGCCATTATGAATCGAATGATACCACGCCCCTAATTTTCGGTCTGTCCTCATAATGGTATCATAAAGTTTTCAATTGTAAGTGGTATTACTTAAACATTTAATTTGATATTACAGAATCGAGAAACTCTTCATTTGAAAGGTATAAAACAACTTTGTCAAATTTAACATACTTTATATGGGAAATCCTTTCACGTACAATTTGAACATCGATATCACATACCTAATTCTGGCTCTCAATCACGTTTTACCTTTCCTCTCAATCAAATTATGTATGCCGATGACACCTATTCAATCATGTGAATATCGTGGATAAAACACCAAACAATTATTCATTGCACTACTAAATCCAGCATAACAATTTCAAATTTCTCTACAGGTTATGTCATGACAGATTTATATTAGGACATTTTTTATTTTGAAAAACTTTTTTGGTGTCCCATTTCTGAGTCAAAAGTGGCTACCATATTCGGAAGAAATAGATAGCTAGATTTTTAGTGACTTTAACATAATTACGTGATTCCTCGTCTAAGAGCCTGAGCCCTGAAAGTATGTTCATTACATCTACGTAGGTATAATGGAAAGTAGATGCATAGCTACTGACTCACTCTGTTAAACTCCAAGGTTTAAAACTGACATTTCAGAAAATTAGGTCACTAGAACTTCTAAATCATAATCCATGAAATAAATTAGATACTACCGAAAGCAACTTCTCTCCAGACAGAAGCTTTTTGTGTATTCTAACAGAATCTTGTTCACTTATTGACTTATAGCGAGGCACCACCTGTAGACCAATTTTGGTGTTTGGCTCTTTATCAGTAAAGGGGCTAAGACAATATCAAACCCGCCTGGAAACCGTATAGTGATCGCGTCACCTTGAAGCAAAAAAGTACGCTTTGTGTGATGTCAGAATCCAATCAAATTTGTGTCCATTGGTGTTTTGGCATTCGCTCATATTGTATTTATTCAATATAATTTTCATCGCCTTCATCCTTTCATTCCTTTTCAGTTCCATCACAAGAAAATTATTTACTCCCAAATCTTTGGCACTGAATTCGGTTTTAAATTTATTCACTAAATCTTGTACATACTTGTCCTCCACAGTAACCAGGATCCTGTTTTTTCGTTTCTGTACGAATGAAGCCAGTTTCTACCTGTCAAACCTCTCGTTCCAACATTTTGGTAACTCTTTCAGACCGTACAATGCCGTTACAAGTTTGAACGTTTCATCTTTTCCTGCATGTGTACCTTCCGAGGCCCTGATGAAAATTTCAGATATCAATGTACCATAGGTATGTCCAACTGTCTGATAGGTCAAAACAGCTTGGGATACAAGCATTCTCACTGATTATATCCTTGCTACTGGTGCATAGACATTACCAAAATTTTCCTCTTGAAACCCCTTTGCTACCAACCTAGCATTTTTCACACCATTCTCTCTGCTTTTGAAATTTTATTTTATTCCTAAACGGTTTTTCCTTTCTTGCAGGTTTGTCGGAATTCAAGTGTTTAACTTTTCATGTGCAACTAATATTTTTTGAATAGATTTCTTTCACTGTTTTTCTTTAATTGTTTCCTTGTAGTCGATCGGATCTTTGTTGATATACAAACAGTATGCCGTATATAACTCGAAATAATTCAGTTTTCGTAACAATGTGGCATTTCTCCTAGGTCTGTTATCCTCTTCATTTCCTTTTATATTTCTGCTATTTTCCTTGTTGCAATCTATTGATTATGATTATTTTCAGTCGTTTCTATTCCGCGAGAAATTTGATTAATTTGATTAAGTAAAAAGTATTTCTCCACTAAAATATACTAATCTTAATATAAAATATTATAAAAAAAATTTCAAATGATTCTAATACAATCCGTCACAGATTGATTCATTTACATTAAAAATACCCAATATGAAAAAATCTCACGTAAGATTAGGGGATACGGGAGGGGGTCGAGTAAAATCTCACAAAATCTCACCAAGGGTAGAGGGGTCACGTTATTAATGGATGCCCCTTTATGGCAAATATTGAAGCGCATAACTTTTCATTTCGAGTGTTCCTCTTAGTTCTTCATGTGCCTTTTGCTGATACGAAGAAATGTTTATGTTCGAATGTTTCGTTAGAGTTGCCTTTAATTCTGGTTTAGTTTCGAGCATATCAAATTTATTATCGATGGTAAATGAATGTCTTGTGAATGTCATTGATTAGTCTAGTTGCAGACTTCCATCGTCTTGAAGGACGATGTTTCAGTTGCTTGTAGCTGCAGTCAATCAATGATCAATCAGGTAAATGTTAATGATGGTGATAATCTGAACTCTTTTGAAGTGTGTAAGTGGGCCCAGGAGAAGTTGTGACCACTCGGCGCAAAAACTCGGGAATGTTATGCTCCTATACAGGAGTTTGCATCGTAAATCCTCTGCGTCCCTCGGTTTTTATAATATGTCCCCCGTCAACAAAGGAGGCCGAGTACAATTGAGTTTGGGATGTCTTCACAACATAATGGTACTGAATGAAGATAAAGTTATCGGGAGTTTGGATTTACCTATCTGCATGGCACATGACCATTAAAAAGCAAAGAGCATCTTTTACTCCGAACGGCGTGTATGACACGAACTGAGTTGGAACCCGTGCAGTAAATATCAGATATAACTGCTGCGAAAAATGCAATTCTGATGCAGCTATACAGGGATAGGTGAATTCATAGGATCTTCTTCAAGAAAGTAGAATTGGAACCCACGTATCTATTTACCTATAATTGGTAGGGACCTACACAACCCTGATGACGTCACAGGCAATATAATCACTGTACAACAAATACTTACCGACATGCTCTGTCCATTGTCACCATTGTTATGGTATTGTTAGTCTCGTAGTTATTAACGATTAGAATATGACGGTATTTTGTAACACAAGAAAGTTTAACCGGCTATCAGTGTGCTTAGGAAGTACCATCAACGGGTCATCACGAAAGTAAAATTCATCATTGCGCCGTACATCTTGGATTTGCGGGCAAATATCTTTCAATATAGGAGATAACGAAGCACCTGTCCATAACAAAACTACGAAGCTGGGAGCGCCAAAAAGGTAAATATTTTCTAATCGTTGAATCGGTTTTGCGCAATATCTAATGATATTATGAAGAATTTTATTCTTTCTCTGGATTTATAATTCCCGTAGACATTACGGAACCTACTTCTTTTTTATTTGTCAAACTATACAATCATTTTTCTTCGAAATAGTGAAACCCAAAAGTTCCAAAATTTCCACAAAGAAATAGAATCATGTGTACTTAAAAAAGGTTTCCCAAAAAAATTTAATTAACTCTATGTGTTACCAATGAAGTTTTATTCCCAGTTCTGTCCATATATTATGAATAATTTTAACTTATACGCCACATAACCTCACAACACTGTAAGTTGATTCTTGGTTTTTCTTTACCAATATCTCAAAAATGTCTTTCCATATTGTAGCTTCCCTGAAGATGACAATAAAAAATTGTTGAAAGCTTGGAATCTGTGTATTAGAGTACTCTTATTGGCCTGCTGCATATCCCAGATATTAAAAACCCATTATATATATATATATATATTTTTTTTCTTTAAATCCACACCAAAACTATCAAAAAGAGACAATCGACAAATGTTTTTAATGCTGTCGTAGAAAAATAACTTTTGATATTCAACCGAAGAATGAAAAGAGGCAACAAAGAAAGTTTTTGATTGATAGATACCTCGTTCACGACACAAATATGCTACATAAAATCATTACACCTAAAAGTTTTGCATATAGTGTTTTCTCTGCGTATTCATTTCTGACAACACTTACGCAAACTTCCACTGAAACACCAATCGATTGCTCGTTCATGCGGTTCTACCATTTCAACCGAATGAAATTGGCCTGAAATTTTGAAATCCCTTTCATTGTCAGTTCCCACCGGACCATCTTCTAACAGTGTTTTATTTTGTAACGCAGTGAACTGCCCTCGGCTTGGAGCCGTTATTTTATTTCTTTTCCGAAGTAATCTCCAGGCGGAACGAGTCCTATCTACTTATCTGGCCTCCCACTTTTCGTCCTTACAAGGAGATAAAAAACACGACTTCAGTTCGAAGTGGCTCTTGTGCGGCTAACATTTGGAACTTTCAACAGACAGATGTTTATGGGGAATATTGAAGCGCATAACTTCTCATTCCGAGTGTTCCTCTTAGTTCTTTACGTTCGAATGTTTTGTTCGAGTTGCCTTCAATTCTGGTTTATTATCGGACATATCTAATTTATTATCGATGGTAAATGAATGTCTTGTTATGGAATAATTGAATGATATTGATTACTCCAATATCAGACGTCCATCATATTGAAGGGCTATGTTTCAGTTAATGTCGAAGTACCTTTCTCCAAATATTTCCACCATGTGGAAAATATGAGGCAAACATCTAACAGGAAACAACTCCATTGAATTACATCTGACAGATATTTGTGCAACGTTCTTCCAGTCTTCTTATAATAATAATACTAATAATAATACTCCCTCATAAACACTTGTAGAGTGTACCAAAAGGCATAGCCTGTGCGGGTAGAGGACGGCTATTATTATTATTCGCCGTGGCTCTCCGGGGCGACTGACTGATTTTTGGTGGCGTATTCACTTTTCAGCTGCAGGAAATCCCGGAAAACCTACAGCCTCACCTCGTTGGAAGAACGTTGCACAAATAATATCTGTCAGGGAAGTAGTTGTTTTCTGTCAGATGTTTGCCCCATATTTTCCACATGGTAGAAATATTTGGAGAGAAGAGTACTTCGAGATTGTCGATTTTACTATTTCATTTATTTGATACTCTCCGTCAAAAATTCTCGAACTATGTTTCAGTTGCTTGTACCTGCAATCAATCAGGTGAATGTTAGTAATGATAACAACCTGAGCGCATACTACTTCTTTGGAGTGATGAAGTGCTCAGAAGGAGCTGCGACAACTTGACGTAAAGTTTCCGCATCTTACTAATCTTCTAACATTGAAGAACGCAAACGCCAGACCACAGTTATCAAAAATATGAAATCACATGATCACGAAAGATTGCATTATTCAACAACGTTGAATTTCAAATTGACAATATTCCACAGGCTATTGGTGCTCGTTTTTTTGTTGACAGGTTGGTATTAAATTTTGTTTTAAATGTTTGCATTACTGTTTTTTGTTAAACTGTCATATATCAACACTGTCAAGTGTCAAATACATGTTTCTTCAATTTGAATTTATTGAAAAAATTTTCGCAAAAAATGTCATGGGTTGAAAATCGAGCGTGTTGGATATGTGTTTCATCTTGTGGGAATGTATATGAGTATACAAAAAATCTGGAGTTGGTAAAATTTACTGTTGTAACTCTGATATTGTTGAGCTGACTATATTAATATTCAAAGCTTTCTCTGTTAGGAATTATTACTGAAGAAAGTAGTACTATTGGATAAGTAGAGGAACCCGAACCGACTGTAATATCTGAAGATGGTTAGTTGATAAATGCTGTACTCGCTATAAGATTCCAGATTCTCATGCTATTGAGACTGATGAACCTTGTCCCAGGCTTGCAGAAATATTGTAATACTACCATGGAGTACAAGTTAAAGGGGTGTATTCTTTCCAGAGAAGACCACTAGAGAAAACAACCCCAATCCTGTGAAACGTCTTTGTTTGCCTGTGGTAGAAGTCCATTGTGCCTCAAAGTGGAGTGGTATAGATTTACGATGCAGAAAAACTCAGAGTCATCTCCACAATTTAAATTGTTTTTCTGCATCGTAAGTCTTTGTTTGCGCAAAATCTTTCTTCACTCGTTCTCGCACAGTCTGAAATATCGAAATATACAATTTTGTAATGTTGAACCGTTGAAATAGAGTCAGCTTCATCTTTTGATTTTTCACTGGCCATTAATTTTTCCTTTACCGTTCTTTTTCTTTTTAAGTCCAACTCTAACTCGACATCAATGACATTTTCGTTTAGCTTAAGATTAACTGCACTTGTATATGTTTTGATACCATAACCAAGGGTTTTACTTTGCAAGTTCTTAGAAACAGGGGAAGTGACCAAAAACAAATCTAGTAAAACAAAAGGCATGAACAAGTTTTCAAAGGACCATTGACTTATCAGGTTTCTTGCTGTGAATCGAGATTTGCTGTCAAAACTTCGATCAGAGATTTCTTTATAAATAGAAATAAAATTATAGAATTTAGCTGAATTTACACTGTCTTGACTGATTAGGAATTCTTCATCAACAATTTATGAAAGAGCCTTATGTTTGTTCCACTGTATACCTCGTTTTTATTTGTTTCCTTTTTCCAGAGGTACATCTCTTGTGCGATGAGCTTAGAAATACCAGATTCTTCCACTAATCCAAACAAGTTCTCAGATTGTAGTACCTTCACTGTAGTCAGCTACAACAAGGTTCAATACGTGTGCCATACAGTGGGTATACATAAGGTCTTCATTATTTTTTTTTAATATGCTTGTAGCCCATTGTAACAGCCTTTCATGTTGTTGTCTCCATCAAACGAAGAAGCAATAATATTTTTTGACGTTGCAATGCCATACTCAAATAATTTTAATTTTATAAGCTCGTACAACGAAAGTCGACTTGGGTCATCAACACTGCAATCTCTAAAAGTCTTTGATACGCTTTTCCTTGAACGACATAGCGGACGCATATTGCCAATTGGTCCATGACAGCTATATCTTGCTGCTGCTTTATATTGTGTTGTCCACCATTACGCTGTAGATAATGATATCCTGCCCAGAGGTCTTTCAAAATAATATTTCGACCCATCGAGATAATTATCTTGATTAACGTTAATGATAGTCTTTAATAAAAAAGTTAATATTGAACCTCGTCCAATGGGCTTTTTAGGTTGCTTTCCTGTGGCTTCTCTTTTGTCCTTTATTTTTATTCTGAGCTTTTTGCTGCCTTTGATATTTTTTTTACTCTCAACGACTCAAAATTAAACTGAACAAACAGAATTAAGCAAACCGCAACGCATAAAATCAACTTGTAGTGACTTGGAAACAATGGTGAGGGGTGGATGTTATTATATGTAGGAGAGGAGGGAGGGGAAGGACGATATACACTTGCGCTGCTGCGCTACTGAGTGATCAGCTGATCTGATAGAGCATCGCTGTGCAGTTGTCTGATGGACGGACACACGTCACCGCGCAGATGATGAATTACACCACACTAACGTAACTCAACTCATAACACAGTAACTCGTATAAAGGGCGAGATATAAACAGTTGTTGGACGTGTTCTACTATTAGAAAGTGTATTTTTTTTTTTTGGAAAATATCATTCGGAAAATGCAAACAAAACATTACCAAGACAAAAACTTTTTTTAGTACGTTATGCGGGGACCCCTCGGGCTGGAGGACCTCCGCGATCGCAGACCTGCGGAAATTTCAACATATAGATGTTTATGGGGTAAATTGAAGCGCATAACTTTTCACTTCGAGTGTTCCCCTTTGTTCTTTCTGCGCCTTTCGCTGATACGATATTATTTTTATTTTCGAGTTGCCTTTAATTCTGGTTTATTTTCGAACTTATAATTTATTGAATAAATGCGTGAAGCTGAATACACTTGTTTGAATAAATGAAGCGAAGTTTTGTATAAAAGTGTATAAATTCTCTTTTTTGCAAAGCGCTTTCGACTTTCGTCATCTTCAGTGCTTCATGTCAGGCAACAGGAAGTTTTAAATATGTAAAAAACTTCGTAGGTAATGCAGTGATGATTTTTCAGGTTTTCAGGACCGGTATGGCTCACACAATATTCCACAACTTTCTTATTACGAACTCTGCCACTTTCATATTTCAGTTTTGAAATCGAAAAAAAAACGATCCAGGGTCGTCCACGGCCTGTTTGACGTTGTGGACTATTGCCGGAGTTGAACCAGCCCTATACGTCCCGTAAGAGCCTCCGCACACGGGTCGATTGACACTCGAAGCGGAAGCGTCTATCTCCACTCCACTTCGTAGGTAATGTAGTGGAGGTCCACCAACCAGTCGATTGGCGGTCGATCGGTACTCGAAGAGTTTGCGTTTCGAGCGTCACTCGAACCGTTGGTGGACCTCCATTACATTACCTATGAAGTGGAGTGGAGGGAGACTCGCTTCGACTTCGAGACGCACCCGCTTCGAGTGCCAATCGAGATGTGTGCGGAGGCTCTCAATCATTTTTATCTCGTCAACAACAACAACGTCTTACTCATCACTTGAACTAGTCATTATGAAAGAGAAATCAGAATTGGTTGAAAGACGTACGTGACATGCGATAAAAATCGTCCCGTGTACGGTGCACCCTCCGATAACATCGCATAGATCGCATAGATCGCATGTGACGTACATTTGACCCATGTGCGGAGGCTCTAAATCGTCTGACCGTCGGTTAGCCTTTGGCGCGTTCGAATCTCAACGCAAAGTTAATTTTTTCTGAGGAAAATCATTAATTGACAGCTTTTCCGCTCTAAAGCGAAAAAATTGAGAAAACGCTCATTTATTCAAATGTTTCCGATTTGCGGACCTGTAGGTATATTATGAATAACGCCGTCGATCGGTGTTCATTTTTTTTTATGTGAGATATTGATTGTATTGCCAACAATTTGGATACCGACTTTGGTTATATCTATTAAAAATTGTCAAAATGGTATATTCAGTTTCAATCTAGTAAATAATAAAAGAAATGAATATCATTAGGTTATAATGTATGATCATTGAAGTATCGAGTATTTTCTGTATTTGAGATCTCCGTTTGTCGAAAAACTATTGTGTGTATTTCGAGCACAAAGTATAGTTGCCGCTCTACAAAGCGGCAATCCATCACTTTGTGCTCTAAATACCCAAATAGCTGTTTTTACCAGTTCATACCATGTCTGTTAAGACATTGTAATTACAAGTATGTAGGTAATTACAGGTATTTAGGTATATATTCTATACAAAAAGCGTATATTAGCGTTATGTGGAAGGTACGTTCATACCAATATTTCCAAGCACCAGCTTAAAGAGTGGAGTAATAACGATCTATGGCATTTTCTTGTTCACTAAGAATTTATTGGGCATACGCACCATTTTTACAGCATTTACTCTTGTTCCAATGCTCGTGATTCTCTTTTCCCAAGCATTTCATCTGATTTAACAGTTTCAATCCTGGCATCTATTCTTGTTCTAATTTTAAACTTCAAGTCTTTGTTTTTGATAATTGCCAAAATTCCAAATCAGCAAGTGTACAGGGTTTGTAGTATAATAAATAAATTAAAATGAATACAACTGAGAAAAAGATATTTGAGTGATCCTGTATAATGGTAACCTAAGATCACCCAAAAAAGAAATTAAATAATAACATTTACTTATTTTGCAGGTCTACGAGCTTTTGCGTTTGACTGATGTTGTTCAGAGAATTACATAAAAATTATGTTATTATTAATAACCCTGTATACGGAGTCTTAGAACGTTTCATTACAATTCGAGTCAACAATATTGAAATTGCAATTATTCTCCTTGACTTTTTGTAACAAAATAATCGCCACATTATAGATTTTCTAAAGGTAAGTAATAACCTCGGTAATAACCCCCTCTCTGCATGTTTGACACCCTGTATCTCAAAAAACTGTCCATTAGATCTTGTGCCCATGTAGACATTTGATCAGGACACCATAAACTACATTATACTGAATTTTCAGCCAATTCGACTGGGACCCATTTTCCATAAGAACCGTGCGGGGTCCTTTCCCAATTATACGTAGAAAATTACGGAAGTTACGGGGATGTGTCCATAAGAAGCGAGACACCCCAGATAGCACTGGACGTCCCGAGGATGTCCATTTTATGTCCCAATTAGGTCCGAACGTCCCAGAACCCAATATGGACATCCTGGGAACGTTTTTGGGACATCCGATGCGAATATCCCCAGGACGTCCCCAAGACGTCCAAACTCAGGCCAAATTCATATTAACGACTTACAATATTATTTTCGTATCTTGTGCCTTTTTCAAAAATTTAAAACCTGTTTTGGTTTAATTTTCCGTCATAAATTTCATGTATTTTCCACTGAGCTTATTTAGCTCAGTGAGTTTCCCCAGTTGTCACCAGTATTAGATGAATAGTCGTTATATCGTTATCAATTTTGCATGGTTATTCTGTTCGCGCTAGGTTAGTCAGGTCAGGTTAGGTTTCCTAGTAATTCACGCATTTTCAACTCAATTTGCCTCATTCTTGTCTTTTCGTTTAAACTTCCCGCCATTGCAGTGACCAATCACAGAGCGCTTATTGCGTTCTTTTTATTGTCGTCTATATTTCAGTGAGTTCACAGTCTCGAGTCGTTGGGATGGCGTCTTAAATCACACATAAACATAATTTCTGGTTGTGGCGGAATTTGAAGTTATTTTTACAATCAAAAGAATACGATGATCTGAGAAAATATAATATCACGTATATATTGCTGTTGTGAGCCGTGACTTATATACCGTTCTATAGGTATTATGTTTTGTAATTGATGTAAATGTTTATGTCAAAATTTCAAAGAATTTATAAATATTTTTTCGAAAATCACTTTCCATCATTATCCTTTACACTTTTTCTATTTGGTATGTCACTTTCTATTGACTAGGATCATGGGTTATAGAAAACCTTGAAAATTGATATCCTAAAAACATCCTTAGGATGTCCAAGGGACGTCCATGGAAGACCTTACAGGGACATATAATGGACGTCCCCAGAACGTTCCAATTTGTAACATCCTAAGGACGTCTTAAGTCCAGTAATGGACGTCTTCGGGACGTCTTGAATGTCTTAGATTTATGTCCTGTGGACGTATTGAGAACGTCTTTGTGTTATCTGGGTTGTATATGAAATAAATGGAAATAACACATTTGTTGAAAAGTAGTTAACTCACAGAGTCTGTCGATGTCATCAACTGTAATACCAATATACTCAACCTGGTTCTGATTAATTATCCTGATCCTCACAGCGTGGAAGTCAGCGCACCACTGGGATATTCCAGTCACAAACTAATCCACAATTCACCCTTATATAACTGCTTTAACCAACACATTCTCACCACGTCTGCCATGGCATTAT
Source organism: Chrysolina haemoptera (assembly GCA_958298965.1). Lineage (NCBI taxonomy): Eukaryota > Metazoa > Arthropoda > Insecta > Coleoptera > Chrysomelidae > Chrysolina > Chrysolina haemoptera. The sequence continues at coordinate 19,463,338 of OY282599.1, read as the reverse complement.
AAATGCTCCGATTTGGACGATGTGTGCATATTCGTCCCACAATTTCCTTGGAAAAGAGCTTGTTGCGTTGCGAAACAGCCTACAAAATGCGAGGAAATGGTTTTCGATATTATTATTATTCCAATCATGCCAACATAAAATATTTTGGATGTGTTGGAATGTGTGTGTTAATAATCGAAAACATTTTCTCGATTTTGTATTTTCAGCTCTTGATTGGATATTACACATTGGAATTTCGTATTTTGCTTTCCCACTGATAGTTTTATACTTTTCATTAGAAGCAGCATTAATGGCATATATTCTCGCAAGCTCAAAGTAGAGGGCGCTGCTGCCAGTGGAGGTCCTGTTGGTATTGTTAAAAAGTGTAGGTTGCTGCTTATAGGAATTTGATAACGTATAGTTTTCATTTATAATCATGCCTCAGAATATTTTTGTTTTAGAGTAGATTTAGAGAATAAAAAAAATACCTAACCCATAATTATTGATAATAGTTTATTTGCTCTAAGCAAAGCCATTACTAAATAAACGGGGTATACCAACTAGAAATCAGTAAAGTGGAGCACCTTTATCACTTTCATTGAAGAGAGCAGAAGAAATATAAAAAATACGGACAAGGTTACCTAGAAACCCATGTTTCAACGTCGATTCCAGCAATTTACCTTCGAATCAACGGCTCTTCGTGGCCGAATGTTGTTGCTCTTTTCTTTTTCGATTCCATTATGAAGCTTCTCACACTCAGATGACCGTATTTTTCCATATTAGCAAATAATTTAAGTGATATGCTAGTATTTACTTGATACTCAGGACCTCCACTTACAATAGCGCATCTGACGGGCTGCGTTCATAAACTTACTCTGAGAGTAGAGTTAGAGTACGGTCGCGTGAAGAAGTACATGTCGATCATTACTCCAGAATAGTCGTTCGAAAACTCTGCAAAGAGTGCAATGTGTCAATGACAATGTTGGCAAAAGTGTTTCTTGAAATTGAATTTTTGTTTGGTTTTGAGTAAAAAATAATTGTTGAGACTCTTTCTTTATTAGGGATTCCAGAAGTGAAATATGGTTCATTACACTTTGAAGCATATCTTCATTTCCAAGAATAACAAGTATACCTGCCAACTGATACCACATACGAGAAAATCCATATCGTGGGACTACAATTTATATATTATTAATTGTCAAAACTTCCGTATTTTTCAAAATTTTCACTTTTAAAGCACGTAGAAATATGAAGATACAAACAACTACCAACACCAACTATCAAATTAGTTCCCTGTCATTGTCATTACTGTCAGAGTATATTACTACTCTTTTGAAGAGCAGAGTACGTATAGTTTACTCTAAGTAAATTTCTGAACGGTTGTCAATGCATACTCCATGAAGCTAGAGTAAGTTTACGAACGATTCAGAGTAAGCAGTCCTTACTCTGAGTAAGTTTATTAACGCAGCCACGGAACCGAAATCGTCCATGCCTGCCATTGGTTTCGTGAACAATTGACAGACACTGGAGGTAACACAACTTAACCTAAGATATCTGACAACCCATCTTAACCCACTTTTCCGCTTTATTTATACTGAAACGTTCTTCAGAGTCTTTCAATATGCGTTTCTATTTTATTTTACTAAAAAAATCACAAATTTTTCACAAATTGTTCTTAAAATGGGAGAACACAAACGAATTTAAACGAAATAGTACAAGATCCATAGATTTCTTCTGCTCAAAAAATTGGATGGTAATGAAATTTAATGAATATCACGCGTTATTCGACCATCTGCAATCGCGTTCAAAAATGTTTCACTTTCTTCACTTGTTAGGTAAACTACTATTTTCTATTTCGGAAATGACACAACACCGAACCTTGACCAAAACCGTGAGAAGTTCTCACTATTATTTCGTATCAACTTCACAATTTGATCTGAATGGTGTTGAAGGATATAAACGCATACTTGGTATACTTTCAGCTCTGGAGAATGCCAATTCCGTTGCCGAAACTCGCGTCGAGTCAAAATTAACATAGTTTTGATGTTTTCGATTTCTATTTTGAATGCGATGCTACAATACTCTGAGTACATCAGTGGATTATGATTACTAATCCAGTACGATTGGGTTTTGAGACAGAAATCGATTGTAGCACCACCAAAGTTGGTATGCTAATAGTTGGAACCATGATAAACACGAAAAAAAAATTGTTTACCAAAATTCCAGGGGTGGAACATATTTTTTATTCGTTCAAAAATAAATAAATAAATTTTTGCTGTAATCTTGGGATGTATATGATTTATCGAAAAAACAACTCAACAAGGTAAAAGACAATTCAATTCTCCACAAAAATGATTTCGAGTAAATTTTTATGAAATGCGCTCGTTTTCTCAGAAAACGTGATTGAACGCCGACATTAAGTTTCAAGTTCACCATTGCTCGCCTCTGAAAGTTCTGGCGGAGCCGAATATTTGATTGGTCATAACTCTGCTAAAAATGATCTTATCGTTTCTGAAGACTCCTACTGTCTTATGCAAATATAATATGCGAGTATTTGAGTACCTGAAATGTGTTTTGTCGCACTTCACAAAGATGTTTGCGGGTGATCCAAAAATCATTAATAATTTAGTAAATATGGAATTATTATACTAAAGCAGCAACACATACCCTCTTTGGACTATATGCAACAATTTCAAAGCAGTGTGACACTTATATATGCCAAAAAAAACTGTGTTTCACTCCTGCCTCATTTTCAACTTACCCATGAAATCGGCATTCTCTTCACTAACTGTTGAAAATAATCGCTTATTCATATCCTGCATTTATATATTTAATAACACTATTGTGAAGTGAAAACTTTAAGCTTGAAATCACATACTCCATTTTTTATGTAGGATGTGTATGAGCGATTATTTTCAACATTTACTGAAGAAAATGCCGGGATTATGGGTGAGTTGAAAACTGAGGCAGGAGAAAAATCCTGTCCAGTATAATTATTTCATATCAACTAAAATATCCATATCTTTTGGATCATCCGTAAATATCGTAGAAGGGTTATGTGAAGTGGGACAAAACACATTTTAGGTACTCAGATACTCACATGTTATATTTGCATGAGGAAGTAGAAGTCTTCAGGAACGATATGCACTTTTTCTTTTCCTTCTACTATAATTTTTAGCAAAGTTATGACAAATCTGATTTTCGGCCCTGTCTGAACTAGCAGTGGCGGGTTAGCGCGAGCATGAAATGTGACGTCGGTGTTAAACCGCGTTTTCTGAGAAAACGAGCGTATTTCATAAGGTATTACTAAATATCATTCTTGTGGAGAAATGAATTATCTATCAACCTATCGAAATCGTTGTTTGATAATTTTTATATTTTCTGAAATAACAAAAAAAAATTATCTTTCTTTAAATGAATTTTTTTTTTAGGTTCCACCCCTGATTGTTTGGTAAACAATTTTTTTTCTAAAAATACATGATGTCGAGATGTTCGGTGCCGAGTTTCAGAGTGCTTCAATTCATTTTTCACTTTTTGCTCGAGTTTGTCTGTCGTTACTGGATTATAGTAACTCAACTTGTCACTTATGAAATAACTTGTAACTTATACTTACTTGAACTTCAACTCAATTCTAACTCCAACTCTTAGTTATGAAATCCAAAATTAGTCTCAAATTTACCAGATACACTCCCATTAAGTTTAACCAACGGAAACCTATTTTCTGAATAACCACCAACAACTACCTGCTGTAAACATCTTTCTTGAAAATTCCAACCACTCGTGTTGGCGACACGTCGAGAACATCTTGCAATACATGTCGGCCTAAAAACCCAGCATACCATCATTAGAAAAAATCAGTTCGATAAATTCATCGTTGAGCTAAAAACCATTCAATTTCGTCAACAGTATATCATGGTCTACCTTGTCGAAGGACTTACGAAAATCCTTTCAAACGAGGTACAGTTGATGTTTATTTTCCATAGTTTCTAAGCGTAATCAGTGCAAACAAATAAGCTTTAACTGATGGATTTATTTGACACAAAGCCGTGTTGTAAATATCTGGATTGGAAAACGTGATTTGTTCGAAAAGCTTAAACAAACATTATTGATATGTATGTCTGAAGTTTTCTTTCAATTGGCATTTTGTTAGCAGACTAAACAATTTGAGTTTTTATCGATCTTTTCTATAATGAAGAAAAAACAATGTTAGAAACTACTGAATTAATTATGTGAACTCATAATTCCTTCAACCAATTACCATAAGCCTTGATGATATGAGGTGGATTTTCTTAGGTTTGAGTTTTTTTTATTGCATTACGAGAATTCTCTGGTGGATAATAGAACCAATTATACAAAACCATGCTGTATATTCGTCGAAAAACAGAATTATACTGATAAATTGAAATCTGAATATGAGTTAAGTATGCATAACATTTCTACAACGACTGTGACTGTACTAGGAAGGTATGAAATTATGCTTTTCAGATTAAAAAATTGTTGTATTCCAGGATTCTACTCCAAAGTTGTGAATTACGTAGATAATTTTTTGGTCTAGCCGACATCCAATGAATTTAGTTAAACTGAGGTCATGTGATCGAAGACAACCAATCAGAACAACATTATACTAATAACATACGGTGTTTTCACTGTCAGGCACGTTGCTATGGATATGTACATATTTTGATTTATTTCGATTTTGAAGTTTCAAATATTAAATAACATGATTTGGTTTTAATACTGACGAGAAGATTAATGAAATTTTCGTATCAAATATATTAGAGGAAACAGACCTCCGCCTTCGGCATCGGTTTGTTTCCAAGCAACAAGCTTTCAGAATCTGCTATAATTATCCATGTCCTTGGTAGTCCGGTGGCAGGGAGGGTTTTCGTAGCCGATGAAGCGCGACGGGATCACCCAAGTTTTTCTTATGTATTTTCTCAATTTTCAGTTCTCTCTCATTCAGTCACATAATGATATTTTCAGGATCACCTTTTCCCAAATTATTCATATATATATCTCGACTATGAATAACAGAAGAGACATTCTTGAAAAAGTCATTCGTGTGGATTTTCCGACACTGAATTTTCCGATACTTTTACCTTGCACGGAACCGGCATTTTTTTATTCACGAAGCTCGCGAAGCTTACGCAGTGGACGAATTCCTTATAGTGTTAATCAAAACGGGTTCAGCACATAATTTTTCATGATCACAAAGCATTTCAGTAGCGGAAAAACGGAAAATTGTACCTAAAAGTAAAAGAATTTTCCGAGGAAAATCGAAAAATGTATTGTTCCCAAAAACAAATGACTTTTTAATGTACTCCATAAAATTCTCTACAAAAAAGGTCAGCACAAATTTTTCTTTAAAATGCACCGTTTTCGAGTAAAATGTGCTCGAAATTCAAAAAAATGCGATTTTCTCAATTTTCTGTGCTCTCTCATTCAGTCACATAATGATATTTTCACACGAATCCACACGATTGATTTTTTCAAGAATGTCTCTTTTGTCATTCATAGCCGAAAACGGTGTATTTTAAAGAAAAATTTGTAGAGACCTCTTTTGTAGAGTATTTTAAAGTGTTATTTGTTTCTGGAAAAAATGGATTTTTTGGTTTTCCTCGGAAAATTCTTTTCCTTTCAAGCAAAATTTTCCGTTTTTCCGCTACTGAAATGCTTTGTGATCATGAAAATATGCTGAACCCGTTTTTATTGACACTATAGGAAATTTGTCCACTACGTGAGCTTTGCGAATAAAAAAATGTATGAGGAAAAAGTATGAGGAAATTCAGTGCCGGAAAATCCACACTAATGACTTTTTCAAAAATGTCTCTTCTGTAATTCATGGTCGAGATATATATATGAATAATTTGGGAAAAGGTGATCCTGAAAATATCATTTTTTGACTCAATGAAAGAACTGAAAATTGAGAAAATCAATTTTTTTCGAATTTCGAGCACGTTTTACTGGAAAACGGTGCACTTTCAAGAAAAACTTGTGAATACCTTTTTCGTAGAGAATTTTATGCAGAATATTATGACATCATTTGTTTTTGAAAAAAATGGATTTTTCGATAAAAATTGTCCGGATGCTTTCACGACTTATCACCCTCGAAATTCGGATTCAGCGGGTCAAAATACATAAGAATAACTTGGGTGATCCCGTCGCGCTTCATCGGCTACGAAAAGCCTCCCTGCAACCGGACTATGGGTTATTACTACTGAAAATTAATTAATCCGTTGTTAATAGACCTAAAACTATATTTCGATTGTTCAAAAAGAAGTACTATCATTATGAACGGTTTCTGTGTTCACTGTTCTTTATAATGGTTCTTGTATCACTATAACATACAGGTTCGTATTAAAAATATGGAGATGATTATATCCCACGAAAATCAATACGTTTTATTGAGAATTCAGTGATAGATTGCGTTACTTTCATAAAACCATGCAAAACTCTCCTATAGTCTAGGAGCCGAAGAGAGGTCGACCTTCACCGCGCTGGTTAACGGATGAAACATACTTCTTATGAAGTTTCATAAATAGAGCTGTCAACATTTCAAATTTCCGAACGGTGTACAGTGGGTAACAAAAAATAGAAATTTTGATCAAGTGTAAAATACCCCTTATCATTGACATTATCAAAAAGGTCATTCAAGGAGGTTGTGCAAAATTGAAATCAATATTAGAATTTGGAATCACAGCCAGCGTAGTTTACACTTGATCAACATTCTATTTATGTTGACAACTCTTTTGCAAGTATTCTGCAATGCACTTATTTTTATGAGGAATAAAATTTTCCGAAAAATCGATAATAAAAAAGTTTTCCATATGGTGCAAATTTTTGAAACTCTGTATAAAGTCTGGACCACATTTTGATAGGCAACCCATTTTGGGCGTATTCGTCTATATATAAAACTTCATAAGAAGTATGTTTCATCCGTTAACCAGCACGGTGAATGTCGATCTCTTCGGATCCTATACCACTATAATTTTTGTTATTTTCGAAAATGAAGTGACCGATTCAATCAAAATATAAATTTTTTATTTTGTCCAAATATTTTCTCATTTACTATCTTTCACGCCCACTACAGTTGCAGACGTAGCAATGTTGGCACGAGATAAATGAAAACGGTCGATTCCCATTATCCTGTTCATATTACAGAAAACTAATTTCGTTCCCAGAGCTGCCTGCTATCCCATTACCAAAACTGAATATATGATTGGTAGACTCAGTGTTCAGTGTCAACGAAGATTTATATATAATAATATGACTTAGTGTAAGAAAGATGTGAGTTTCTTCTTTTTTGCACAGAATCATTTATTTGAAGATCATGATCATACTAAATAAATAATTTAGGCCAGTCAAGAGAATGGTACATCTAGAAAGCAATAAATCTCAGTTTGCAACCTGTTCCGAAGTACGCAACATTGTCGAAATGGCAATTAACTTGAATTTTACTGTATACTCGTTGAGAACATTTCAAAAGTTCTGAAAACTTGGAGTAGTATAAAATATATTATTTCATATCACGAATTAAGTTTGCAACCAATTCAAGTGTACGGAACACTCGGAACACTTTTTTTTTATCGAAAACTAATGTTTTTCTTGGATATACTATATAAGAAAATTTCAAAAGTTCTGCAAACTTGACAGATACATCGACAAAATATTTCGAACAGTGTAGATTTGTAACCTTTTACGATGACCGGAACATATATTTTTTTAATTCGTGTAATTTTTTTTATCAGGGTGGTCTCGAAATAATTACGGAAGTTTTGAAACTTTGTTGCAAATTTTAAAAACATCTATTCTGATGCAGTCACAAATCTTGAACTTTATGCAATTTGCAAAAATCTAATTTGTAAATTAATTATATCAAATACATTTACTCCTGATCATTGAACAATGAACAGTTATCAGATAGATCATATCGGAAGAGCTCTTGAATGTCATATTCACGAGCTTGAGCTATTAGTATCATGCGGTGGGATGAACTAGATTTTTTTATTGCTTTTTTTGTAGACTCTTCCCCTTATGTTTCAGTGCTATGAAATTCTGGAAGCCTGACTGTGGATGGTACTTGAAATCCTTATAGTGTTGTCTTCGTAGCGTGTTTTGCGCAATGTAGAATACCGATTTTAAATACCTTTAGTATCTTCTCCTTTGTGTCATGTGAAACCAGTGCTTCCATCAGTGGGTTGTGTAATGGATTAGGAAGCATGACAAAGGGGTTACCTTTCTCTAAAATATATTTGAACATTGCATGTGCATGTGCATCCACGTTCTGGTTCTACTTCTAAGAAAATTCATGGTGGATGTTCAATCCCTTTATAGAAGCACTAGAATCTGTTATATCCCAGAATGGATATGATATCAACAGACGCTCATGATGTGTTATCTCCCATTATGCAACAAACTGTTTTTATTTAGTATCCCCAAAAATTCCAGATGAGCTCTTTTGAGACCTATTGATAGTCTTTTCCAATGTCGTATCTGCAGCAACTACTGAAAATGTATGGTCATACTTTTCAACAACATGCTTTCACTTCATGAAAATTTCATGCACCTCCGGGGCTGTCTTGGGCAATTTTCTCACGTCTTCTAGATATAAAGAAGACCATCGCTGATAGTTGATACAATCAAAGACGACAAATACTAATTGCAGTTTCTGTACTGAATCAAGATGCAGTTCCCAGATACCTTGCCTATCGGATCGCATCAAATTTCTCAAAGTCTATGAGGAGATTCATCACATTATTGGCATCTACATATATATGATTTGCTTCTTTTTCCCAAGCTAAAGAAATAGTCTGACGGATGTCCAGTAACTTTTCAAACTCGGATGCATAAGGCTCATTGGAATTTTTTTCCAAAAATGACTTCACCCGCAGCCTAAATATGGTTTCTCCCAACATAAACATTCATTTGACTCCCCTCACATAGTTCTTTCCTTGTAAAACCGACTCGACCACATTTAGTGAGCATTCAATCAACACATTGGATATTCCACTCCCACCTATTTACCTAGACAACCAAGCACAATTTTAGCCACATGGTATGCTCCCAGCACCAGTATTTGAAAACTTATCTGTATTGCTTAGCTGGACTTCGCGAGCTATAGCATATATACACCTTCGTCACAGGCTACTAATAAGTAGCTTTGGTTCAACTGGCCAAGAACATTGTTGAAATGGAATAAAGCTATGCTAGGCTACTGGTTTTGGAATCACTGGCAAAAATCCAACTTGTTTTTCCTTTAGATCCTCTACTGAACAAAGTTCATTGTAAGCACTCCACGATAGTACAAACTGTTCAAGATTGTCTTCTGGAGTGGAAAGCTCAAAATCTGTAACAATATCAGAACTGTGTGAAAGAGGTTGTGCAATTCTTGAAAAGTGCCATGACGTGTCCGAATTCTCGTATTGCTTCTTCTCCCCCTCTTCAATAGTAAATAAATTTGAAGCAACTTCGTAATCAATCGGGAGATCAGGACGTTTTGCTGGTTTGTAATACAACTGTGCCTTTTGACAAGTTCGAGTAATATTTACCTCTGATGAGCTTGGTTTGACTGGTATGTCTAGTGGTTTGTCACAGTGTTATGAGAACCTCCTATGCCAGAAAGAGTAGATTCCTCATGGTCAAATTTATCGAGGGCACCAATCTTGTATGAACCAGTTTTAAAATGACTGGGAATCGGCACTTTATTAGGAAACTGTTGTGCAAATTGAGCAAGACTATGATGATGACGAAATTACTTCGTTGCAGCTGACATGTACTGCTTCTCCTATCATCATATGCAAATGTATTTTTTTAGTGCCACCATAAATGTTGTAGTACATCATTTGTAATAACGTTTGTGCCTTGAGATGCCACTTATGTGAATGTTTGGGTTTTTTGAACTCTTCGTCCTCTTCTCTTCCGATGGCATCTGGTTCTTCAATGTAGTATAGATCTATGTCAAATGCTGAAATTTTTTTATTAAATTATCAGGTATTTTACTGGTATTCCAAAAGAGATTTTAAGATCCTGAGCATTACCAAATTTACCGGTGAGACCAAAGTCTAACTTCTGTAATGATTATCTCAACAGAATGGCGCATTCGGTTACGGAATCGCAACTTCTAAGTACATTCACTACTTCTTCTATTTCTAGGGCAACAGAAAAAATTATTAGTGGTTAATTCGAGGGTTAATTCGCCTTTTAGGTTTTGCAAAAACAAGGCTATCTCCAAAAGAATTACACAACATCAGTTTTGGTACTTTGTTATGCTCAAGTATTGCATGAGATATGAGCAGTTCTATAATCGAACGGCCGCCATATTCGATGACGTCATAGCTCGAAAATGTGCCAGTTGGCGGATGTCCACCCAAGTCCAAAATACTTACTAGGACACCTACTAAGCATTCCTAAAAAACATTCTCCATACTAATGGTTGAAAGGATACTGCTGATAGTTATACCGAGCACCGAAGAATAGACAACACTACTTGACGGAAGACTGGTAATTATTACTAAGAAATCCACTTTCCACTCTTCCGCAAAAAATTCCATACAAAAGGTATTTCGTCGGCAAGTATCCAGCAGAAAACAACTACTGCCTTTTACGACCATTCAATTATTTATGTTTGATACTTGTCAAAATTCTCTACAGAACGACGTTGCAATGCTTTTTAAACACATAACTGAATCCATTTTTCAATTAAAATGGAAAATTTCTACGTACCGGTTTCATGTTACTTGCCAGATTGCCAGGGAACGTTGGTTCCCAATTAAATCGAAAAATACTTCAGTATCTATCTCAGGAATTCCCAACAAATGATGTCACAGAGACAGAAAACAAATTCATCGATATATTTAAAAACCTTTGCAAATTTGTTCTTGTAGAAAACTTTATCAAGAATCAAACAGATACAATTCAGTGGTCGTTGGAGGCAGTAGTTGTTTTCTGTTGTATACTTGTATATGTTTTTTTGCTGCATATTGGATTATATAATCCATTGTTTGTTATTGATTAATGGTTTTCAGTCAAGTAATGTCATCAATTCTTCATGTAGTCACTAATATATTATTTTCTTTCTGAATATGAGGCAGCTCAATAAAAATTTGTCTGGGGCTGGGGGCTGGCTCTTATTTTTCCGATCTGTTTCAAAAATATTGAAGGGAATTGCTCTGAAGTGTAAATTTATTTGAAGCTCATACATATTTCCACACATCAAGGGGATATTCCAAATATAGAAGGACATTTACGTGGTTTATCTCATATTCGCAGGCAATTTCACAGCGAATGTTATGGGTCCCATTCCTGATTTATTCGGCCGTTAACGTAGATTTGTTTCATTATATCTTCGTCAAACAGTTACATTCATGCATAATTGAAATGAATGATTGTCCGTTTTGCAAAAGTGTTTATAGAAAATAATTTATTTGTAGAATTGTATTCTGTGCCACAGAATATCTGTGACCCACAATTCTTTGCGGTCATAATTTCACCACCTTTACTTTCGTCGCTAGACTCGATTGAACGCGAAGAGGTATGTCGAGGAAAGGAACCTACCCTATTGTTCCAGACGTCTATTTTTCACAATTGAAGTTACCACATTTGATGAAAAATATACCAATATAATGAAATAATATGCACCAGAACTAACTCCAGTTAATTCTGAATGATAGACAAAATTGAAAATCAGTTTGATCGGTTTAATCGAACAAAGTTCACCATGAAGTTCAAGCCTAAATCATCACAACGAACAAACGACATCAGAAGTTACCAGAAGCTTCAAAGTGCGTTACAAAAATTGAATAATACCCATGAAGGAATGCTCACAACTGCCATTTCTCAAATGGCATCATGTACTTTTAACTTTGTCATGATGAAAAGTTATAAATTATCAGTTTCGTGTGAAAAGTTTTTAATAATTCTAAAGGAAATGAAGATATAATCATGTTTGATGTTGAGTGTTTCTAAAATTGAATGTTCTTCAATAAAGGCGGCTCAGGACAGAATTAAGAAAGCAATACACAAACGCTCATTGTTTTTCATCGAAGTCATGATTTGTTCCACCCATTTAATTATTGCCTCCTTTTTTTCGCTTTTTCATGTTCATGGCTGCCTCCGTTGAAGAATATCTAATTTTGAGGACACTCATGATAAAACATCTTGCATTTTTTATTTCTTTCGGAATTCTCCAAAACTTTTCACACGAGTAATCTGATAATTAATAATTTTTCATCACCACAAAATGAAAAGAACATGTTGACATTTGAAATGGCATTATGAGCATTTCTTTATCGGTACCATTCCGTTTTTTGGAAATTTTTGATAATTGTTGGAATATATGGGAGCTGCAATTACATGAGAACCTCAGTTTACAACTGTATCGCACTTCGAAGCTTCCTCTGGTAACTTCTGATGTTGTTTGTCAGTTGTGATGTTTGAACTTCATAATCAACTTTGTTCGATTGAACAATCAACTGTATCTCCGCCATTTTTCAACCGATTAACAACTTTAAAGAACAGTGTTATCACAAATTGCGTGCTCTTCCGAGAAATGAAAATAAATGTATATACAGTGTCATTTGGAAAAAAAAAGTTGGTGAATTTTCAGTAGTGGCGTCAAAATATGCGTATTCAAGTACTACAGCAATATACCAAATTTGAAATTTGTATCTTCAAAACTATAGAAAACATAGGGGGCGTACCCCACCTCGTGTTCATCAGGTATGAATATGTGGAGTGATAAATAAATGAGATCGTGAGCAAAGCATCACCGATGAGACGAATGGCTCCTTTGGATGGAAATGCCTTGTTGGCATTGGAACTTACATGGTTTCCCCGTGAAAAGGTGCTGTTGACGGTAGTACCGAGCATCGAAGTGGAGACTTTCACTGGTATGAATACTCCTGACATAATTACGCTCGCCATTGTAAGATCGGCCTTTTTAGAGAAAAGACATGGTTGGGTTTTGCTCGCATCGAAATAACTACTTTCCTGGATAATACATCTGACATATATATGTGCAACGTTCTTCCAAGAAGACCCAACTGCAAATGCTTATTGTAATTATAGAGCAGGTTCTCCTTCACTTGGCTGGGGAAGACCACCTGCACACGCGTTTCGAGGTTCTTGCCTCTCGTCAGTGATAGGGTAGGTCGGACAACATTAGAGTCGTCCTGTTCCAGCCCAATGAATTAGGTCTTCTTGGAAAAAAGTTGCACAGATATCTGTCAGATGTAATTCAACGTCTGTCATGTTATTAGTCAGAGAAGTAGTTATTTTCTGTCAGATATTTGCCTCATATTTTCCATATGGTGGAAATGTTTGGAGAGAGTAAGGGTACTTCGACATTGACGATTTTACTCCTTCATTTATTTGATAATCTCCGGCAAAAATTTTCGAACTCTGTTCACTTCCTGGAGTCTTTGCTACCGAGGATTGCTTATTGGTTTCCCGCGGGTGACGCTGCGGCTGACTGCTGTATAATTCCAATAAGCATTTGAATTTGGGTCTTCTTGGAAGAACGTTGCACAGATATCTGTCAGATTTAATTCAATGTCCGTCGTGGTATTAACCAGGGAAGTAGTTGATTTCTGTCAGATGATTGCCTCATATTTTCAATTTTACTATTTCATTTGAGAACGATCGGTAGAAATCCGTTAGATCCACTAGCTTTGTTAGTGTTAATACCCATCAAAATGCGTTTGCTTGTTCGTTGGCACATCCTAATGATGATTATTGGAGTACAGGAGACATGAGAGAAGAAGAAGAAGAAGAAGAAGAAGAAGAAGAAGAAGAAGGATTTTTGAAATTTTTGCTATCAATATCTTTGAGAGTTTGAGGAGTTCAAGTAAACTCGCTTCAGCTTCTAAGGATTAGCCAATGAAAGCTCTAGTTTCTCTGCAACTGAACTCTGTTTAGTTGATTTGCTGATAAACTTCATTGTATTCAAACCGCCCTAAAACGAATCGATGACAAATGACAGCATTTTTTCATTCGATCATGTATACCAAAGTTACTCAGGGTCCATATCTCTATAGATATTGATTCTATGCGAAAAGTTTATATTTTTTAAATGTTTGGGGATAATATTAATCAATATACCGAGGTATTCTATAACATTTGCTATCTCAGTGCAATCCAATATATTATTATCATCATCATACGTAATTCAGGTCCGCCTTCTCGTGGCACAATTTCTCATTAATTTATTTTACTGACCATGACGTCGTTTCATTCACAAAAATAAAAATTCTCACATGGCGCTCCTGTTCACCAACATGAAATAACTTCTTTTATTTCCTGTGGAGTCCCACGGCTTCTGTCAACAGTCACGAAAATTATGTAAAAAATCCAACCCGACCGTAATTCATATTCCCACTGGTGGAATTCTGAACCAAGTTACACTCCCTATGCCGAACCCAACAAAAACATATGTCACGTGTGAAAAGGTGGAATAACACTGGCATCCAGTTTGCAATTCCCTGGCATTTGTTTCACGTTTTAGGAAAGTATTATTGTTCTTGTACCTACCTCTCGTTTTACATCAAGTTACAAAACTTCTTATAATTCCAAATCATCAGAGATATAAAACAGTACAAAATATTTCGAGTAGGCATTATAATAAGATTTTTTTTATAATAATAATAAAGAAAAGGAGTTGCTTTTACTTTGCAGAAATCGAAGCATTTACTTCATATTATATTCATAAAAGAATTGGTATTGAAACAAAAAGGTTTTGCTCCAAGGGAAAAGGTATTACTTTTTTGGTATTTATAAACAGTAGCATTTTCTTCAAAACGGAAGGATTTGCTTCAGAAAAAATGCATCTAGTCCAGAGAGCAAATACTATTTAGGGCGAACGTGTTTAGTTGTGAAGGGCGCGAGTGATTTTATTGAATTTTTCCGTCGACCGTATATTTATGATGTATTTCAACGCACTCAAAATCGTTGATTGATAATAATAATAGGGGCGGAGACCGGGGGATTCACAATGGCCTGCCAGGATGGTGTCTTCAACACCCTGGTCTACCATAGTTGCGTCAGGGGTCCCGGATACTAGATACAGAGCGTGTCGTGGGGCGCCTGAGACCCTTATGCATTTGCTGTCAGCATGTCCAGCATATGCGGTCTCAGTCTATATCCACAAGCATAACGCGGCTCTACGAGTGTTGTACTACCATCTACGACACTCGTATGAAATCGACGAGATACCAGTGTTGCCTTATGCTCCGGGGGATATTGAATCCGTTGTGGAGAATGAGAAGTGCCGAATATATTGGAACTACTCATTTCCCACCCTCAGGCAAATACAAGCAAATACTCCTGATTTAGGTCGATTTTCGTCATATAGTTTTCGGCTCCTGGCGAAACGAGCATCGTCCGAAAAGAGAAGGAAGAACGGAACGGAAGGAAAGACGGACTGAATATAGAGAGTTACTCTTTGAACTCCGCAGGTTCTACCTAAACCATTCTGTGGTATGGTTCCTTGGTGGAATGATGTACACTCTGCTCTTCAATCCAAAAATCATACCGGTTTGCCGTGATGCGGCAGAACTCTTAGCCGAAAAAATGCAGAATGCCGTCATCCTTGGTTCAGTCCGTCTGCTCAGAGCAAATGACTCTCGGTTCCAGTAATCACTTACCCCACGTGGGGAGTGACTGTGGGAGAAAATGACACCAGCGCGCCCTCCGGATGTATCGGGGCTCTGGAGACAGGGCCCGGCTGGGATAATCCTAACGGATAAATATATATATATATATATATATATATATATATATAAAAGACGGGTAGTCTCTTGACTGGAATAGTTGAAAAAAACTAAGTTTTGGAAAGTATCAAAAAAGAAACTTTTCCTTGAGGTTGCAGTCAATTGGGAACGGCCAGTGGATAGAAAAACTATTTGTTAAATTATCAAGCTTTCGAAAAGTATATTTTCTTTATCAAGATATTTGAAAAACACAAAAGAGTCCATTTTGTAAAAAATGTGACTTTATGTTATAAAAAAACAACTTACTAACTCGAGGTTGCTATTAAGAAGATCACAGTGCACTTCATAATTAAAAAATCTTACACATTTGTTTGTAAAAACGAATAAAATATAAACATGAGCTTATTCGAAAATCAAACATGATTTAAGAATATTTCGGTCGGCACCATTAAGACCAAGAGCATGCAGCTCTACTCACATCTTGTCACACAATGGCACCTGGTACATGGAACACGCAGACGGCTGACAAGACAGCTGTCAAATGTCCCAGTCAATTATCCGACAAGTGGGAGAAAACCGCATGTTTGGTGTATTCAAAATTTTGTTAATTAATTTCAAAGGGTAAGAATTTTCTTTCAAAATAGTTCTTAATTCCTTCAGGCACTCCAAACGGTAAATCGGATGTGATAAGTTAATAACTCTGTTTTTTGAAAAACAACCTGATCATCGCTTTAAAAAACAGAGTTATTAACTTATCACATCCGATTTACCGTTTGGAGTGCCTGAAGGAATTAAGAACTATTTTGAAAGAAAATTCTTACCCTTTGAAATTAATTAACAAATTTTTGTTCAATTCAGACAGAAGTCATAACCCAGTAATTCAAGCTCCCATTATTAACCTCCCCAATGTCAATGTCAACACTACAAGCAACGTCGAGGAACTGCCTCCTCAACAAATACTTTTTATTTATAGAACCCTTCCTCATATTGAAGAACTCAATTGTAAACTTTCAAATATTTTCAAATTAGACAATTTAAGGATTGCTAAAAAAAATTTAAAAACAGTGTCTAGCCATTTCACAAAAACTAAAGCTCCTATAGCTACTTTAGAAAGTTCAAATGTCATTTACAGTATCCCTTGCCTTAATTGTGACAAAGTCTATATAGGAAAAACAGGTAGAAATTTATCAGGTCGCATTACGTCTCATAAAAGTGATTGTAAACTAAAGAAGAATAGTTGTGCCCTTGCAGAACACACTATTCAATTAAACCATTTTGGTAATTTCAACAATCCAAAAATTTTAGCAAAAGAAAGTAATTATTCAAAAAGAAATTTTCTTGAAATGGTGCACATCAATAATGAACCTAACTGTATGAATAAACGTGCTGATGTTGCAAATCTCAGCGTGATTTACAATTATTTACTGAATTTTGACAAAAATAAAATTAGTGATATTTCTCTTTTTCAAACTCAACCGCCATAAATTAAGTTGGCAGCATTTACACCAAACATGCGGTTTTCTCCCACTTGTCGGATAATTGACTGGGACATTTGACAGCTGTCTTGTCAGCCGTCTGCGTGTTCCATGTACCAGGTGCCATTGTGTGACAAGATGTGAGTAGAGCTGCATGCTCTTGGTCTTAATGGTGCCGACCGAAATATTCTTAAATCATGTTTGATTTTCGAATAAGCTCATGTTTATATTTTATTCGTTTTTACAAACTAATGTGTAAGATTTTTTAATTATGAAGTGTACTGTGATCTTCATAATAGCAACCTCGAGTTAGTAAGTTGTTTTTTTATAACATAAAGTCACATTTTTTACAAAATGGACTCTTTTGTGTTTTTCAGATATCTTGATAAAGAAAATATACTTTTCGAAAGCTTGATAATTTAACAAATAGTTTTTCCCAATTGACTGCAACCTCAAGGAAAAGTTTCTTTTTTGATACTTTCCAAAACTTAGTTTTTTTATATATATATATATATATATATATATATATATATATATATAAATATATATATATATATATAATTTATAACCTCCACTTGACAATTACAAATTGTATAGGATTCGTCAATAATAACCCCCATTAATGAATGATTTTCTATTATTCAATGTATCAATTCCTTTCTTTAGTTTCAGTATTTTCAATAATTTCGAATATTAATATTTACAATAATGAAACTACCATAACGGAAAATTAAACTAACTTTGAATAAAGTTAATATAAATAGAAAATAGTGATTGTTGTTTAGCGTTAAATGAATAAAAATTGAAAGTAAGATATAATTTTTGAATAAAAGTACGGTCGACGAAAAAATTCTCCGCTGGCGCCTTAAATTATCTCGATTGGTAATCGCCCTTATTAATACACTAAACTTGTTGGTTAAATAACCATTAATTGTTGTTATTGTCGATTTCATTTGGTATTTCTGTGGTAAAGTATGATAAGCTATAACTAAACTAGCATGTAGAACTTTTTTTTTTCTTTTTCTTCTTCTGGCACAGATGGGCCAATGGAGGCACCTGCAGGGGTTACCCCAGCCGCAGTGTCAGAGAACCCTTCGATACCTCTTATTACCTGTTCTGGTGTTCTCCCCTCCGCACTTTAGAGGTACTTTCAGTTCCTCTAGTTTCCATTTCTGAGGTGCCCATCTCCGCACGTAAGTTTGCAATATCAAATGCACCCGTGGAGTTCGTCTTGTCGGCGCCCTTGGGGCGGTTGCAATGGCTACCCTCAAATGGGTTCTGGAGGTCCCTGCTTTGGTTCTCCTTTGTTTTCTCCTGTTATTCGCAGCTTGCGACAGGCAGATTGTACGTGAGGAGATCCTCAAGAAAGTGTTTACGGGGGTTTCTTGGAATATTCTCTTGTTAACTTGTATTTGGAAGTACCTTCCTTTCCTTTGGTTTCCATTTTTGAGGTACCCACCTCGGCACCTAGGTTTGCATCTCAGAGAGACACTTGGAGTTCCTCTGGTCGGTGCTCTGGTTCTCCTTGTAAGTGTGGTCTTTTAGTCTCCTCTCATGACAGGGACCTATCCTTTCTTTTCCTGAATCCCCAGGAGCTGAGTCGATTGTTTTTATAATCTCTAGTTTTTTTTCGAGTTATTAACAATTTTCAGCGTTACCGTCGTATCGGATGGAGAAATTGGCCTTCGAAACCATAATCAGAATTTAATTTTACACCGATCGTGAAATATTCATTTGGTTAATTTGCCCAAAAGCAATATCAATTCATATCCGTCATTTCATATTCTCATGACAACAAAGCATCAGACGATGTAGTTGTTAATTAATTTCCACTCCTGTTCAACATATTGCCTTTCAACATATTATATTCATCCAACGGTTCTCAGCTGCACAGAGCATTTTCCTCGCCTCAGAGAGCGTTTTGTCGAAAAGAGCACAAGCAACTAGATTGAATCCGCAATATGTTACACATTGAATAGGAGAGGATTTGCTCTCAAGAAGCTAAATTGAAGCAGACTGGAAAGTTTCATTTCGTAAGTAGATAAATTTTACATTGTTAGAGGTGTTCTGAATCGCTGGGGAGCTCAAGTGCAATAATACGATTACTCTAGTAACAGCAAGATGATTTATTGTAGTGCAATGATATGCTTTTCTGTTTTCGAAATATTAATATTTTCTCCAAGGAATCTTGAATCCCGTCGTATTGGCACCTTGAATAATGGAATCAAGAAAAGTAGTGAACTTCCCAATGTTATGACAGAAATATCACTATTTTTAAATAAATAAAAAAAAGTACCAAGAATGAGAGAACAAGCATACAATAGATATTTATGATACAAGTTCGTAAAGTAGGAACGTGAAGTTTGTTGAACGGCGCCCAATTGTTGCGTCTTCGGGTTCAAAAATAAGTGTACTCTGGTATGAACTCGCCTTTATTAATCAAACTTCACTTGACAACACTGTAATACAAGTCACTGTCAAAATACTTGTATAACTAGTATTTTGATAACAGATTTGACAGTGACTTGTATTACAGTGTTGTCAAGTGAAGTTTGATCAATAAAGGCGAGTTCATACCAGAGTATACTTATTTTTGAACCCGAAGACGCAACAATTGGTGACAACGCGCGTTTTTTAAAGTTCGATTTGAACACGCTGAAGCGTGCTTTGAATGGGTAAAAAGGGACATACATTGAAAATAATATTTCACAAAAAGGTACAGAGTGGAATACCCTTCAACTTTCATTCGACCGTTTTTTCGATACACTAACTGAGAAAAATAGGCGAGTCCATCCATTTGACTAACTTTGTATCCCCTTCAGCTCCTTCACGCATTTCTGAAGTTGTGGCCGAAGCCGCAAAACTGCAACAAGCCCTCCGAAATGTTGGTGAAATAGGATAACTACGTTGTACAGTCATGAATTGATTATTTTGCTTTTGGCGAGGGTATACACTGTACTTCAATACGAGCGATTCAGAGCGGATTTACAACTATTCTCTGGTCTGGTAACAGCCAATATTTGACATCACATCATTATGCTGCGCATTTTTAATAATATTAATATTAGTATTGTTAATATTGGTATTGTTAAGTGGTTGTTTGCTTCTGTGAAAGTTTGGAATAGGACCAAATAAATTCATAGCACCCAACCTAGGGACGATTATTATAAGCGAATGCGAATAAGACGAACGTGTTTGGTTGTATCTGTGCATTATGAATCATAATCAGTTGAAGTGCAACCGCTTTTGGCACGAAAGAGAAAACCAAGTTTTTGAGATGCACTTTTGGCAGTGAACCTCACATGGTTTTCCTATGAAAGGGTATTGCTGATGGTAATATCGAGCATTGAAGTTGCTTCATTGTTGCGGATTCCCCCAAAAGTATTACGCTAGCCACTGTGACATCGGCCTTTCTATAGAGAAAAGACAAACGTGGGTTTTGTTCACATTGAATTCTGCCAAGTTGTTGGATCCACTCTTTGAAATTTTTGCCAAGTCCATATTTAAATTGTTCACGTTTCAACCCCCTTCCTTTCTGAGGTCATGAAATGAAATCCGAGTTCTGGAAGAGAAAGTGTTATGAAGGTATACACTGGGCACGAGGAAAGTTCTTGAAAGTCATTGTGTGAAGAACGGTGTTCGTGCTACAATGAGTTCCCAAGGAATACCAGCATTTATATGAGACGAGACTCCATCAACCACCATGTGGAGATATCTGGCTAGATAGCGAGGTACAAAGCCGATTAGAGTATCCTACTCGGTTTTGGGATAATAGCGTATGGAATTCTCCACATTCATACACCGTTTTTTTTTCAATAGATAACAATATCATTATCATAAAAATAAATGCATTACGTTTCAAATCAAACTTTGGAAAAACTTCCATTTTTTATGAGGGAATTGAAATATATAATAATATACCACAGCCATTAAAAGATATTAAAACTAAAACTAAATTCAAAAAAGAACTTAAGAAACATTTTCATAACAGATAACTTTTCTCTTCCTATTATATTTCAGCGTTGACTGCTTTCATTTTGCTTGGACTATTTACTTATATTTCAATGATTATTTTTATCAGTCTTTTTCTATTAATTGTTTGATTTCTTCATTAATTTGTATTTCATATATACTATGTATTGTCATTAATCAATTTATGTAAAAATTAATCCCTCTATAAACAGAAATGTTTCTTGGGATCAATAAATAAAGTAAATATGAATGACTTCAATTCAAACATTGTTCAAGTTCCAAAGATGTATGCAACCCGCATTGATTAGTAAATATAAACCATTAATTGGTGGGGCAGTTGAACTTATTTTGCGACATGATGTTTACTGTACTGTCGATGGAATGCGGAATAACATCACAACTTTACTGCTGCGTGGTCAGATCGCGAGGTAGTAACATATTTCTTCTGGTATTATTTTACAAGCCAGCTTAATTTTCGAAACGTTGTTATGTCCTTTGAATTCACTTCAGTTTTCTTGGGTTATTTGTGTATGTTATTTAAAAATAGTCCTGGGAAGTGGTTGACATTGTGTCATTCAGGTTCGATTGGCAACTCAATTGATAAAAGAACACATTCCCAATGAATGACGACTGACAGTAGTAAAACTGACAGTTTCCGATTTGTGTTTCAGTTTTTCTAAATTGAAATTTGCAATAGACTTAGTGATTTATATCTCATCGATTCATCGATGTCATTGGACGGATTTGAGATAACTTATAGTGAATGTTTCCACGATGTATTTCGAAGAATATTTCGAAACCGATTTTCAGTGTTATGTGTGTTCAGTGTATGTGTGTTCAGTAGTAAGTCATTGTTTCATAAAACAACCAGTGGGAAAGCGAACTGGAAAATCGAAAACATATCATATACGTATCCAATAGCTCATCAAGAGTAGTACTACAAAATCGAATACATGATGTTTTCAGTTATCAACAAAACAATTTCAACCGAAAAAAATAGCTTATTTTACCATGAGTGGAATGATCATTCATTTCTTTATATATGAAACATTGTAATTTTTTTTATACAAACCAGAAATAACTCCCAATACTCTTCTCGGTATATTGAAGATCAGAGCGCATTGGTTTGAGTGTTTCTATATTAATATTTCGAATAAACTATAAGATAAGGAGGACTGAAGGAAATTTTGATTCTTTTGTTGTTAAGAAAAATTGATGTTGAAAAAAAAATTGTTATTAAAATGGTTTTTTCCGTTAATCAGCTGTCGTCCCCTTACGAACGGCAGTTCTCAAAAGTCGAAACTTGTGCGAGCCAAGGATGAACGAGGACCTCTTAACATGCGATTCCTAGCACTTTCTCGGGCCATCAGATACAAATATGTAGTCGCTAGGATTCGAACCTAGCCGACCAGCAGTTAATGGTTTTGAACGCGACAGTCTCAACCACTGAGCTACTTGATAGCGAAGATGAACACTTATATCAATTGTAAATACAAGTAAAAGCTGTGTATTGGATACTGAGCGGAGAAGAATTTTTACTCTGGACTCGGCTTATACAAGAGTACTTGCTGCGGTCAGTAGAATATCAGGAACGAATTGGTAATCATTCGACAATTGGGACCTATGAACAAGGATGAATAACGTTTCGTAGGTCAATCACTCAGCAGAATGGCATGAACAAATTTGTCGCTAATATCAATACATATAATAAAATATAGATACAATTAATTATTCTCATGAAAATTTCTCAGATCTTCTATAGTCTTTCGGAGATCATAATTTGAAATTCCATTCTGCATCGCTTGTTGGTAACATAAATCCGCTTCATGTATCCTATTCAGTTTCAAGTTAACTAAGCTCAAATACCCCCATAATTCTGCGTGACGGGGATCTCTCACATTTCCTTCACTGAAACATTCTTCTGCGCTGAGTAAGTCATTTTCTTGTAAATAGAGTTGTCCCGCTTTCAACCAGGTGTAAGGCGTAGAATTATATTTGCAAGCCAGCAATACGAACTTTCTGGCCTCTTGGTCCTGCCCACATTTTTCAAGAATTTTTGCAATATTGAGATAAACCAAGTGAATATCATTAGGTCTTTCGAATTCCGCCATTGCATGGTCGTACTCCGCTTTTGCTTCTTCCATTCTGTTAAGAGCTAACAAACAATGCCCAGATAGACTAGCGACGGCATAGTTGGATCCGAAGTGTTTTTTGGATTCATTTATATGCTCTAAAGCATGCGAGTGGAGTCCCTTATAGTAACAAATCGCCGCTAGTAAGTAGTGAACCAAACCACAGTGTGCAGACAGTTCTTCGCATAAAGCAATTTCGGCCCAGTCATACAACCTCATCTTCAGTAACAGCATTGCTGTTCGGAAGAATACGGTCCTCGGGCAAATGTTGGTTGTCCACGCTAAATCGTCAAAAGATATGGAATGATTCTCAGGATCATCTAATTGCTTTTTTGCCATTTCTAATGCGATATCCATGCCCTCATAGCAATCATTTTTCCAATAAAAAATGTAAAGGACACCCCATCCCTCCAACCATTTAGAAGCTGAGACCATGAGGTTCAGAAAACACATTTCTGCTTCATCCTTCTGGCCTTTATTATCCATGAGGGCGCCTAAAGCCATCAAACTGCTTCGATGATTTGGATTTTTCAGCAAAGCTTGCTGCATACATTCGAAAGCTCGATCTGTATTTCCCATTTCAAGAAAATAAACACCGTAATCGAACCAATAGTCAGGATTTTCTTTATTGTTGCAAATTCTATCGAGGAGATACCTGTCTGCTAAGTTGGTGTCCCCCATTTCCAAAGCCTCTTTAGCGTAGAGAAAACACTTGTCAGATATTGTCTCCTCGCGAGTAGGTTCAGCTCCGTAGTAGACCAGTTTGTTCAGGGTATCGTTCATTTCTGACATCAAATAAACAAACACCTCCCCTATGTACTTTTGATAACCTCTACCATTCTTGTTTGTTTCGTCAAATTTGAATTTGTTGGTAACTAACAGTGTTATAGCTTTCGTAATGGAAGAAGTATAAGCCTGATATACCCCAATAGACTGTAAGAAGTTGATGAAATCTGAATTTTTGTCCGAAATGACTTTAAAGTTGGGATGATCATTAGAAAATCTCTGGAATTTTCCTTCAATATCCTGCATTATTTCTTCCAGTAATTCTCTGTAGTAGGATTCAGCTAGGCAATCACATAAAACAACTTTGGAGGATAGTTGCTGCTTTTTTTGTAGCAGTTCATGCAATTTGTCTCTGAGGTCTTCCATGTCTCTTTTTGGAATAATCGATTTCGATAACTCTATTTCTACAATAATGAAGCAGGGTTTTCCCTGTTCGTTAAGAATTGGAACGACTGGCTCAGGTTTCGGTTCTGCCTCCGGTTTTGCAGGCAGAAACTTTTTCAGATCTTTGTCCCCATGTTCTTTATCATCATCTTTACTTTTCCTGGATGATTTATCACTTTTTTCAGAGTCTTTCTCCTTCGTTTTGTTTGTTTTATCTTTGGGTTTGGTGAGAACTTCTTTGGATGGAAACACTTTCCTGCTTGTATTAAGGAAATCTTCCTGAGAACAATATTTCAGGGCCTCCTCGCTACTGTAACTACTCAATGGACTAGCCACACGAATCTTCAAAGCCCCCGGATCCAACAATGATGATACATCCACAACAGCCATGAAATGTGAGTTCGATTGTTTTGTTTTTCTTAGAGTTTCATTGGTGAACTTCAGTGATGGTATCGAAACCTCTTTCTCAGATCGTGAGAGGTTACTGTTGGATTTCCGATGGCCTTTCTGATTTACGGAGATCTCCAGCATAATTTTTCGGTGAGTTCTGATATAATCTGCGAGTTCTTTCCAACCATCTTCTAGTAGCAGATTTCTCTTGATCATGTTGAAGAGTAATCTGGGGCCTTCTTCTTTCAGACATGAGTGAACGTCTTCTCCGGTTTTATTCAGAAATTCATCGTTATTGACGTTTGAGGAATACTTTGTCGTATTGGCATTCAATCCAATTTTTTGCATGCTTGGCCAACATTTATACGAGTCTTCCACTGGGTTTGAAGTGTACTGGGGGTTCGTGAACAGAATGGGGATCTTTCGAGTGACTACCCTCGGTAACATTACATTTATCTTGTAATCCACTTCGGGTCTTATCAGGGAGGAGATATTATGAATCGATTCCACTGTTATATTCATTATTGTTGCATCAACAACATTGAGATCTCTATCGGTGGAAACTGTAATCATGAGTTTAGGGTGGGCTTTATAAGAAATCATTCTTTCGTCATCATACTTTTGCACTGGACGTATCAATAACGTTTCTGAAAAAGATTTTTCGCCTTGGAAAAGCGGTAAAAAATCTATCGTGCACATGCCATAAACGACAGGATCTTCTTGATCTTCATATCTTGGTTCGGATTGAAACAGTCCGGATTGAGGTGGCAAATATCTTTCTTCATCATATGAAGTTTCAACTGTATCGTTTTTTTTAGAAATCTTTTCCGTCTTTGTTTTTTTAGACCTTTTTGACTTCTTGGAGAACAGATCGGAGAAGTCATTTCTTGAAAGTTTATGTTCTGTAAATGCTTCATACATGTCGACGATACTTTCCAACTGAGTGCTACCGCTGAACTCCTGGTTGATTTGTAGGTTACCGTAAATATTTGCATCTAAACTGCGGGTCGCTTGTGAGACTGTCACCAATATAGGTAAGGATATGAGATTATCGATCTCTTTGGCCGAACTTCTATCGATTGTGAATGAAAAGGTTTTACCTATGTGAAGATATTCATCATCAGTAACTGGCTTCCAGGGTGTTTCTCCCACATACTTTCCGTCAAATGAGCAATGAGTTTTGATGTCGGAGCTTGGAAAAAGTCCTACAATATTTTGATAACTTTCTAACGTTATATTAATGGTTATGACCTCTTGAGTCTTCTTTTCCTTTCCGTTCTGTAACTCTTCTTGTGAATCTCCCTGTTCTGAAGAAAGTCTTTCCTGTTTCCCGACTCGTTTTGACATTTTGACAGAAAGTGCAACTTTATTGAAAACCGTCAGGGCGATTTTTTTGTTGACTTGATAGGTCTGTCACTGAATGCAATGTTGGAGGTTGCAATCCAGCCTTTCCGAAATTTGAGTTTTTCTTTGAAGCAAACACAGTTCATGATTCATATCTCGAATGATGAGTGATACCTGTATAAAAAGACGCTCAATCAAATTTTTTGAAGGGGTCCCTTGTCGCAGACCAATACATTCAGGATGGTGCCTTGAAAATTCGGACTTTGTCCGAAAGTTTTCATAAGTTAGTTCTTCCGGAGTCTAACGCTATTTGTTTATTAATAGTAGGTTCTCAATTAGCTAATAATTAGTTTGTTTTCTATAATTTAACTGGAAGAAATATTAAAAGTTCTGAAATTTAAATTTTTCGTCAAAACCAACACTTTTTGTGATTCATATATCGAATGATACATTTATGAAAAGATGCTAAGCTTATCAAGAAAATTTAAGTGGGCTGAAGTCCCAGACCAATAGATTCAGTGGAAATCAATTGTCATTCTTATACCATGTATCTTTTGGGGTTCCTCAAAGTTCTGTTCTGGAACAACTATTATTTTTATCAAAGTTGAATAGTTTTGGTGCCTGTAAATAATATGAAGGAATATGTGTTGCGGCAATTCAGACATGAAAATGGAAAATTGAAAAACTGAAATCAAAATGTGGACCAGCCGGGGATTGAACCCGCGCCTCCCAATCTCCGGTCGGGCATAAAAACCACCATTTCATTTACTAACATGAAAGACTGAACTAAAAGTATGAGCCGCCGGTTTTCGAATCAAGGACTGGAAGCTAGAGGTTCAATGTACCCGACCGGAGATTGGGAGGCCCGGGTTCAATCCCCGGCTGGTCCACATTTTTATTTCAGTTTTTCAATTTTTCATTTTCATATCTGAATTTCCGCAACACATATTCCTTCATATCATTTTTATCATTTGTAAACGACCTACTTGATAACATAAAAAAATAAAAAAGTAACTGTTGCAGACGACACCAAGATGAATGTGAAGAACTCTAGAGTAACTCTGAGAAAACGTTAGACATATATTTGACGACATGGACGTCTTGTGTAAGAGGAATTCATCAATATATTCGAAAAGAATATTACAGTGTGTTTGAACTTTCATGTGAAATATAATCTCACCCAGAGACTTTCATGATGAACTTCAATTCGACTTTAGAGTCTCATTCAAAACTTCTTGGAAATTGGCTCAACAATATATAAATTATGTCTGTGGAAATTTGATGCAGTTTTTTATATTTGAGGATTGGCTTGACCGTTACTTGGTAACAAAGTAAACAGGATTCGATTTCCCCAGATTTCACTATACTGACGAAACGTTTCGCTACACGACAGCTTTTTCAAGCAAAAAAAATTATTTTTAGATAACAATTCTTTGAATATCCTTTTCATTATTTGATGTTATTAGGACCTACCTATAATTTTCCGAAATTCCCTTATTAATTGACAATAAATTCAACAAAGAAGAATTATAGAGTTCAAACTGGTCATTGAGTAAACAATTTGAATGTTTCAATTCATTAATTCCTGAGAATTCAAAAACTTTCACATACCAATTTCGAAAGCAATCGGACCAGACTAACAAATAACGTCCTCAGGTGCCGTCTTGGAGCCACCATTTTTTTTTATTTTTTATTTTTTTTAATTCCATCATGCTTCGTTACTTGACACCCTCCAAATTTCAAGTTAATCTGAAGATATTAGAAGTGGGTCAAACTCAGCTTGGAAGATTTGATTTTACACACCGGAACAGGTGAAACTAAATAAATGCTTGAAAATGTAAATAGTTTTGGTTTCCTCGAAAAAGAAAATCACTTACATCTAAAGAAATAATTTTTTAACTTTTTAGCGCATTTCAATAAAAGCTTTTCTTTAAAATGTTTTTTTTTATTATTATTTTATTTTGTACTTTTTAGTTAGTATGCATTGATCTATGGATTTCAGAGAGACCATGGTTATTACAAAAGCCGTTTCCTGTAAGTTTTGAGCTATCCAACTCTTCAATGAGGAAGCCACCTAAATATTCACTTGTCCGCCATCATATGAATTTTAACAAAACATCCATGATCTTCGACTCCAAATACCCCACATACCAATTTTGAAAAGAATCACATCATGATTACAAATATCGTCCGCCATCGTAGTGTAACAATCGCCATATGGGTTATTTTATTTCTCAAATGCATAAAGTCATATCGAAAGACATTTAATTCGTGAAACAAATACAAAAATCTTAAAACTCGTTCCCATCGGAAATATCTCATTCACGACAAGAAAAAAAACACGTAATCTCCTTATAGAAATTGCGGCCTGTTGTTTAGTCTACCGCGGAAAAAGGCCATTTAAAATATCGAGTTCAGAATAGGGCCTTGTATTAATAGTAAGCAGATCAATGAATGAAACCATTGAGTCGGGAGACTGCTTAGTTGGAAAGCGATACACACGTCCTGACACTTACGAATTTTGCTGACGGGGGTCAGCTTGCATTAATTTTTAATTTAGGCACTGAACGTGGGAAATACTGATTCAGCAGAAAAATTCGACCATCTTGAATTGGGCGGGACTAATTCATTTTTCATCGTGAAGAAATCTGAATTATGGCCCAACGGACGAATGACTGATAATTTGGTTCCTGAGGGAGGACTCGAAAAATGGTACCTCCAACGAATGTTGGGAGGGGACCTCTGATCAGAAATGTCGAGGGAAAGTCAGTCAGGCGCGCGGTTCGGTAGAAATCAGTCAGAAAACTGAGTTTTCGTTTGTGGTCGGGAGGTCGGTTTATATCTGCACATTTTTCCAACGGTTTGTGTATAGTTTTATATCGAAAATTTGCCATCTTAGAAACATCCGAATTCTAGAATCTAAAATTGAAATTATTTCTTGTGATAAATTAAATATATAAAAGACGCGTCTATGACCGGGATTTCAAATAGAGTGTTTCATCCCAGACGATAAATACATAAAGAGTAGGGGGTTTATGCCAATCCTGGACCTCCCCCCACCACTGACCTTGAGAGTGACCTTGGAGAATAGCCTTCAGAGGTTCACTTGCCCAGTGAATGACCTTGAAAGTTGGTGATCTTGAGAGTTGGCGACCTTGACGATTTGTGACCTTGAGGGTTGGTGACCTTGAGGGTTGGTGACCTTGAGGGATGGTGACCTTGGTGGTTAGTGACCTTGGTGGTTAGTGACCTTGAGGGTTGGTGACCTTGAGAGTTTCGATGACCCTGGGGAATGGTAACCTTGACATGTAACTAAAGGAAGCCATGAATACAAATGTCCTTGAAGGCAAGTGAACTTATCCCCTCTCTTCCACCTCAACCACTAATATAAAAAGAAACACGAGTTTCAGACCTCATGTTCCTTCTGAATAGCCGATAATCGAGCAAAATGTATACTTGCAATTGTGGAAAAAGTTTTACTCGCAGTGATAATCTACATCGCCATCAAGTGCAATCCTGTACAGCGGTGACAGGTGAGCCACCTAGTAAACGGTCTAAATTGAGCCCCATATCGCAAAACGATATGCAGTTCTGTGATTGTTGTAATAAACCAGTTCCAATGGGTCAGATGGTTTCACATCGAAGAACACTCGAACACAGATCCAATTCTTGCATTCAATTGGGTGAAGACGTGCAAATTATCAAAAGTGCTTTCAAATGTAGAATAGTTAGCTATAGGATTGGGAGCGGTAGTAACTATATGGATTACAAAACATTTTTTGATGCATACAAACAGAAAATGATTTCATTATTGCAAGGTGTGTTGAAGATACATAGTGCGGTGAAAGTAAATATGGAACTATTCAGCTCACATATTCTGCAGACCCAGGAATTATCCGAGGTAAAGTGTTTCAATTCTCCGAACCAGATAGTTGACCAGTCCATGGATCTTAATGCTGTTTTGGATGAATTCATCGACACAATAACGGCACAAAGTACAGAATTCGAAGATAGTGACTCAGGTATATAAATTGCCCAAAAATCAATATTCATACCTTGAATGTAAAATCATTTCTATTGCAGGATGGAGCCTGAAGAAAATCATGTTCACAGAAATGAATGTGAACAAGTATAGCCCTCTTGGTGCGTGTTCCTATATAAAGCTGCCAGATTATATCGAGTCGAAAAAAGGTGTGGTGAATGTGCGAAATGAGGATAACTATTGTTTTGCATGGGCTGTGGTATCAGCACTTTACCCGGCGGATCGTAGGGTTTCCGAAGTGTCTTCTTATCCACCCTTTCAATCAGTGCTGAATGTATCAGGTATAGATTTTCCGATGAAATTAAGTGGAATTTCAAAATTCGAAGTTGCCAATGATTGCTCTATAAATGTATATGGGTTGGAAAAAAAATTTGAGGAATCTAAAATGAAATATGAAGTTGTAGGTCCACTACATTATTCACGACAACGACTCACCAGGCATGTTAATCTTTTACTTATCAGTGATGAAACGGGAAAAAATCATTATTGTTGGATTAAGGATTTGTCAAAATTAGTTTCAAGCCAAATTTCTGCCAATGGTCATAAAAAATATTTTTGTGATGGTTGTTTATTATATTTTGCTAACGGAAAATCATTGACCCAGCATCAATTAAATGACTGCAATCATGTGTGTACAACCACACCTTCTGAAAAATTGAAAATCGACAAGTTCGGTAAATACATTCCTGAAAATATATTGAAATTTGTGAATATCGAAAAGCAGATGAAAGTTCCGTTTGTCGTTTATGCAGATTTTGAGTCAATTCTGAAACCAATTGATTCTTGTCAACCGAATCCAGATTGCTCTTACACCAACCGAACTCACATTCATGAACCATACTCGTTTGCATACTACATAAAATGTTCTTTCAATGAAAAATTCGACAAATTTGTTTCGTATCGAGGGGTCGATACTGCAAAAGTATTCGTCTCAAATATTCAAAACGATTTAAAGAATATATATCATAAACATCTAAAAAATGTTGTTCCAATGGGTCAATTATCTGAGACAGAAGAAAAAGAATTTTCTGATGCAAAGACTTGTGGCATATGTGATAATATATTCGAAGATGGTGATGTCAAAGTGAGAGATCATTGTCACCTGACCGGAAAAAAGAGATTTGGTGCAGCTCATTCTAAATGTAATTTGAATTTCAAACTTCCAAATTTTATACCAATTATTTGTCATAATATGAGCGGATATGATTGCCACTTATTCATCAAGGAATTATTCGACAAGGGCGATCGAGTTGATGTCATTCCACAAACCAAAGAAAAATACATTTCATTCACCAAACATCTTTTCACACACAGCTATTTGGGTAAAGATGGAAAATTGAAGAATAATTTCATGAAATTAAGGTTCATTGATAGCTATAAATTTCTTTCGGAGTCACTTCAGAATCTCGGTGCAAATTTAGTAGAAGATCAATTCATAGACACTAAAAAGTTTTTTCCGGATGTCGAAAAGTTTCAGTTGATGAAACAGAAAGGTGTATTTCCATACAGTTTCGTAGATTGTATGGAAAAATTAGATATCACACATCTACCATCGAAAGAAGAATTTTATGATAACTTAAATGACGAACAAATTTCAGATGAATGCTATGATAGGGCACAACGGGTATGGAATTTATTTGAATGTCGAAGTTTGGGAGAATATTCAGATCTGTACTTGAAATCGGATGTTTTACTGTTAACTGATACATTCGAGAATTTTCGGAGGATTTGTTTGAACACTTATAAATTGGATCCTGCCCAATATTATACCGCCCCAGGTTTATCTTGGGACGCTATGTTGAGATACACAAAAGTTGAATTGGAGCTTTTGACTGATATTGACATGATACATTTTTTCAAGAAAGGTATACGTGGTGGAATAAGTCAATGTAGTGACCGAATGCATGTCGCAAACAATGAATATCTACCTAACTACGATGCCAAAAAAGACGTATCTTACATATCGTATTTGGATGCAACAAATTTGTATGGTCATAGCATGTCTCAACCTTTGCCCATTGGTGGATTCACCTGGTTGACACCCAGTGAAATACAGGATTTGGATGTGATGAGTATTTCTGCTGATTCTCCTTTTGGTTATGTTTTTGAAGTGGACATTCATTATCCAGAAGAATTACATGATTCTCATTCGGATTTACCTTTCCTAGTCGAAAGTATAATTCCACCAGGTTCAAAATCCAATATTTGCAAGTTGATACCGAACTTATCAGATAAAAAAAAACTATATCGTTCATTATAGAACTCTTCAACAAGCTATAGAAAACGGATTGATGGTTATGAAAACACATAGGGTTTTGAAATTTCGGCAATCGTCATGGCTTAAGAAATATATCGATTTGAATACAAAAATGCGTAATAAAGCTTTGAATAAATTCGAAAAACAATTTTTCAAGTTAATGAACAATGCCGTGTATGGAAAAACTCTGGAAAATGTGGAAAATAGAAGGGAAATTAAACTGGTTACTCATTGGGAGAATATAAAAAGGTCATTGGGGGCTAATTGTCTGATTTCCAACCCAAATTTCAAAACATGTTCAATATTTACAGAAAATTTTGTCGCTATTCATATGGGAAAAGTAAGAGTGTGTTACGATAAACCACTTTATTTGGGATTTAGTATATTGGATTTATCAAAAACAGTAATGTACGATTTTTACTACAAATGCATAAAAAGTAATTTTGGAAATGACGCTTCACTACTGTACACAGATACAGATTCTTTTATATTGAAAATAGCAAATAAAAGAAAGATTCGATACCTCCAATTATAACATCGGAAACGATTTTGGCATTCCTGTTACAAAACCCATTCTGGGGAATATGAAAGATGAATTTCCCAATGACCCCATTATCAGTTTTTATGGTACTGGGGCCAAAGCTTACTTTGTTCAGTCCGTTAAAAATGAATTGAAGAAAGCCAAAGGCGTCAAAAAGTCAGTCATTATCAAACAATTGCACGAAAGTGACTATAAAAATATTGTTGAGAAGGGTGGTTCCATACTTAGAAAAATGAATAGTTTCAAAAGTGATACCCACGACATATTTACTGAAATGAAAAATAAAGTCGCTTTGTCACACCATGACGACAAGCGGTTCATTATACCCAATACCACAAAAACATTGCCGTGGGGCCACAACGATATTGAATTTTATCAAACGGACCCCGAACAAAATCTGTTATGGTGTTCAAACATTGTGGAATCTGCGATTCATAATAATTCACAACCTGTCAACAATTTGGATTTGCTGATTTCATTACTGGAAGCAGAATAAGTCGAAGTAAGCGAACGCAAATCCTTAATTATCATTCAACAAATTTTATATTATTCATCCGATAGCGTGAAAAGGGAATATTCATCTACAATTGGCTATGAAACTGTTTTCACGAATATTTGAACCAATAATTTGATACGTTTCATATCATATATTTGAATTCCTTTTTTTTATGCCAACCTATATTTTGACATAGAAGGTACTGAAAAACGGTTCCACTTATATGTTGGAGAATAATCCAGAAATATCTCATATCGAAAGAAAAAAAAAACACAATTTTCGAAGCATGAATATTCGATATTGAAATTACATTTCCGAATTGTTTCTACTCATATATGTTAATTTCATAGTGTAGCATAAAAATATTCAAAATATATTGTATAGCATCCACATATTGAATGAATAGATATTTTCAATTTTAACGTGTATGTATAGACTGAATAGACATTATAAATAACATTCTTTCGTCTCGTTGTAGTCAACGTTTTGAAAAAACTGTACCGATGTACATTCCTTAGGTCCTTATCGACCATACTGTGTTTGAGTGGTCTAGTCTTGAAGAATGCGAGTTTATGCCGCATTCCTTATTTTGTCTAGCAGCAGGTAGCGAGGCGTGGGTACCTGTACCGCATTCCTTTGCTTTGAACGATCAGGGTGTATGAAGGTGACCCAAAAGAATTTGGCCTTGTAGTGGTCTCTTTTCAATATCTCTACCTGTGCGCAGGCTCTGTACAATTTCGAAGTAGGGGATGTGCGAGGTTACTCAAACTAGAGGGTGGCATGATGCATCATTGTACCCTGTTCTTCCCACTGGTAAAGTTGTGAGTCGTGCTTTTATTGATATTGTGAAAGAGTGGTGTGATTGGATAACCGAAATGAAAGGTAATAAAAGTCCCAATTCTCAGGATAGTGGAAAGTCGGTTGTTAGTATGCTGGCAACGTTAGCATATCTTAGTACAATTAATATTGACAAAAATAAAGACGCGGTTAACGAAAAGACTAGAGACGCGGTTGATGATAAAAATAAAGATTCGGTTGCTGGTTGTTCGACTCAAAAAATAAATATATTAAGTGATGCTAGGATACAGAAACCCGAACAAACAGCAACCGACCAATCGAAATATTTGGATTTTGAACAAATTCACAGCACAGACATACCGAGTTTCCATTATTCCAGCTTATCGGTGGCAGATATGCAAGAATTCGGAGATGTAGAAATGGAAAAATATTTCGCGGACATCAAGGGCTTCACCCCACCTCTGTTACCATATGCCCCCTTATGTGAAGACATAAGCAACGATGAAGCGGGTCCTTCATCGTTGAATAAGTCTTCCAAAAGGAAAGAATTGACACCGGTAAACTCCCCCAAAAAACAAAGGATGTCTACCACAAAAAGTGACGAAGTTGAGTCTAACGAATTTCCGTTGCTGAGAGGACTACTCACAAGACCTCTGGCATCGAAACAATCCGTCGATAGTCCGATTCCAACGGTAGTTCTATCTTCCGAAGATAGTTCACCGTCACCGGTAATTTTGGGAAGAGAGGTAGTGCAATCATCGGCCCCGGCTAACTCTCCCAAAAAACAGGAATCGGCCTCAAAAAATGACGGAGCCGGTTCCAACGAATTTTCGGTGTCCAGTGGGTCACCTGCAAGTCCCATCTCAGCAAAGCAATCCGTTGGTTTCACTTCTCCGAATCGATCGGTAGATCATTCTGAAGTGTTTTCTGGTAGAAGTTCATCGGTATCACCAATTTTGGGAAGTGGTAGAAGTGATGGCAGTGTTTGGTCACAAAATGCGGAAGAACAACATAAGAAAATTGTAGATGTTTTTTCGGATTTTGTTAACAAAAAAGCCCGAGCATATCTAGAACATCGAGAAGCTGCTGCAAAGGTCTCTGACGTTCAGAAATCGTTGCTGGCGTACGATACGGAGCTCGAAGAAATAAAAAATCGAAAGGAGGAGTTGAAACGACAATTGGAAGAGCTCGACGGACGCCAGCAACGAATTATGGGTGACAGTAATCAGCTTAGGCAAAGTTTGCCAACGCTGAAGGCCAAAGCAATTAAGTCGCAGCTCTCGCTCAATCGAGAGAGCAGACGACTTAAATTGCTGCAGGAGAAGGTTAAAGTTTTTATGGAGAAATGAATATGTGCGTGTGTGTATAGGTGTGTTTGCGTGTGAATATGATCCTTTTTTCCGATCCCAATTCCCTCGATTATTGTATTATATATAATTAAGATATTTGATACGAAATTATTTAATAATATTTGAATGTATATTTTTCATAGGATAGATTAAATTTTAAGTACATGTTAGTTGAGTGTGTTCGTATTTGTATTAGAGTGTAAATAAAGGTTTGTGTTTTTTAAAGTAGAAGGGGGGAGGGGGTATATATTCATATCGTATTTGTATACATAATTGGTTTTTAATTATTGTAATTATTAAAATGAATATTATCATTAAATAATATTTGAATGTGTATATTTAATAAGATAGATTAAGTTTAAGTACATGTTAGTATGTTCGTATTTGTAATAAATCATAAATAAAAAAATAAAATGTTGTTTTGGAGGGGGGAGGAGTTGTTGGGGGGGGAAAGACCCTCGTTCCGAGCAATTCGAGAAAAAAAAAAACTGGATACGTGGGTGAACTCGGATGGCCTCACACTAGGGCAGGGGTGGGGTAGGGGCTAACAAGGGGGGGGGGGGGTGTGGGGGGGAGGGGAAATCAACTGCGCACAAGTCAGGTAACTGGTTTAGGTATGCGACCAAAACGGAACTTTTAGGAAAGTGACAGAGAAAAGTTATGCGCAGTGGGTGGCATTAACCATGCTACCATACATGTCTATGATTCTCTGTCATATATGCACTGAAAATGTTCTCCAGACTAGAAAACTGGATGCGCATAGGTTTTTTATTGAATATATAGGTGCGCAGTTGGATTCACTACTTCCGTTATGTATTATATTACATGGCTGCTGATAAAAATATCACAATTTTCAAAGAAATATTCCCTCTCCAACCAACTAAAATACTCAAGAAAGATATGAAGTGTATATGAGAGCATTTTTAACAACAGGGGAGTGTTCGAAAAATGAATTTTCATTACTACGCATTTCTGTAAGCTCCCGTTTGCGCATTAAATCAAAATGGAGCTATTTCAAAATGTGGGGTAAAAATGTATGCGCAGTTGAAGGTTTTGGTTATATTTTGATACAATTCATATACATCACAACGAGTTTTGGTTAAATACCAACTATAGCTAGAAATAATGGATGCGCACTAGTTTTTCATTAAACATTTTGATGCACAGATGGGTATGCCACTTTCATTTTAATATATTACATACACTTTTTTATTAGAAAATATATATCTCACTGTTTGAAAGTATATTTTGAAGCTGAAATACACCCAGGAAAGCGAATATGTTTTATATGTGTGTCTGAAAATATGTTGCAATAGATATAAGAAATTTCAGAGTATTTAAAAAAATCTCACATGTTTAGTTAGTGACATCAGACATTTCCAAACACAGTTTCTTTGAAATGTACACGCTAGTAGTATTTATACCACTTGAATAATTTTTTTGAGCTATTATTCACTATAGAGCTATCGATCATCAAATGAATGAAACATATTTTCATTTAAAATATATATTTCAGTCTTTTTTCCCCTATTATTATGCTATACGTTATACAAATCTAATATAAACACCCCGACTCAAAGTCTAAAAGTCCAATCGCATGCCTCTTCCATTCGGATAACCTCTTCCCCGCCATCTTCTTCAGACAATTGCGCCGGACACCACAATGGCTTTGATCTGGTAAATTTTCCCAGTCCAATTCAATTGTTGAACAATCGCTGATGTCATCCGGCGGTTCGTATTCCTGAACAGAAACACGAGCAACACTTCCACACCGATGCACATCACTGGAACTGTCTGCAGGGCCATATTCCAGTATTCGGAAATTTGCAATCGCTCTGTAAAATTATATTTTTTTAAAACTTGTATTGCAAAACAGGCAAGTGTCAATTAGGCGCACTTGACAAACAGTCATTCCACAAGCCACACAGTCGTAATCGGGAATATTATTGAAGTCCGTTTTATAATGCAGATCTACATTGTTATAATGTCCACTATCGACTAATTCACTGTACAGCATGAAGCACTTGTGGCATAGAACCTTACGATCCTCGGTGGTTGTTACAACCATCCAGCATGAAATTATCGAACAATACATATTTCTACCGACATCCCTCACACTGTTTATATTTTTGAACACGCACCTATATTCACCATCTACATCAGGACCATCTTCGTACATCCCTTCATCCTCGCTAGAACCATCATCATCATCGTTAGCGGCAACTGCAATAGCTCCTTCTGCCGCAACATCTGCTTCTTCAACAACTTCCACTGCTGCAACTTCTTCAGCTATATCGTCCACTGCTGCAACTTCTTCAGCTATGTCATCGTCCACTTCTGCATCTTCTTCGACATGATTTATATCGATAGCCACTAGGTCTCGTAACACACTCATTCTATCATTTTGTTGAGCTGCCATTTCAATACGAACTACTCTGATATTTCAATGAAACTGATGCAGAGGTGGTATTCGTCCTCTCCTTATATGGTTTTTCCAATACTGTGAGGGGATGAAGGTCATTTCAAATTCGAAGGTCACCCGTTGCTCGAAGGTCGTTTGAGATGCGAAGGTCGTTTGGTGTTCGAAGGTCACTACATATTCGAAGGTCACTACATATTCGAAGGTCACTCCATATTCGAAGGTCACTACATATTCGAAGGTCACTCCATATTCGAAGGTCATTCAGTGCTCGAATGTCATTTGAAAGTCACTCAACATGAAGGTCACTGGACTTCAAGGCCTTCGGAGGATACCTAGGTGGAGGGTATATCGGATTGTATATAATGAGGGTCGCTGAATGAGGTGGATCATTCTATGCGATTCTTTATAGCACACAAGTTTCATCATTTCTAGATATGTCGACATCAAGAGAGTGGGATTCTAAGCCAAAAATTGCAGTGTATCCATTAGTGATTGATAAAAATTTGTCATGTCATAACTGTGACATTGCATGGCCACCGAGTTTTATCAATACCTGCACTGGATTGTGTCAAGCGTGTGAAAGAATAAACCCTCCGAAGACTCCAAAAAAAGTGACAAAACGGTTCGGTTTATGGACGGAATGCCGAAAGTGTGGTGAAAGAATGGACACCACAAACTTTGGTATTATTAGAGAAGACTGTAGGGATTGCAGAGCAGAGGAGACCTTGGATTTCCAGCGATGTACGAATTGTGACAGCTACCAAACAGACTGTTGGAAAAACCTATGCGAACAGTGTCGAATGGGGTTGACATTATGTGAATGTGTCGGGTTTTTTTTTCAAAGACAGAATAGACCATCTGCTCAAATGCTGGTGTTTGAACGAAGATCAGAGAGCCGAGCGGGAAGAGTTGAGGAAAACCCATGTGGTTCCAATAAGGAGATACATTTATGAAGTGATTGAACATCAATAAACACTTTGTATGACTAACGAAAAATAAAAAATTGCACCAAGTATTGTTCATTTTTTATTCATTTATAGTAATGAGAGAAACATTATATCAACGATTTCACTATAAATATATAACTCATAAAATTCACATATCGAATTAATATCAGTTTATGGCTACTTGATGAAAAAATACAGATATTCAATTATACTATCGAACTTTCATCAATCCATGAGTTTTTGTCGTTGGGAAACCCAAGCCATTTCACCATTACTTTCCCATGATTCCTCCTCAAAATTTTTTCCACCAAGTAAATGTCGGGCTGCTTCGTTTTACTCAACTCCATTTCATAAAAACAGCCCTTTATTGGTTTCTTATCCATGTCTTCAAGCTCATAGGTTACAGGCATTGTACTATTTACCTTAACAATTTTAAAAAGTTCAGTTGTGAAATTTGCTGTATAACCTTTATCGAATATGCTCTTGTACTTGCTTATTCGAACTACGTCTCCTATTTTGAATTTACTTCTTTTATATTTCGCATGTATTTTGGCGTGTTTATACAAATTCAGTTTCGTGGATGATGTCACTTCAACGGGCTTCATTCCAATGCTGCTATGAATTTTATTGTTGTACTGATCCGTTATGTGCGGAAGAATTTTCAACCACTTGTGATGCCCTTGAACTGAAAACTCTTTATACAACCAACTTTTCAATGTCCTAATAACTCGTTCCGCAATTGCCGCTTTTTTAGTACTGAATGTCGAATAATGATTGATCAGATGTTTCGCCATCAACGAGGAAAATTTTGTATTATAAAATTCAGTGCCTTGGTCGGATTGCAAGTTCTTCGGTGTGTACTTTGCGTCTTTCAACACACTCTCCATTGCTGCGGTAACGGATTTTCCCGTTTTATTTTTCAGCGGTCTTGACCATACAAACTTTGAATAACAGTTTATTACGATGAGGATATATCTATAACCTTTATTTTCTTTTGCATACGGCTGCATCTCCATCAGATCCATCTGCCATAAATCTGAAAACCCTTTAATTATGGTCTTCCTTCGTGGAAAATTTCGTCGAGCTGGCTTATGCAGTTCCTCAACAACTTGCCTTTTAGCGGTACTCATTTCAACTCTCTCTTACAGAAGTCGGTTCCCAGGAAGGCGGTAAAGCTAATTGCCCAGTCCTCCAGTGTTTAGGTGGAGCCTTGGTTGTTGACTGCTCTACTTTAACGATTCGCTTTTCTAAAGTATGGATTAACTGCTCCAGTTTGGAAATTTGCTCGATTGAGCTATCCGACTTCTTGCCGATGACAAATCTGAGTTCAGTAATTTTGGAATCAAAATATGCTCTCGCTTCACGAATTACTGATGATACTGATTCTCGCACAGCGGACAGGGTCAACACCTTAGTCTCTTTTATGCGGTCATCAACATAGCCCTTAGTGGTAGCATCTTTCGTGTCGGAGGGTTCACCAATATTCCACAGACGTTTATTCTGAATATTATAATTTCCATCTGCTGTGAGGATGAATCCAACTCCTGATCTTCCAACAATCACCTTCACACCACCCCGTCTACGACCAAATTTGTCGATTGTGTTATTCATCGTTGGAATATCTTCAGAAGAATGAACATAATTCACACACTCAGGAAATAATATACATACACGTTCAGTAGATTAAACCCTCTTCGCGCAATTCTTCTATTATTGATAATATTTCATTATCATGCCCTGTATGTCCAGCCATTTTTGAACTCCAAAGGAGTCGAAGCCTGTCGATTAATTCATCCAAGCTATTCCAATAAATGTAACTTATGGGTTTGTTTCCACCAAATAGTTTTCGGGATGGTATTTTCATTATTCCAGCACCTCCTATAGAAAGGTTTTCCAATGTGTTGTCTACAGATAATAATGGCTTGATTATTTTTTGATATTTCTTCCATTTATTAGGCAATAAACCCTGTGCTTGGTCGTGATTTTTATACGCTGCTTTTGTTAATCTGAGTATGTCACCATATGTATTCAGTTCAGTAGCAGACATATTTCCCGGAGGTACTTTCATGAATATCAACTTGTATAAGTTGGATGTTCCTTGGTAAGTACCAATGGTCCTACCATCTTTACTGAATACAATTCTTCCTTCAATAAAGTCTACATTGGAATCGCCCATTTTTAGCTTATTCGTAATGGGGTCTAACCGGACACCGAATATCGTATCATATGAAGAATTTCCAGATAACAACTTTTGAATATGGCTGGAGACTTCCCCATTGCTGTCCGCTACCTTTGGTGATTCGGGGTCTGTGGTTACCATTGAGGATGATGGTGTATGCATTATCGATGTTTCTTCAGCATTAAATTTCACATCTTTGTCATCACTTTCCATAAAATTCAATTTTGGGAGCGGGGTACTACTCTCTATGGATTTGGTAAATTTTTTTGAGTGGCTCACCACCGGTAAAGGATTTATTTTGGACGTATTAGATGATATAGTTTTCAGTGGTTCGATTATTGGTTCATATATTTTTGAAATCGCCACTTGGTTGCTTATGCGGTTATTTTTAATGTAATTAAATTTTTTTCGAACTGCCTCTGTTGCCTCAAATAATTTCCGTTTCAAATCTATTTCATCGCTTTTTTGTTCGTCCATAGTATTGACGTTTTGAATGCTAACGTATCACTGACCTGTTCAACTTCAGATTGAGCCAAATATCTAAAAAACATCAGAGATATATGAAATTGTCAAACCCTTTACGGTAACGACCTTCTTGTAGTTCTCTATCTTTGTCGATAACTAGAAATCCATATTTGTCATTCCAACATTTTGCACACATATCTTGAAACTGCTTAAACGTCATATCTGGCGATACATGATCAGAAAAAATGTGGTTGAGATTCATGTCATCCTGTTTGAATGTTACAATGAAATTTGAATTATCTCTGATCAATTGCTTCGGAACACGGGAATATGTTTGGGCTAGATAAAAACAGTCAACATTTTTATGGCGCCCCATACTAAAATATGCTCTAATAACATCTTGCTTTTCACACATAACATCATCAAAGATGAATACCGAATCAGGTTTAGCCTCTGATGGTTCTACTATTCCAGACGTGACATTTCCAAAAGTATAAAATCCCAATCCTTCAATCGGCTTCAACACTCCTCGTAAATACTCATATTTGGGTTGATATAGAGATTTTGAATAAACATACACATTCGCGAATCGCAATCCCAGTGGGTGAGTTAGTAAAGAAATCATCACATTTGTCTTCCCACAATTCGAAGGTCCAATAATGAGACCCCTAATTGATAATGGGAGGAGAGATCCATGGCGTCGTTCACTGTGCCTCCCCAGTCCATCATTTACTTTTTCGTCAAAATTATCGATTTTAAACTCTTGTTTCTGTTTCACAATGCGCATTGTACGACAGCTAGAGACTATATAAGTGCAGTGCTTCGCTGAATCTTTTATTTAAATGACAAAACTCAATCAGAAC
The DNA here is from genome assembly GCA_958298965.1 of Chrysolina haemoptera. NCBI lineage: Eukaryota > Metazoa > Arthropoda > Insecta > Coleoptera > Chrysomelidae > Chrysolina > Chrysolina haemoptera. Next base: position 19,420,813 of record OY282599.1, on the reverse strand, counting down.
GGTTGTAAACGTAAACAAGTGGGCGGTAGAGGTTTGGTTAATTCTCTAATCAATAAACTACCCATTGAGTTGCATCTACCTGGTGGTTATCAGTACTGTGGTCCTGGAACAAGATTACATAAGAGGTTGGCAAGAGGAGATCCCGGCATAAATAAACTAGATTTCGCATGCAAGGAGCACGATATTGCTTATTCACTGAATTCGGATCTCAACAGTAGGCACAAGGCAGACCAGAAGCTTGAAGAAGCTGCTTGGAGCAGATTCAAAGACAAAAACAAAAAGGTTCTGCTTGGTTGGTTACAAATATAATGAAGGGAAAGCGTCGATTTGGTATGGGATGCGAGTCAACTAAACCGTGTAAACAGGGAAATATTCGAGCTATGAGAAAAATTAAGAAGAAAAAAGCAAAAAATATTAGAAAGGTAGTAGCCTTCGGTTCTGGCATTGTAAGAAAGGTGCGAAATGTTTTACGTGAAGCAGGAGGAGGTAAAATTGTTGCAAATAATTTGAGAAAAGCCACCCAAATCGCGCTGAAAGCAGCCCGTAAATACACAAAAGAGGCAGGAGGAAAAAATAAAATTCGTACACCTCGGGTGATACCAATTCCCAAAGTTGGTGGACTTCTACCACTCATACCAATATTTGCTGGGTTATCAGCACTTGGCACTCTTACTGGAGCAGCAGCAGGTATAACTAAAGCAGTACAAGCAGCAAGAGCTAGTAGAGACCAGTTGAATGAGTCAAACCGCCACAATAAGTGCATGGAAGCTATTGCTCTCGGTAAAAGTGGCAAAGGAATGTATTTGAAACCGTACCGCAAAGGTCTAGGATTATATTTGAAGCATCAGAATTCAAAAAACCTATGAGTATGCCACCCCGGAGAGCTCTTTCTGACATTGACATCAAATTAATCGCTAAGAAAATGAAAATTACAAATTTTCGCGGTGTATTTATGCGTGACGATCTTCCACTTTCAGGACCGCATCGATGTGAATCCGCAGTAGTTAATTTAGATAGCCGATACGGCCCAGGAACACACTGGGTGGCATATAAAAAAAATGGAGGATCAGTGCAATACTATGACAGCTTTGGTGATTTACCTCCCCCCAAAGAACTAATTCGTTATTTTCACAGTGGACCAAAACCAGCTAGTGAAATTTGCTATAACTATGAGCGACACCAGCGGTTCAATACAGTGTGGTGTGGTCATTTGTGTCTGCAGTTTCTATACGGTAAGCCACTATGGACAAAACCCCTATCCAGGATAGAGAAAGCATAAAGAGGATGGCGCATTCATTAAATGCATATTCTAGACTACGTAGTTTGAATAAAATGAGTAAACAACAACTTTCTGATATGCCCAAAGAAGTGTTGATTGGATGTGCTGCTGGGGAAATTGCGGCAGTGTGGGATAAACTACCACCACACCTTCAAAATGATATTGATGTCTTGAAGTATCAGTACTGCCAGGAGCATTATAATGATGTTGATACTTGCAGTTCATCTGATGTGAATGATGGACCAATACCCCAAAAAATATTTTGTTGCTACTGTAATGTGAAGGATGTAAATGTAGTAGCAAAAAATGATGTTGACACCCATTTAACATCACCACCAAAAAAGAGACGGATGCTGTATCATTTCTGTTTCCAGCAATAAAATGTCCTGGAATACTAACAATTGAACAGTCATGTCACGAACGTTCTCGCTATCAGGAGACTCAAGCGAGTTGAGCGCTAACTTTTACCCACCAGTCGAATTGGATACGAGTAGCAGTTATGGTTTGGGTTTACATGGTTTTTATTCCTACAATTCAATTTTCAATGTTACTGTGAAGAATAATGTGATCAGCTATTCAAAACGAATCAATTCTCCACCCATAACCATTAAAATTCCACCTGGCGCTTATGAAATTGATGAAATCAATAAAGTTATACAGCGATCCATTAGATCTAAAGAGAAACTGGCTGAAAATGTCACCGAAAAGAATATGGATGATGTGTTTCTCCTACATCCAAACAACAATACTCTGAAATGTGAAATGCGATCGAAATATTACATCAACCTCTTACATGAAAACTCTATCGCTGGTCTTTTAGGATTCGAGCCTAAGGTCTTTGGTATCGGTGAAACACATGAATCAACATTACCTGTGAATATCAATAATGTGAGAATAATCCGTGTGGATTGTAACGTCACTTCTGGAGCGTATTTGAATGGTGAGGAATGTCACAGCATTTTCGAATTCGATATTGATGTCGAGCCAGGATACAAACTCACAAAGGAACCACGAAATATAATTTATATGCCAATCAAGCCCGAAGGCCGTCAGTATCTCGACAACATTACTCTGCGCATTTTGGACGATCGTGGGCATCTGATCGAGTTCAATGGTGAAAGAATAATTATAAAATTGGAGTTGAAAAAATTGTAATATTGACCTCTGCCAAGAAAATACAATGGGGTTTTGTTATAATGTCCGGCGATTGAAACCGAAACGGTGTATGTACAATGGGGTTGAGGATCATGCTGATATAAAGAAGAGAAAAATCATAAGCCGATTCATTTCACGTGAGCCCGTTAAACAATCAAGATATACCATCAGCTCTAGTAATCTAAACTTTCTGAAATCAATTGGCTTGAAGATCAGGAATACCAAGAAGAAATAAAATATGGCCGCTTTCACTACAAGCGATATGTTAGAAGTTTTTGAAGAGCCAATTTTCGATCATTCCCTGATTAGTTTGCATGAGCATACATATAAGCCGTATGGATCACCATATTATAAGAATTCGGACGAAATCAGAATTCCCATCAATTTTCAAGATCTAATTCTCGATATAGCAGATAGCTACATTTATATCGAGGGAAAATTCACACCTTCAGAGCCCAACAAACGATGTTATCTTTCCAATAATGCTCTGGCTTTCTTGTTTGATGAAATCCGCTACGAAATGGGTGGTGAACAAGTTGCAGTTGTACGAAAGCCAGGCATAACAACCACATTGAAAACTATGGTATCATTCGGAAAAACACATGAGAATAGTTTACTACCAATAGGTTGGGGTCTCAATCAGAATAAACAAGATAAACTGGATCCTGCAAGTAATTTTTTCAGCGGCAAACTGCCCCTAAAATACATTATGGGATTCGCTGAAGATTACACCAAGGGTATTTTGAATGTTAAGCAGGAACTCATTCTGATTATAGCTCGATCCTTCAAAAATTCATTCATAGGCGAGGTCGATGCTGAACTAGAAATCACAAAAATAGAATGGAGAATCAGACATATTGTACCAGAAGATCGCCAGAAATTGAAGCTCTTGAACCGAATTAATAAAAATAGTAGTGCCAAAGTCAAAATGGCCTACCGTATGTGGGATCTTTATGAGTTACCATCACTTCGTGATACAGCTTCAGACATATGGGCTGTGAAAACTACCAATAGCCTCGAAAGGCCTCGATTCATCATTATCGGGTTCCAAGACACAGATCATTCCGAAAATATTTCAAAAGATGCGACGAAGTTTATTAATGCAAATATAAATAATATCCGTTTATATTTGAATTCTGAAGTATTTCCATACGAACGTTGGAATCTGGATTTCGATAAAAAATTGGACTCTTCAGCCTACTATGCTTACGAAAATTTCCAACGCAGTTACTACAACAAGCCTATGAGTGAACCAATGATGGATATTGGAAGCTTCCGGAATAATCCTCTTTTCGTCATCGATTGCTCCCATCAACCTGATGCCATGAAGTCATCCACCGTCGACATCAAAATTGAGTTCGAAACCCGAAAGACAAAATTTCCCGCCAACACGAAAGTATATGCACTTATACTACACGATGCCTATTTGAGCTATAGTGCACTCAATGGTTCAATTCAGATTGGATTATCATAATATTTTATTGATATGTATCTTATTTTTCATATTTTGAATGTATCATAATATAGTAGTAAATAAAAAAAAATACTTTCAATGTTGTTTTTATTTATAAAATGAATATTAATATATGCATACTAAAAATAATTTTCTATGTAGACTGCAAAACTTCACCACTTTCACACACATTCCCTTCTTCTCCATCTGAGCTATACTCGTCTTTTCTCAGTTGATATTTTTCTGTTATATCTCCTGGTAAATATGCAATCAGGTCTGATAAAAATCTTCTCATTTCCGCTTCAATCATCTGCTTGCAATACTCATCCAAACTAATGAGTCCATAGGAATATTTGTTACACAACTTTACACCAAAGTCATATTTATTGCTGAACTCCAAAACTCGTCGGACCTCCTCAACATCAAAACAAATGTTCATATCATAATTTGCCGAATGTAGTGCATCCCAACTCAAATCATTCAATTCACAACGCAATCTTTCAATTGCAGAATCTATATCTACAGCCTCTGTCCACAACTCGCTGGAATATTGCATCCACATCTTTGTATGGAAGTTCTGAAAAATAAATAGTGACTATCAGTTTCAAATCATTATCACAAGCTATACCATACTCACCTTACGTTTTGAGTAGGTGGATTAACAATATTTTATATTCTACCATGAATTTACATATTATAATTATACTTTTACTCTATCACATCGAACTTTACTAACGATCGGGTTTTCGCACCAGAAAATTCCTGAGAACTCTGCCCTATATATGTTATTACCACTTTGGACTTTGATGAATTTATCATTTGAATAATCTCATCTGTTAATTGCTCGGTGACTCGTTTCGGAAGCCATGATTTGAATTTGACATTATCTTCCAACAGAATTACCTGAATAGATTTACCATATCTTGTAGAATACATTGCCATTTTTTCAACTTTATAAGCTTTACCGATCGTTAGTGATGTTATAGGTCTTTGTTCTAGAGTTTCTATGTGTTGAATAGCAGAATTTATTTTTTCAAAATCAAATTTTAGGGTATCCATTTTCGAATATGTAGAAATTATGGTAGAAAACTATAAAATATTTTCACCTGAATTGCGATGTGTTCCTTTTGGTGCACTATAGTTCGATGCCAACTCGGAAAAACTGATTATGAAGGCTCACTCTGGTACTATGGGCGGTGCAAACTGAATTCGTAAGTATCTACTCTCTAGCTTTTATAGCAATCGTTGAAGGGAAGGGGTATATTTGAGGTTGAAATGAATGAAGATAGAAAAATATTCAAGGTCACTTCAACCGAATATGTCAATGCTAAATTCATTTCAATACACCCTCTTACTCAATAGTCTTCAAAGATATCGGTCTACAGTGAAGGTCAACCAATTGAACAGTCATCCACTCTCAAGCTCAATTGATATCAAGGTTACACACTTTCAAGGTGGCCCATACTCAAATTCACCCTTCAAAATCCATGGTCACCAACTTTCAAGGTCATCAACCCCCAATGTCGACTACCCTCAAGGTCACCAACCACTAACCAGATCATCCTCTGAAGGTCATTCCCCAAGGTCACTCTCAAGGTCAGTGGTGGGGGGAGGTCCAGGATTGGCATAAACCCCCTACTATAAAGGATTAGCTGTTTTTGTTTTGGTAAGAAACCCAATTGATGTATACATGAACTAACTCATATATGTTTATTTCTCTGCTACGAATGCTTATCTTTTGCACTTAGCCAGATCTTCTCAGAACACCAACCCATAGTTTGTTCAAAGTAATAGTTAGGGACATTGGCTCTGGTTAGACGTAGGAATCATAGTGAGTGTCGCTAAGTGGAAGACACAGTTGATAATTCTGATTTGGAAATCGTTGAAAGAACTCCCTAAGAGAACTTATTTTGTTATTGATATAGAAACGGTTTTGGCATTTTATATAATTTTGTTTAATTCGACATTTTCCTTCGTGATTATTTGTAAAATCACCAGGAGACTTCCTGGCAAATTGCACTCATCAAATAGTTTTTTTTTATTTATTTATCTATATATATAGCCATTTATTTGGTTTTGTTTTATTTACATTTGAGATATTTTTATTATTTTTTTTTCTTAATAGATATCGTTTTTCCGACGGTCGATTATTATTTGTAAATTCCTTCACTACTCCCAAAAATACCTGAGCAAAGACTTGCAAAACCAAAAGACTGCCTCTTCGTGCAGGCAGCCGAATTCTAGCCCTTACGGCCAGGATAAACCAGATAGACCGAACTTTAATTTTTATTCCTATCTGGCGTCTCCGCACCAGATAATTTTTTTTTCTAACATCCTAAAAACCGCGGAGTGGTGATAGCATTGCTGCCAAATTATTTTTATCTGGGTTGTCCTGGGTCACAGAGGTTCTTTGAAAACCTTTAAGGAAATCTGGTCTGGGGAACTTTTCCTCAGATACCTGTAGAGTCAGTGTATCACCGAGAGAAAGAAGAAAAAGCAAAAATAAAGACTGGTACAGGTAAAACAGTTTTCCATAATTAAACTTAACGACCCTCTTAAAGGTCAGTACTTTTCGTGACGACAAGTTGATGCGTCACCTTGGGGTAAGGTTACACACCTACAAAAGGGGTACCCCCCAAGTTTAGTACAATTTGGTGACAGCGGTGGGATATATCGACATTTATTTGGATAAACCGAGTGAAATTTGGTGAAAACAGCTGTGAAATTTACTTGGAAAACCTAGTCACAATTTCACTAACAAGGGTTGTGGGATTTATTAGGAAAATAAACCCAGTATGTTCAACTAACTAAATATTGCTCAGAGATTATAGGAGAAAAAAATACAAAACTAAGGAGTAAGAGAGTAATTTCGGTGGCAAACGGGACTTTTATTTTTAAAGCTATAGTGTTGGAAAAACGAATATTCTATAAATTCTTTTGAATCATTCCTTAAGAAAAGACTAATTGCATATTTTTCTGTCTCGAGATACAGCGAGTTAATTTAAAAGGTTAAGTTCAAGTTCAGAAAGAAAGCCAATTCGAAGCAGAAAATTTTTGTTTGACTTTGTGAGTGTGTTGTTTATCTATTTATTTCTCATCGAAAGCGAAAGGTCTGAAAAATACATTTTCGGGCAAATCCGGTCAGATATATTTAGCTTTGAGTGTAGGGTCGAATTTTGTCGTTTTAATTAGTAGAAAAATCATTAATTTCAATATTTTGGTCACATTGGGCATTTTTTAGCCGCGTTCCTTGAGATTATACTCAACGGAAGAGTCAGTAACTTTAATAAAATAAATATCTTCAATTTTTCATATACATTTCTATATTTTTTTGTTGTTTTGTCTTTTTACCTGCCTTTTGCTGAGTAAATACATAATTTTATGTAAAGTAAAGAACAAGTCATTAGAAAACATATTCCTTCTCATTTTCAGAGATAGATTAATTTTGAGTTAGGGAAAATACGGTTTGATTTTTTTTTATCAGTTAGGGAATTACAGGGTAGGACGTCGTAGAAGAGGCCATAAAAACAAAGGTTTGAAACTGTCTTGATAACAGCACTCCAAAGTCTAATAACCCTTAGTGACTATAATATTCACCGGCAAGAGAAGAGGACACTGCAGATAGCTAGCTATTCCGGCTAGCTATACACGAAGGATAGTCGTGGGCTTGGGCTGACTTGCAGCTTAAGGAAAACTTGGTTGAAGTTTTCCATTTCAAATTATTGTAGGCGTCGGGAAAACAATTTTTAATGTACTCAGAATAATTCAATTGAATTTTTCTGCCGGGCGGAACGAAACGGTAATCGACAATTTGTCAATATTATTTTTGTAGCGGATTGAGTGTTTTGGGGAAACCAATTTCCCCTCGTACTGAGAATAATTCAGTTGAATTTTTCTCTCGGGTTTGTTTTGGCGGTTTTTTTTTAAGGTAGCGGACATTTTATATTTTGGCATTGACGTCATTTGTCATTATACGGAAAAGACAACTAGCGGAGTTTCGTTGAATTATACGGAAAAGAGAACTATAATCGATTAGAAGTCTTTGGTCTTAAATAAAAGGCAAAATAATTTTGGTTGCGCTCTTTGACGATTGATTTTTCCAATTTTTGTTTGGAGTTTTATTCGGTGACATTTTGACATTTGTTTTTATTTTTCTATACAGGGTGAAACGGAAGGGTAGTCTAAAACCCGTAAGGTCAATTAATGTTTTTTTTTTGATTTTCAATTTTTTTTTTGCGTTGAATCTTGATATACAGTGTGAAACGGAAGGGTAGTCTGAAACCCGGGAAGTCAATTAACACCTTAATTTTTTTTGATTTTTTCATTTTGTTCCGAATCTTGCTATACAGGGCGATACTGAAGGGTAGTCTGGAACCCGTAGAGACAATTAATTTTTTTATTTTTATTTTTTTTTATTTTTTGCTTTGAATCTTGATATACAGGGTGAAATTGAAGGGTAGTCCGAAACACGTAAGGTCCAATAATATTGTTAATTTGTTTTTGAGTTTTCATTTTTGTTTTGAATTTTGCTATACAGGGTGAAACTGAATGGTAGTCAAATAATACTGTCATTTTTTTTTATTTTGATTTTTTTTTGTTTTAAATCTTGCTGAAACTGAAACGTAATCGGAATTTAATAAAATCAAATAATTATTTATTTTTCTGATTTTGATTGTCATATACTACAGGGTGATACAGAAATTCAATTCGAAACCCGTAGAGAATATTAATTTTTTTTTAACTTTTGGTATTGTATACAAGGTGATTCGGAAGGTAGCTTAAGTCTGAGGACTCCATTGAATAATTTTTGTTTATATTGCGTATATTTGGTGGTAAACCCTAAGTCACCATGCAAACCGGTTCGGGAAATAACCCCCAGGCAGGAGGACCCGCCCCTGCCCCAGTTCTCCGGTTGCCCACTGTCTATTCGTTGGGAATGGTGGCAACCACATTGGATAGTTTTTCGGGTAAAGAGGTGGTTAGATACTTTGAAAAATTGGAATCGCGATCGAAATTGGACGGATGGACTCAAGAGGATACGGGGAAACTCTTTAAATTCAAACTCACCGGAGAAGCCTATAATTTTTTTAAGTCGGATACAGGGTTGGACGCTTTGACTTATCCTGAAATCAAAGCAAAATTTTTAGAAAAGTTTACCCCCATAAAATTACCAGGGGAAAGTCAGTGGAATCTTAGTAAGTGTTTCCAAAGGTCGGATGAGGATGTGTCGTCCTTTTGCACGAGGTTGAGGACACTAGGAGCGAAGTTACTGAAGGAAGATTTGCTGGGAGCCACAACGGAAGAAGAAGCGGGAGTCAAGAAGAAAAACCGGGAACTATTGTTGAATCAATTCAAAGTGGGACTGAGGAAGGATTTGATGAGAGAGGTGGGCATCCTCTTATTGAGGGAAGACAAGCTGGACCTAGAAAAAGCCGAGGAATTGGTGAAATTACAAGAAATGACCGCGATGATGTTGCAGGGAAGAGCAGGAAACTCAAGGGTATCGACAGTGGAGACAGAAAGGACTTGCTATGCATGCGGCAAAAAGGGACACGTCAAGGAAGATTGTCGGAGTTCTAAACCCCATAGGGGAAATTTCAGTTCAGAGGAAGACAAAAGATGTTACAACTGTGGAAGGTATGGCCACTTCGCTAGGGAATGTTACGGCATGAAGTACCAGGACAGAAGCCCAAATAGTTGTTTTGTGTGCCAAGAGAAAGGACATTGGGCGCAAGATTGCCCAAGGAACCGGAATCGAGGAAACGGAGGATACCCGACGAGAGGACAGAGTTCAGGCAGAGGGGGATTTCAACAGTATGCAGGAAGAAGAGACGGAGGTAGAAGAGAGGGTGAGAGACGAGATTGGAGACCATCTACTGGGGCTATCCCAAAGCGAAAACCCGAAGGTAGGTCAGGGCCGCAGGGACCACCAACCAATGACAAAAATCAAGAAAATTTAAACTAATAAGACCGAAATCATACTGCCAAGATGGAGGTCACAGAGAATACTGGCAGAAAACTTTTTATTCAAAAAGGTATCAAAATTTTCATAGACGACCACCCAGGTACCACCGGAGAGAAAAGGTGAAAATGGTTATTCCGGAAGTATCAGCTTTTACAATGAGAGACGTGCCGCATGTTATTAAAATATATTTGAATGGAATATCTTGCTATGCGTTGATAGACACGGGCGCAGCAGTTACGATAGTTCAGGAAGAGATGGTAGATAGAAGAAATATAGACCATAGTGAAGCAAATAGATTCCAGTTGTCAAGCGTGACGGGCCATCCCTTGAGAACAAGAGGAACTTCGAGGGTCATAATAGAAAGTGGAGATGGAAAATGGCGGAAAAATTGGAATGCCATAGTTTGCGGAAACCGCACGTTAGGAAACGTTCAAGCAATCCTAGGAAGAGATTTCCTGCAGGCCACTTGGGCCCACATCAGATATGGAACTTACCCAACAGTGAAAATTGAAAGAAAGATTTTCCAGCTTTTATACCCGGAAGAAATCGAGGACGCTAGAAGCAGTACCCCTAGGAATATTGGGAAGATTTGGAGGAGAGACAGATATACCAGAGGAAATAATTACTATAGATCTAGGCCTTATGAAGGTGGCCAAGGGAAGAGGATTAATGAAAAAAGAAGGTTGAAAAATAACAGAAGAGGGAGAAAAAGATTTTGGACAAACGTGAGAAGAAGAGAAGAAGATGAAGAAGTAAGCCAAGCGACGCCGAGGACGAGTCACCAAGAGAAGGAAGAATGGTGTCAACGAGTAGGAAAATTCTATGCGAATGAGGAAGACGGAAAAGCAGAGGAAGAACAGAAGATAGGGGAAGAAACGCCGCTGAGAGAAGACAAGGAAGAAGAGAAAAATATAATAGAAGTATGTCACATTGAAGTCCAAACTGAACCACCTTCGGAGGAGGCGAAAGTACCTGTCGAAGAGGAGGCCAAAGAGCTAGAAGAGAGATGGATGGAGACAGAAAAAGATGAGGTAAAAGAAACAGGAGAGGATTCCATGAGCCAAGGAGGCTCACAGCGACTTTGGGAGACAGATATCTTGCTAGAAGAAGACGTTATTATACCTGCAAGAACAGAAGCACTCGTGGCGGCAAAACTGAAGAAAGAAATAGAAGGAGGACTATTAGTATGCGAACCAGTGGACATAGGAGATGGTCAGGTCCACACGGCAACTATCGTGACGGAGAACGCTAGAAGAATCTGGGTACGAGTCATAAACACTTCATGCAAAGAGGTAAAATTAAGCAGAAAGAAAAAAGTAGCTACAGCGGTGTCGTGCGAGAAAATAGAAAAAGAGGTGATCAAGACGGATAGGACGATTGGCGTAGTTAAACTAGGAAATGAAGGACGAAGAAATAGCGGGTTTGTCTTGGATCATTTGGAGGAAGGTACGAAGAATAAGTTGAAGACTTTGATTCAAGAATATCAGGATCTATTTATAGATGAAGACGTGGTGAGAACCAGCACCACGAAAGTCAAGCATAGCATAACCTTGGAGCCAGGAGCACAACCTATATGCAAGGCACCATATAGAATACCTTACCATCAACGAGAAGTTTTGAAAAAAGAGATTGACAGACTACTGGAAGCGGAAGTTATTCGACCATCATATAGCCCTTGGTCAGCACCGGTGGTGTTGGTCACGAAGAAACTATCTAATGGGGACGAGAAAGTGAGGATGTGTATCGATTACAGAGGGCTCAACAGCGTGACGAAAAAGGAATATTATCCTTTACCAAATATTTCGGATCTGATCCAGGGATATAGTTCAGGGGACGAAGCCCTATTTTCCGTGATGGATGTCGCAGAAGCTTATCATCAGATAGACATGGAAGAAAAAGATATACCCCTCACAGGTTTTAGTACGTTTCAAGGGCACTACGAATATTTAAAAATGCCTTTTGGATTAGTCAATGCGCCGTCAACATTCCAGAGATTTATGAACATAACCTTGTCAGGCTTGACAGGAGACATATGCATGGTCTACCTAGATGACATCATAATTTTCAATTCTACTGGCGCCGAGGACCATATTGGAAGGTTAAGGAAGGTGTTTGAGAGGTTGAGAGAGGTCAACGTCAAATTGAAGCCAAGCAAGTGCAACTTTTTGTTAAAAAGGGTCAAATACCTAGGTCATATGATTACTCAAGATGGAGTATTTCCGGACCCCGAAAAGATAGAGGCAATACATCAGTTTCCGTTACCGAAGAACGTACGAGGAGTAAGATCATTTTTAGGACTAGTGAACTGGTATAGAAGGTTCATACCAAATGCTGCCGAGCTAATTGCTCCACTAACCAACCTGACGAAGAAAGAGGTGAAATTCGAACTGACACCTTCGGTGCTGGAAGCCATCCAGACCTTGAAGGAGACCTTGACATCAGATATGGTACTGGTCTTCCCCGATTTTACACAGCCCTTTGTAGTGGCTGCGGATGCGTCTGGATCAGGGGTGGGAGCAGTTCTTAGCCAAGTACGAGAGGGCTACGAAAGACCTATAGCATATGCCAGCCGAACCTTCAAAAAAGCCGAACAAAATTATGCCACAACAGAGAAAGAACTATTAGGAGTAGTATTTGGGATACAAACATTTCGATGCTACCTGTATGGAAGAAAGTTCACGGTCATATCGGACCATCGACCATTGAAGTGGCTTTTGACCCTAAAGGACCCCGGCTCAAGATTAGTGAGATGGGCATTAACTCTAGCCGAATATGATTTCTCGGTAATCCACAGGAAGGGAAGACTTCACGGAAACGCCGACGCACTGAGTCGAATGTACAACAAAGACGACCACTTTCTCGACCTAGAGTACGAGGAATTCGAGGAATACCGGAAACAACACCAGGTACCTAGAGCCAAGAACATCACTACTCGTCAAGGAGATTTATTCTCCGCTCCGGAAGATTGGGCGCTAGCCCATTGTGTTTCACAGGATTTTGCCATGGGAAAAGGAATTGCGCAACGATTCAAAAGCATATATGGTTCCGTGGACATTCTGAAACAACAAAACAAGAACCTTGGGGAAACAGCGGAATTGAATTTACCGGAACGAAATATCTATTATTTGATAACAAAAGCCGCCTATTATGAAAAACCCTCTTACAGAGCTATGTGGACAGTGCTAAAAGATCTCAGACATTGTTGTGAGAAAAACAAGGATGCCTATTTAGCTATCCCTAAGATAGGATGCGGATTGGATGGACTTTTATGGGACCAAGTGTTGGAAATGTTAGAATTCGTGTTCCATAATTCAACCATAAAAATTGTTATATACGAGGGCACCTCAAAAGTATGTGTTATTAAGGTGAATCAAGAACCGGACACGGGAATGATACCAGAGTGGGATCGCGAAGAATTACGAGCCGCACAGGAAAAGGACATTTTTTGTCAAGAGATTATTAAGCAAGTGAATGGTGATTGGGAAAAAGAAGAGGACTACTATATGACGAAAGATGGCATTTTATATCGCGCTGAAGAAGACGGAGATAAATTGATTGTTCCAAAGAAATTTACAGCTAGAGTTTTGGAAGATTTCCACGATTCACCGATGGCGGGACACGTAGGGCAACAGAAAACCCTATCTAGTTTGAAACGAAGATTCTTTTGGCCAAATATGCGCACTGAGGTAATCCACTATTGCGCCAGCTGTGAACCCTGCAGTAGAAGAAAGACATCCCCCCATTTGAAGAAAGCGCCACTCCAAAGGTTCACCCCGACTACCGAACCGTGGGAGCTGACATCTATGGACATTGTCGGACCATTGGTGACCTCCCTGAACGGAAACAGATACTTGTTGACATTCCAGGATTACTTCACCAAATACGTCGAAGCCGTCCCGCTACCAGACCAGAAAGCGGATACCATCGCACGAGCCTTCGTGGAACAGGTTATTGTGAGACATGGAACACCAAAGAAGCTGCTGACCGACCGAGGGGCAAATTTCACTTCCAGCCTCTTCAAAGAAACGTGCAAGGCCCTGGAGATCGAGAAAATACAGACGCAAGCTATGCACCGACGACGAATGGGCAAATAGAGAGGATGCACAGGGTGCTCAAAGACATGCTGTCCCATTATATCAGTGAGAGCCAACGAGACTGGGATAACTGGATCCCGTTCGTATTAATGGCCTATAGGGGAAGTACCCACAATTCCACGGGATATAGTCCCTATTTTCTACTCCATGGGAGGGATCAAGTACTCCCTGTAGATGCATTCATAAAATCAGGCAGAGTACGATACGACTACGACGAGAATTACGTAGCAGAATTCCTAGAAAGAATGAGGCAGGTATACACTAACGTATACCAAAATACCGAAAGGGAAAAGGCGAAGAGAATCAAGAGGTTCAATCGCAAGGCAGGAGAACAGGAGTTTGCCATAGGGGATCAAGTGTACATGAAGGACATGGCTGTTAAGAAAGGTTTATCAAGAAAATTGGTACCAAAATGGATTGGACCATACCGAATCATAGAAAAAAAGGGGCCGGTAACTTATAAAATCAAGAAATGCGGAGGAAGAGAGGAACAGATGGTTCACGTGAACAGATTGAAAACCTACGTGGCGAGGGAGGACCCTCTACCAGCGGAAGAAACCAGGAGCAGGGCAGAGAAATACCAAGAATCGGAAGATGACAGGGACCCGGAAGAAGAAATAGAAGAAAGGGCTAAGTCCTACCCAGGGATGATACCGCCGTACGTCGAGATACCGATACTGGGAAGTGACAGTGAGGAAAGTCGGGAAGCGGAAAGCGAGGACCAGTCGGCCAGTGAAGAAGATGGGATACTGGACGAACCAGCAGGTCCAGTAAGGCGATCCACGCGCGTCAGAAGGCCGCCAGATCGTTTCATGTACTAAATCAGCGTTGAGAAAGAGGAAATGAGATGGGTGACACTATATATCTAACTGAACTCCGACCCCAAATTCCTATCTCATGAAGCCGACCAAGGAAACCTTGACCGACCAGGAGTTTTAGTTTACGTCTAATTTTTTTCCGACAACAATGGGTATGATATGTTGTAGAGATAATATAATTTTTTTCTTCTGTTTCAGTAAAAAGAAATCAAACCAGGGACGGAGTTTGATTTTTATTGGTTTATAGGAGGAGGCGAGGCCACCTGGTAAAATTGGTGGTGACACAGACTTTTGTTTAGTAAACCAGACCAAGCATGGAGTATATTTTTAATGAGTTTATAGGTGAGGCGAGGCCACCCGATGAAGATGACGGTAGAGCAGATAATATTTTTTTCAGCAAAAGAAAACTGACCAGACAAGGAGTTTCATTTTTTTTGTTATAGGTGAGGCAAGGCCATCAAATGTGATGGTGTGTTAAGTAAGCCGAAGTAGTTTTTTTAGGGCCTTGCAGCGGAGGCCTAAGAATCATGCTGCCGGGAAGTGTGCCCACCGGGAGGGTAAAAGTCCCCCAAAGCATGGCACAAACCGTGGGGAAAAGGAAGGGAGTGACTCTGAGGTATGGGGCCCCGTTATTCATGACCGCAGCCTGGGACCCGGAGCTGGCGCCTGAAGCCCCGTTACTTATGACTCAGAGGACACTCCTAACATCACCTAATTTAGCGCACAGCTAAATAAAAAAAAAAAAATCCCTCACCCCTTTTCTTTTTATTTTATACGCTTTTATTAATTTTTTTTTCTTTTATTTTCATGTCGGTTATGTTTTTTCCCACATTTGTTACCACCTACTGACAAGTCAATTCAGTATACCCGTTCAGGTGTTTTGATTGGGATTGGTGTTTTTGTTTTGTATTGAAGTAATTTCTGTCTACATCGGGGTAACTGCTCCCTCATCTGAGCAGGCTGATTTCATTTATTTATTTTTCATTTTTTTTATCGATTGTTCATATAGGTGTCTGCACGACTGACTAGTAGTACAGACCGGGGTAACTGCTCCCTCATCTGAGCAGCCTAATATTAATTTAATTTTTTTTTAAAACATAAGTAGAGTCACACTCTACTTGATCACATCTGACCCCATTTTTTTTTGTTGGCCATCGGGCCTTATAAGTTTAAGGCAGAGAGCTAAGCTTGTTATCCGTAGGATACGGATATAAAGAGGCATGAATTATTGTATGTTGTGAACGTACTAGAGGTATATGAAAAGCTAGGTGAGGTATCGTACACCGAAGCTTGGGGAATTGGGATTCGTATTGACTATGTAAATTTTTTTTTCTTGTGTTTTTGTTTGATGTCTAATTACTCTGTTGTTGCAGGAATGGTAACGGATGCTGAGGAAGATCAAAACGGCGGTTTAGTATATAAGTAAATTATAAACTGGAGCCAAATAGAATAAGTAAATATTTAAGTGTGTCTTAGGGTAATCTGACCATACTATTTTATTGTCTAGATTTTTTTTTATTTTTTGTTTTGTAACCTGTTTTTTTAACCGAACATTCTTTCGTCAAACACGTGTATTCGAGAAGAAAGAAGGCAACATGGGGCCTAGTAGGCCAGCATTAATGGTGGTGGGGATAACCTACCTCCTGTATTCTGGATTCGTCACTCAGGTGAAGACCATCATTGCCTACGATTGTGATGACAAAGACACTGAAATTACAGCAGTTTCGATTCGCGACGTCGCGAGATGTCCAAGTATAGAAACGGCCTACCAAAGTGAAGCCGTGGACGTGAAAGTGATTCAGAGAGACGAATTCTCTCTTCAACATGTGTGGACTTGCCTAATCGAAGTCACACGCATCATAAGTCACTGTGGCATGCACAGTCACAGTTCCATAGTAGCCGGAGGCATTACTAACTTTGTCTACCGGGTTGGTGCGGAAGAGTGCCGTAACATACATCGATACCAAACCATTAATTTGTATCGTCAGAAGATTGGAGGGATAACGATGAATGGCACCACTACAGCCTCACTCACGTTAGAAGGAGTGGTGGACGCCGCGGGAACCTGCCAGGGGACAACCTACCACGAAAACGGACAAGTATGGAAAGATGTTGTTATCATAGCGACTGTCAAAATTCAAACGACGGACTACACCGCCAAAATCAAGACGGAGGAGAATGAAGTGAGCCTATTGGGAGGAGTCGTCTGCCCATACCTAAAGGGCTACTGCTTCGACACTACTATAGGGGAAGTTACATGGGATGCCACACCCTTGAGGACCTGTGAGGAGCAGCTGAGCTTGCTCTATCAGGGCAAGGCAGAAAAAGTAAGAAACCAAATTACTACTGAGCAAATTATAGTTGTGGAAGACAATACGAAGGTCTTTGCGGTTACCTTAGTGAAGAAGGTCAACCTCTGTCAGCTAGAGATCTGGCAGACCGAACATCCTAGGATATTGGTAGTAGAAGGGAACCAAGAGAAGTTTCTGATGCCGAAAGTGACAATTCTGCCGCACAATGCAGACCTCATGGCTTACATAAATAGCAAATTTCTATATGTGGAACAGGCATACACCAGGAAGCTGGATCGGCTGTATACAGACACCATCCACCGAAGATGTCTCATGCAGCGCGAGATACTGAAAAACAGATTACTAATGGCACCACTAGTTCCCAGCACCCTGAGTCAGTTGGTAAAAGAAAGCGGAGGATACGTAGGAAGAGTACTAGGCGAGGTCCTATACATAATGAAATGCGTACCCCGAGTAGTCACCATAAGACGAACCGAAAACTGCTACAATGAATTACCGATAATGATGAACAACGAGTCCAAATTCATGGCACACGTTACCAGAATAGTACAAGCCCACGCTGAAGAGGTGGACTGCAATAGCTTGATGCCCCCCCTTTATTTAATAGACGACCAATGGATGGGACTGAGCCCCTATCCAACCGTTAAGAGAAGACCGGAAGAACTAGCACCAGAAACAAGTCAGAGACTCACTTTCAAACCGATTCAACCCATGGGTTCCTTAGGCATTTACACGCAGGAAGAAATTAGTGCCGCGCAGAGGATACTCACTTTTGGGAACGAGCGAAAGGCTGTTGAAAACATTCTAGCTCGCAGAGTAGCTGGCCTTGAAACCAATAGTCAAGGTTTCTCCACAGTCAGCATTTTTGACGTCGCAGAGATGAAAGAATTAGCCCACAATACCATGCATCAAATTTGGGGCTGGTTCACTGACCTAGGACTTTTCATGAGTGGTCTGATGGGTTTTTATGCAATATTCAGAATGCTAAAGTACGGAATTGGAGTAGTCCTGAACGGAGTACACCTTTACCAAACAGTAGGATGCAGCGTCATAATACTAGCCAGCCTATGGAATACCCTAACCATGTGGATAACTCACCGATACCAAGTGAACCGCCAGCGAGACGAGCCAACTCCCCCTGCAGAATCACCAACCCCAATCGAGGAAGCGCCCGCCATAAATATATACCCACCAATACAACACTGGTCCGAGTGTCCACCAGTTACAACCGACCAGCCAAGATAATCCAGTTTCACAAATAGTAAATTCTCGCGCGAATGAACGGTACGCCGAAACAAGACAGTTATATTAACTCAGGGGCAAGTGAAAACCTCAACAATACCAATGTTCGGCAATGGTATAGTCAAACGTAGTCAAAAGTTTGACAACAGACATTCCGCGTACATAGTCATCAGAACGAGAGGAGGAGACCCAAATAGTCCTGAGATCAGCACGTGAAGGCTATTCCCTACCACCCAACGATCATTCTACAACACATGGCAGCGTGGAAATATGAGAAATATTGTAAAGTGCGCGCGAAAAGTGAGTAAATTTGTTAGTAGGATGCTGAATTCTATGTATTGAAACATTGGAAAAAAAAAATATTGTACTCTTATTCGACATTGGTTTTTTTTGTTATCTGTATTTTTTTTTTGGACCTCCCCAAATATTGAACAGGACCGGCTCTTTCAGAAAAGACAGTTTAGCGTTTGTTTTTGGTAAAGAAATATTTGAATTCAGTGCTTCTTCTATATACCAGGAGCGATCAGAAATGTCGGTCCCAATCAATAGTTTTGTCACCCTGACAAAAAGAAGGAAAAAGCATGGGCGTGCCCATACTTTTTCCAAGGGGATAAACATAGGTAAGAGTAAATTAAGTGAATTGAATAATATGAAAGTTGGTGGTGTTTTGGGAACGCTGTTCTGGAAAAGTTGTGGCATTGGGTATGCCCAAAACTTTTTGAAAGGAGGGAGTAATGTAACAATCGCCATATGGGTTATTTTATTTCTCAAATGCATAAAGTCATATCGAAAGACATTTAATTCGTGAAACAAATACAAAAATCTTAAAACTCGTTCCCATCGGAAATATCTCATTCACGACAAGAAAAAAAACACGTAATCTCCTTATAGAAATTGCGGCCTGTTGTTTAGTCTACCGCGGAAAAAGGCCATTTAAAATATCGAGTTCAGAATAGGGCCTTGTATTAATAGTAAGCAGATCAATGAATGAAACCATTGAGTCGGGAGACTGCTTAGTTGGAAAGCGATACACACGTCCTGACACTTACGAATTTTGCTGACGGGGGTCAGCTTGCATTAATTTTTAATTTAGGCACTGAACGTGGGAAATACTGATTCAGCAGAAAAATTCGACCATCTTGAATTGGGCGGGACTAATTCATTTTTCATCGTGAAGAAATCTGAATTATGGCCCAACGGACGAATGACTGATAATTTGGTTCCTGAGGGAGGACTCGAAAAATGGTACCTCCAACGAATGTTGGGAGGGGACCTCTGATCAGAAATGTCGAGGGAAAGTCAGTCAGGCGCGCGGTTCGGTAGAAATCAGTCAGAAAACTGAGTTTTCGTTTGTGGTCGGGAGGTCGGTTTATATCTGCACATTTTTCCAACGGTTTGTGTATAGTTTTATATCGAAAATTTGCCATCTTAGAAACATCCGAATTCTAGAATCTAAAATTGAAATTATTTCTTGTGATAAATTAAATATATAAAAGACGCGTCTATGACCGGGATTTCAAATAGAGTGTTTCATCCCAGACGATAAATACATAAAGGATTAGCTGTTTTTGTTTTGGTAAGAAACCCAATTGATGTATACATGAACTAACTCATATATGTTTATTTCTCTGCTACGAATGCTTATCTTTTGCACTTAGCCAGATCTTCTCAGAACACCAACCCATAGTTTGTTCAAAGTAATAGTTAGGGACATTGGCTCTGGTTAGACGTAGGAATCATAGTGAGTGTCGCTAAGTGGAAGACACAGTTGATAATTCTGATTTGGAAATCGTTGAAAGAACTCCCTAAGAGAACTTATTTTGTTATTGATATAGAAACGGTTTTGGCATTTTATATAATTTTGTTTAATTCGACATTTTCCTTCGTGATTATTTGTAAAATCACCAGGAGACTTCCTGGCAAATTGCACTCATCAAATAGTTTTTTTTTATTTATTTATCTATATATATAGCCATTTATTTGGTTTTGTTTTATTTACATTTGAGATATTTTTATTATTTTTTTTTCTTAATAGATATCGTTTTTCCGACGGTCGATTATTATTTGTAAATTCCTTCACTACTCCCAAAAATACCTGAGCAAAGACTTGCAAAACCAAAAGACTGCCTCTTCGTGCAGGCAGCCGAATTCTAGCCCTTACGGCCAGGATAAACCAGATAGACCGAACTTTAATTTTTATTCCTATCTGGCGTCTCCGCACCAGATAATTTTTTTTTCTAACATCCTAAAAACCGCGGAGTGGTGATAGCATTGCTGCCAAATTATTTTTATCTGGGTTGTCCTGGGTCACAGAGGTTCTTTGAAAACCTTTAAGGAAATCTGGTCTGGGGAACTTTTCCTCAGATACCTGTAGAGTCAGTGTATCACCGAGAGAAAGAAGAAAAAGCAAAAATAAAGACTGGTACAGGTAAAACAGTTTTCCATAATTAAACTTAACGACCCTCTTAAAGGTCAGTACTTTTCGTGACGACAAGTTGATGCGTCACCTTGGGGTAAGGTTACACACCTACAAAAGGGGTACCCCCCAAGTTTAGTACAGTAGATTTTTGAATTTTGAAGGAAAATTTATAATCTCTGACCCCGAACCCCCCCCAAACCAGTTTATAATCAAATCGGAGAATAATCACAAAACTCTTCCGCCATATTGGAGCCGCCATATTGAATTTATGAATTTTGACAAAAAATGCATTATCTTTGGCCCCGTAAACCCCCACATACCAATTTTGAATCGAATCGAACAATAATCACAAAACTCTTCTGCCATTTTGAAGCCGCTATCTTGAATTTCTCAATTTTGATGGAAGAATCATAATCTTCATCCAGAAAACCCCCAGATACAAATTTTAAATAGAATCAGATCATAATCACAAAACTAGTCCAATTTTGTTGGAAGAATCATAACTTCCGACCCCAAAAACCCCCAGAACAAATTTTGAATAGAACTGGATCATAATTACAAAACTCGTCTGCCATATTTGAGCCGCCATCCTGAATTTTTCAAATATGGACAGAAGAATCATAATTGCCGACCCTAAAAACCCCCACATACCAATTTTGAATGGAATAATAATAATAATAATGACAACACTCCCCCATAAACACTCGTAAAGTGTACCCAAAGGCATAGCCTGTGCTGGTAGAGGACGGCTATTATTATTATTTTCCGTGGCGCTCCGGGGCGACTTACAGATTTTTTGGTGGCTCATTCACTTTTTCAGCTGCAGGAAAAACCGGAAAACCTATAGCACCAAAATTATTCACCATTTTCGAGCTGCCATTTTGTTTTTTTTTTCTTTAACAAAATTTTATGATGCAGAATTATGTACACCTGCCAAATTTCAAATCAATCGGACGAATAGAAGT
Source organism: Chrysolina haemoptera (assembly GCA_958298965.1). Classification (NCBI taxonomy): domain Eukaryota; kingdom Metazoa; phylum Arthropoda; class Insecta; order Coleoptera; family Chrysomelidae; genus Chrysolina; species Chrysolina haemoptera. Next base: position 19,399,111 of record OY282599.1, on the reverse strand, counting down.
GTATCATATTTAATTTGAAAGTTTTGATTACAGATAGACACACAGACACCAGGACAGGTGAAACTAATTAAAAGCTTGTGAGATTTTTTTTACTGTGAGGGCAGTGGACAAAACTTCACCACTGGTCGCGTAAAAAAATTCCTTTGCTCGTTTTTAAAATTAGCTACGTTACGCACAACCCCGTCCCTACCCGGGTGAACCGCGGTCATTACAGCTAACGCCGGCCATTGGTATTTGGTACTCCTGACATAGGTACGCTGGCTATTGTGAGATCGGCTTTTCTAGAGAAAAGACGTTAGATTTTATTCGCAGTTATTTCCACCAAGTTGTTGAATTCCCATTCTAGAATTTTTGCTAAGTCCGTATGTATTTCATTCACGATTCCTCCCCATTAATTTCTGCTTTGACTGGCTGATATCGGAGCTTTGGAAGACAAAGCGGTATGAAGGGCATTATCATAACAATAACATACAATATTATAATAGTTATTTATGTCAAGGGAATTATGAGGGCCTTAATTACCGATGGCAAAGTTTGCGTCCCGAGGGCCTCTGGCACAAGGGACAGCAATTGCCTGAGGTTATTAAGGCTCATTAATTCCCGTGGTACATAGATAATTTTATTTCTGGCCGATTTCAATAAAATTTTGTTCATTTTTAAAACGGTAAAATGTACCAATTCATTACCTTCCCGGTATATTTGAATCAGGTACCGTTGATCATAGGAGTTTTCTTGTTGCTAGGTTGTTGCTATGTTACTTGTTTATAAACAGAACTTTGTTATCAAGCTGTGTTTGCGGTAAAAACGTGTTTTCTACCCCAAATATAATGGAAGATATTTTGAAAAAAGCTGAACAAGCAAGAGAATCATTAATTCCATCGAAAAGTGAAGCCGTATACCAAAAAGAATACAAGATATATCTGGACTGGCTGACACGGAAAAATGTTATGCCAAAAGATGTCACTGAAACTGTATTTCTGGCATATTTTCAAGAACTGGTAAGGAATTTTCTATGTTTTTCGATAGATTTGGTAGTAATTGTGTTTATTCGTTGCAGTCAGAAACGTATAGTCCGAATTCTTTATGGACTAAATGGTCAATGTTAAAATCGATGGTGATCATACATGAGAAACGAGATATCACCAAGTTCAATGAACTACAGGCTTTTTTGAAACGGAAGAGTAAGAGTTATAAGCCGAAAAAGTCTGCTGTTTCATCTCCTAAAGATGTTACCAGATTTCTAAAGGACGCTCCTAATGATATTCATTTATTGCATCAGGTAATTTTTTTCTGATTTTCCTTTTTGTGTGTATTTATGTCCTTTTTTTTGTTATAGGTTGTTTTGATTATGGGTTATTTTGGAGGATGCAGAAGTCAGGAACTTTTGAATATGAAGATATCGGATATAGAGGACCGGGATTCCGTTATGGTAGTGAACGTACCGGAAAGTAAAACTGGTGTATCGAAGAAATTTACAGTTGTGGATGAAAAAGAGTTCTCCGCTTTGCCTTTATTTAGACTTTATATGTCTTTGCGTCCTAAAGGTATAGAACGATTTTTTTTGAGCTTCCGACAAAATAAATGTACATCTCAGCCAATTGGAAAAAACATGTTTGGGAAAATCCCCAGCAAAATCGCAATGTATTTAGGATTGCCAAACCCATCTTCCTATACGGGACATTGCCTTCGTCGCACTTCTGCTACTGCTCTAGCCAATGCAGGAGCAACAATGACTAACTTAAAAAGACACGGAGGTTGGAAAAGTTCCACGGTGGCGAAGGGGTATTTGGAGGATAGCATTGAATTGAGAAATAAAACGGCGCGTATATTGTCTACTTTGCCATTACAAGAGGCAGGTACCTCGACTGTAGTGAACAGAAGCTCCAGCCATACAAAAGAAGAAATTGTTTTCAGTGGTGGAAGTAATTTTCAGGGAACATTTCAAAATTGTACATTTATTATTTGTAATGTCGTGAATAAATAAAATATGGTTCAGTTTTCATTTCATAAATATATACATATATATATATATATATATAATATTATTATTATTTTATTTTTACTTGTGAAAGGTAGAGGGAATTATAAAATCTATGTCCCAAGGGAGTTATGACCCTCTTTATTGATAGCGTAACTATGACGATATAAGCTTATAATATCCCGGTCAGAAATAAATGAATTAAACTAAGTTTGATCTAAATGGTGTAATTTTAGAGCACTACTTTTCGTAGAAAAGTGCATATGGCCTTTCCGCTCACAAGGGATTTTGATGAAATCGGAGAAACATGAGAATCGTTGTACTCGTGCCTAGTGCCTGTATGTGGATTCCTACATTAAGCAATGTGAATTGTAATGTCCGCTATAGGTAGTCGCGCTGTGATTCGACAGTGAGTACAAGTTATAGCGACAAGGTGCTACATTATCTACTGTATAGTTGCTTATATTTAATCCTTCTAGAGGAAAATCAATCGTGAGAAAACCTTTTGAAATGAATTACTAAAATTTAGGGAAATTTATGAATCGATAAAGACTTTGTGCATTTTCTTCTTTCTTTGCACTACGAACATGTCGGTTCATCATCATCATCCATAGTTTCTTCCCTAGTGAATGAAGCTAAACACTGGCAGAGTCTAAGGTGGCCTGTTCTTCGTGATATTGGAAGAAAAAGGTCCCATAATGTTTCGAACGTGACTGAACAGTGACCACAATATGTACATATGTACAATATGTTGATTTCAACCATTTCAACTGGCCAGCAAAGTTGTCTATTCTTAAGTATCTCGACCATGACTCTCTGGCCTTTTCACTGTTGCTTGATTTCTCGACAATTTCGGTCAGAATGAGTTTGGGCTTATTCGTTACTTTATTCACCCTAGCAGGTAACGTAAAAACTCCTGGGCATCTTGCTGTGCATAACTGATGAAACGTGATGCAAATCTTTGAATTTCACTTTTCAAGATGACCGTATCAACCTCTCGATCCGACGAATCTTCTGACCACAGTTCCTCGATCAATTCGTCAAATGCTTTGATTAAATTTCCCTTCATTTCAGAGATACTGGTGTTAATATTCCTTTTGTAGGCAATTTCATTCAAATACTCCAGTAACCATCTAATATTCGACAAACACTGGATAACACTATTCATGAAGCAAGTGTTATCAATATTTTTCAATTTCTAAGACCGAGTGTTTTGGCAGTATTTATCCCGGGACTGTTGGTACTGAAGTTATTCCCGCTGCTTTCACCATTGTCATCTTCTTTCGAGTTGGCAGTAATGAACAGTAATTTAACGGGGAAAAAATCCCTACCAAAAATGAGGTAAAAAAACTAGGTCTCTGGATAGACTCAGAACTTAGAATCACAAATTGTTATTTATGCAAAAAGTAGGTGTTTATATCATTCGACGTGAAATTGTTCAACGAGGCCATCAGGCCGGCTTGGACAACACGTCGAGTGCAATAAACTCTTTTTGCACGAGTTTCATACAATATTTTTTTTACGTTCATGCAAAAACCAGAAAATGTTTCATTTAGGTGGCACTAAACTGTAAGGAAGACATTGTTTGTTTAAATCTATCTGCTAAAAGTAATTCAAAAACATTTTGTGTAATTCAGATGAGGAAATAATTCTATTTTTAACAAATTGCATTTTCTATTAATTTCATAGACCATTCTATAATGAATATGATGAAACATGCAACTATTTAAAACGTAATACAATCTCACAGAAAATGGGCTAAATTTGGCGTCGATTTGAAAGTTTATGTCTGTCATGATGTCAGAACGCTATAGTAGAATGACAGATGAGTGCAATAAAGTCTTTATTGCACTCAGTGCAATAAAGAGACAGTTTTTCCACCAAATTTAGTTCAATAAAGTTTTGTTTTTTGCATGAACGTAGAAAAACATGTTTATCAACTCTGTCGTAGTTCTTATAATATTTTAAAACAGCTTTACCCCTATCGACAAGCTATGAACTCTCATCTGAAACTTCACGTATGTAAGTCTCTGATCCTCTCGAAAATTGCATATTGTGATTGCGTATATGGGCCAGCACTTTTACTAGGACAGTAATCGTTTGCAAAAAATACAGAACTCCTGTTTGAGACTGTCTTATGGATTAGGGAAATATGATCACATTAACCAAACTTTATGGGTAGGCTGAGATTATTAGATGTGCGAAAATTACATTTACTCAATCTCACCCACAGAATCTTAAAAAAGCAAACACCTCCGTACCTATATGACAAACTCATTAAAATAGACAACATTAGTGAATATCGTACTATATAGTTCCTTCTCGTATAATGCTTGTAAATTTTATAATCAACTACCACCTGAATTCTATGACTATACGATTGTGAACTTCAAAAGAAAGTTGAAATCATCATTATTAACGACACAATGTCCAACCTGAATGTATTCAACCCCTGTCAATTCCCATGGACCATGTATCTCATTTTCTTTCTATTATTAATTATTATATTATATTATTTATACAGTGACCGCCAATGTACCACATGGGAAAAAAGTTCATTATTGGAGTACTGGAAAAAAGACTCTTGGGAAAAGTTTGGGTATGTCCGATAACCTAAAAATAGATTTTGACACATGTCACGTGATCGCTGATATGGCGGCAAATTGAAAAAAATTACTAGGAATAGGCAAAAAGTCGGGTAAAATGGCAATATATCGAAAAAAGTTACTGAAAAAAGTTGCTTAGAAATCAATTTTATACACACATACGAAGTTTTAAAAAATAATGTGAGAATATTGACAATAGCAATTTTTTTATATTTTTCTAGCTGTAGAAAAATATCAAATTATTTTCTTATGAATAGCTTGACCATACTGAAATATTTGTATTCCGATGAAAATAACAAAACTTTCTCATTTTTTCGACATCAGAGAACACTAAATTAAAAAAAATTAATTTTGTCAGAACCCTTGCTGTTACATTGGTTCCTATCTAACAGTTATATCACTATCCGCTATTATTGCGATGATAGGAAAATCCAAAAATATCATGTTTTTTCCGATTATAATTAATTTTTGATGATAATCATGCACGAACGTTTCACTTCGCACATAATCTTAAAAATTGTGTGTCAAATTAAAGAGACTAGACTTTTCAACTTTGCATGCGAAGTGAATCGCTCTGGCACGATTATCATCGAAACTTGATTATAGGAAAACACCATGTTTCTGAAGTGTCATGTCATCACAATGGTTGTGGAATTCTGATATAACTGTTAGATACGAACCAATGTAACAGCCAGGGTATTAACAAAATCCATTTTTTTTAATTTAGTGCTCACTGGTGTAGAGAAAATGAGAAAGTTTTGTCATTATCATTGAAATACAAATGTTTCAGTATGGTCAAACTATTCATAGAATGATAATTTGATATTTTTATACAGGTTGGAAAATATTTAAAAAAATTGCTATTTTCAATTTTCTCTCATTATCTTTTAACTTTTTCAAATAACTTTTTTCAATATCTTGCCATTTTACCCCACTTTTTGCCTTTTCATAGTAATTTTTTTCAATTTGCCGGCATATCAGCGATCACGTGACATGTGTCGATTTTAAGGTTATGGACATGCACAAACTTTTCCCAAGAATTTTTTTTTCGTATACTCTAATAATAAACTTTTTTCCTATATGGTACATACTTTTTGGCGGTCACTGTATTTAAATGTCATTTCCCATTTCTCAGTATTGTGTGTGTGAGAGTCTATTTCTTGCACAATGAGTATATAATTATCCAAAAGTGTATTATTATGAATATTTTGATTTTGTTTTTGTAAAATGAATTTGTCCGCTATTATTTATCCTACCACCTGGTTAAGTTGAAAAACACCTTTGGGTGATACTTCGCCATTTCATCTATGTCTTTCCCAACTTATGTTCATTTTATGTTGCATGGATGAATAAAGACGATTTATTATTATTATTATTATTATAAAGTGGTTTCATCTGTTACTGTCGCCTGATAACGAACATGAGTTGAGGCTGCCGGACATAACTTGTGCATAACTTGAAGGTATATCAGATCTTTTGAATTTTGAAGATGCCGATTCAATTTCTCCAAAAGATGGCAGATTTATGCAAGACGTCCATGCTGAATATCAACTATTCTGGTGGATATATTCAGCACTATCTTATAATAATTATGAAGTGATTATTTCTAAACAAACCGCTGTATTACCGTCGAAATGAAGTTTATCATCAGAATCTGATGATTTTCACAATCACAGTTATATATATATATATATATATGTTTGAAATTAGTAATCATAATGTTATCTACCATAATACATTCATTTGTAGCCACATGGAAACACGATGCATTTGAAGGTAAAAAACTCTTGAGTTATGTTAATGAATTCATTCATTATCTTGAATGAAACCGGTCTTGTTTGAAAATGATAAGAACTTCATACATTTTCTTATCAATAATGGTTGTCACATAGTATGTGCACATTTCAGTTCCGTTTGTTCTGAAATTTTTATCAAGAATTAAAATATGACCTGTTATATTCCGCAGACGATTACAGCAACAGAAAAAAGTTTTTGCGCCCTGTTTTCATTTCCATTATAAAACTCTTTATCCTTAATTGAACTGCTCTGAGTTCGCCGAATATACAATGCTGTTGACGAGGTAATTTATTATTTCTCATTTGCATTCGCATGACACAGCCTGCTTATCACCTTCAACTCATCTCTGAATTCGCGTTAATTGAGACTGAAATTTAAATTTTTGGTGCGATCTGTGATTCCTATCACTCTCAAGCTTCATTAGGGTAATCCTTTCGCTTCCTGACTTCAAAGTAGTGAAATTACGCTGCACAAAGCTCCGTTATCGACTGAAATTGAATATTCCTTTTGTCAAATACTGAAAAATGAGGTTGGAGTTATAAACAGAAATAATATCCCGACAAAACGCAGAATTTTCAAAACATACTTTCACCATGATGACAGGAAAACTGTGATGTATGAAAATACCACGAGAGCTTGCTTAGTCGTTACTAGGTGGAGCCAAAGTGATTTATAGGAGAATTTTGACTAGCGTTTTGCAAATTTTATTGAAAGGAAGTTGAAAGCACAAATTATAACCCAAAACCTGAAAATGTATTAGGCGAATAACGAACGAGGAAGAAGGGTAAACAGGGTGTAATCTAACCTCTTGCACTCTCGTGAAGGACGGGTGTATAATGCCATTTCATAACGAATGGGAGGTGTAAAAATTCGAAAAAAAATTGTGGAAAGTTTAAATTGTGTTGGAAAATTCGTCAAAATTTTGGGAACCGCTGTCCGCCAAACGTCAGCTGACCGGAGCAGAGCCACTATAATACTGGAACTGCCGGATGGAAAAAACTGTGTAATTTCAAACAGCGGTTTCCAAGATTTTCTGAATTTTTCAACAAAATTTAAAATTCGTACCATTCGTTATAAAATAGCATTATACACCCGTCCTTCACGGAAGCGCAAGAGGTTAGATTACACCCTGTTTATAGACACTCACCCCGTAAATAGCAGAGAACAAGAAATCCTGAACAAAATTTGCACTCTACAAATCTGAGTACAATCAACTACCAAGGTATTTTTAAGTAGCCATGAGATTCCGAAATATTGGTAATACATCGTTCACTTAGTGTAGCAGTGGATATACAACAACCAGTTACTTTCACGAACCTTTGAAAGCAAATTTTCAGTGATTTTAAAACACCCCCATGAACCTTGAATTGCCGTTTGAATATTTGAATATATTTGAATATATTTGAATGCGTAGAAATTGAACACATACATTTTACGATCTAACCAGAATATTGGGTGATTAGTAATAGTACTTCTACCCTAAATCAACTAGACTATTATTTTGAACAAAATAATAATAAATTTATATCAAATTTTGTGACACAATTCTTGTCATTAGCCTGTGATATCAGCTAAAGTGTAAATATTTTTAGTTGGGGATTTTTCTTTCTTGGGATTTTGTATATGCAAGGAATTATTATAATATTATATATTATATTTTTCGGTGTTTTTTTCTGGGGATTTGCGTCCGGGATTTTTTTATGGTGGCTTATCTTCCTTGATACCATTATTACAATAGTTGCCAAGCTCTTTCGGCTATTGGGACATCATCAGTGCAACACCTGCAAGTAAGTATATAAAATATTGAAAAAAATTCCAGATGTTTTTATTTCAAGAAAACATTTGGAATTATCGAGTATCTATTTATACATAAATATTCAATGAAAATCGACATAACCAAGTACCAAGTTTCGCGTGGAGTGCCTGGTCCCGTCGATTGTCGGTAAAATTCACCCACTTCAAATTGAACATGCAGCGCGCGGAGTGAGACTCCGGTGTACAGTCACGGCGCGAAATCATTCGGTTGTTCAGAGAACAACAATAAAAAATCTTGGACATAAGACAATTACACTTTTTCATCACCCGCCTAAAATATCACGGCACAAAGCATCTCAACCATTTACCTACCCACAATTACAATACAGGAAAAAAAATAAGTATATACCACCGTTAATGGTCAAAGCTACGACACAGAGAATGTACCTCTAATTAGCGACCAAGTTATAGAATAGCATTTCTAGAAAATTTAAACAACGATTTAGAGAGTCCATAAACAAAAATCTTAGAAATATGATCGTCTTTCTTTGATGACTGAAAAAATTTGAAAAAATAATTCAATAAATGAAAACAATATGCTTGTTCACAATGAATATTTTATTTTAATTTATTATATGTATGTATGTGTGTATAGGTGTGTCACTGATTGTTCATTTTTTTATCACCATTTTATATAATTTTTTTGAATTATTTCACTTATACCATTCTATTGTGTTCTTAATTATCTATCATTTATTTTTATATTTTTTATTTCTGACTTTCACCCAATTTTATCTATGTACTGTACCCAGCTCACATATCTAATTTTTTATAATTTTATAATTTTGTATTGAATCGCAATGATCATTTTAACTTTATTTTATGTATATGCGTGTATAGGTGTGTGACTGATAGTTTTATTCATTTATTACTATTATTCATTATATAAAATTTTCATAGTTTTACTTACATATTATTTTTATACAGTTTATATCGTTTGTATATTTGTGAAACAAGTGCATTAGCGATATTTTTGAGTACATGTTTGTATATTTAATATAATCAATGTGAACAAAGCTTATTATTATTATTAATACAATTTAGGTTTGCAATGCCAATATGTCATGGTCAAACGATGCAATATTGAAATTTTTGAATTTATATGAACAAGAACCGATAATTCGGAACCTCAAGCTTGAAGGTCACCAAGACAGAAATGCTGTGCATGATTGTTAGATGCGAATCCAAAGGAACTTTAGTATCATATGCATAAATAATCAACGAATTGAAAAAGAAGAAATACTAATGACTAGCTTCCGAAAATCACAAACCAAAGTAAGCATGAAGACTAGCACATGGCCAAATTTCTGCAGTCCAAGTCCGAGAGAAACCAAAATTTCAGAGGTAAGTGAGTACTCGAGTTATGTTGAAAAAAAAAACTATCCTTAAAAAGTGGCTATGTTTCATATAGAAAATTTTATTTAAGAAAATGATTATTTTATTGAAGTTAATATGAGTTACAATCATTAATCATCACTAACAATCCAGCCATTGTACCGCGCCACAAAGATTCTGCAAAGACTTTTTGGCTTCAAGTCTTGCTTGTCTGGGCACTTTCTTTGTAACAAATTATCACTTAATGAAATATAATAACAAGATGCATCCGTTCATTCCGTTCTCGAATGGACAATGGAGAAGACCCACGCGCGGCGCGAACCACAGCCAACTTCTCAGTCAACAGGCCGTGAGATCGTGAGCGTCCAGGCACGCATCGGCGTGGCACTGCGTACTCCGCACTCCACGCGCGTCACTCCACACGCCGTGTAATAGACTCTTTACACAAAAAAATAAAGGAAAACACGGGTAAGGCGGTTCCAAAATAAAATAATGAACAGTGAGATGTGAGATATATATAGCTTGGCAAATCTATAAAGGAATATCGATAAACGTATGATGTGCGAGAATTAGAATGAGGAAGTATTCGGATGATAAGGGTGATAGTATAAATTGTACATTCAGTTAGAATGTATATTGAGCTCTTCTGCTACCGCGCATTAATAAGCTTGCCGATTTCAAATAACTTCATAGATTTGCCAAGCTGTAATATATTTAATATACAGGGTTATGATAAAGTAATGCACAAAATTCATAAAACGTACATCGATCACTTTTGAAAAAAATGCAAAAACACGTCAAACTGTTTTTTTATTCCGCATCTTTTGACATAAGTTACAAAAATAAAACGTCAAAGTTGTCAAAGTTATGACGTCATCAACAATTTTTTTTTAATAGGAAGCTAAGATTTTTATTACATTATGTGATAGAGCTTGTGTTTTTACACAAGGGAAAAATAGTTGCAGTAGGGCTCACATAAGAAAAAAAAAGAGAAAATGAATAAACAACGAAATAAACGTAAGTTTCGTAATAACTTTTCAATTAACTAAACAGTCCATTAAACCAAAACTATTTTTTATAGGAATTGTTCAAACTGTGTCCCGTTTACTAACTGACACAGGCCAAGACGATGGTAGACCGCATTTATAGAGTTTTCGATCATCTGCGGAGTTATACGAGTCATTTCGTATCTAATTCGTTCCATTAAGTCTTCTAAATTGTCTGGCCGGTTAATGTAGACCCGACTTTTCAAATGTCCCCACAGAAAAAAATCAAGGGGGGTTAAATCAGGTGACCTAGGTGGCCACTCCATTGGTTCACGTCTTCCAATCCACCGTCCTTCAAACTGGTTATCCAGAAACCTTCGAACAGTATGACCATAATGTGGTGGTGCGCCATCTTGTTGGAACCAAATACTGGGATCCAAGTTGTCCCCATTATTTGGATCCGGAAATGCCGCAAGTAGGTCCGGAAGCACTGCCATACGAAGATGTTCCAAATATCGTTCAGCTGTTAAATTCCCGCGAGAGTAATAAGGACCAATAAATCTTCCCCGGACGATTCCTACCCAAACATTAATTTTTTGGGGACGCTGGGTGTGTTTTGTCTGCATCCAGTGGGGATTTTCCCGAGCCCAGTAGCGAGAATTGTGTCGATTTACAGAACCACTTAGACAAAACGTTGCCTCATCGGAAAATACTACACTATTAAGAAAATTTGGATTTTCGTCACAATGCCGCATGAAGATTTCACAAAATTCCAAACGTCTGTCCGGATCATCTTCTGAGAGTTCGTGAACAAGATGAACTTTGTATGGGTGTAGTTTTTATTTTTTTAACATCTTTACTACAAACGACTGACTAACATTTTCTTGTAAGACAAGTTCTGTTGTAGTTGCGTGAGGGTGTTCTTCTACTGACAGCAAAATATCTAACTTCACATCGTCGCTTATTCCTGGTCGTCCAGATTTGGGAGCATCCCTCACGCTTCCCGTTGCATCAAATTTTGCAACAATTCTGCTTACTGTGCTTCTAGCAATTGGAAGTCTTTCAAAATGTGTTGCGTTAAATAAAGCACATGCTTCTTCATGACTTCGATCGCCGTAACCTACCATCATTAGAATTTCTATCCTTTCTCTTTCGGTTAAACGAGCCATAATAATAAAACTGTTGTGACACTAATTGTACGACTGACACTGACAAATCTTTGTTTTAGTAAAACAATTGAAAAACTTTATAAGAACAAATGTTCTTACTAGATAAGTTTAAGTTTGACCTCTTTTTATAATTGGTTTTGTTATTTCGGTTTTTATTCCTTTTCTCGTTTTTTTTCTTATGTGAGCCCTACTGCAACTATTTTTCCCTTGTGTAAAACCACAAGCTCTATCACATAATGTAATAAAAATCTTAACTTCCCATTAAAAAAAATTGTTGATGACGTCATAACTTTGACAACTTTGACGTGTTATTTTTTTAACTTATGTCAAAAGATGCGGAATAAAAAAAACAGTTTGACGTGTTTTTGCATTTTTGTCAAAAGTGATCGTTGTACGTTTTATGAATTTTGTGCATTACTTTATCATAACCCTGTATTTATGTGTTCATCAGTAGTAAAGTAATTCAGTTGCACTTCAGTATTAGCGGAGTATAGTTGTTTTGTTCTTCATATCGTGGTTGTGACGTTGTGAGTTTGAAGGGCGGTCCCTCAGTCATAGCACCTGGCGTCAAATTACCAAATTACCACTGCATTGACATTAGGTTCATATCCAATGAAATTTGAGAGTTAAATTTGATAATTGATTAGTGACTACTTTGCTCACTAAGGAGACTTAAACTTTCTGCAGAGAACTTTCCAGGATGGTTATAATAATCTGGTTCCCAGGTAAAGCTCAATCTTCAATTTTTCGGAGAACATCGTGAGAGCCATGCATACCTATTTTTTGATGTCGATATATGTTATGTTACTGCCGTGAATATTTTTATTCCCTTTCGCAACACTTACTTCATAGTCAGAAATAAATGTGTTGGTATAACATTTGTAAATCAAATATTTATAAGCTATTGTTTCCGAATAAAATACGAATTGGCCGTTTGACTAGATTTTGTTGTTATTCGAATCTGCTGCCGCAAACAATTTTCGTAAAATAAATTACTCGTATTTTGATATTGAAATATTATATGTATACTCTCAGGCACAAAACTATACAAATAAAAGTGCACTTTTCGGCAGTTGCAAAAAAACATATATTTGAACGATTTAACACATTTAGTTTCAGGCTGGTTATTACAGTGAGTATTTTATGTTTAATATCAAACACTCTGTGGTGCATTTTCAGTCCCTAATATCTACGGAATTTGTATTCATTATCCTGCTTTAATCCTTAAATTCCTTTCCTCTCGAAAATAATTAGTAGGGATAGTTATGCAGAGTAGTTGTAAATCATGCCAATCAAATTATGCATACCATCGACAGATTGATGCATTTGATTGTCGTTTGGAATTTATGGTAATTATACAAAGCTCTCCACGTTTATCAACAATGAAATACCGCTTGCTCTGTTGCTATTGCTCACTAATTAAATACCCACAGAATGAACACTGAATGATAGCCGCGATAAAATGATTTTGCCGTAGCCATTGAGTCATTTTCATTCCTTAAATATGTCATTATTCAAAAGCGTAAAGTTTAATGAATATCAACATTACAATAAACCTTGAACTGATAGAGCTGATATTTGATAAAAATCCATATGATAGAGCTGATATTTGATAAAAATCCATATTATCTTCTATAATGAAACTTAATATTTAACGATTGTCGTGGACATAATAGGTACTTACTTTTTTCCTGACACACGTTGGCAGCTGGATCAACAGTTGCTTCACGGATAGATATCAGAAAACGAAAGTTAATGGTGAAGGCTCAGATGCGCTTACGACTTATGAAGTTCCACGGGGAACTGTATAAGGACCGTTATTGTTTATATTGTATATCAATTACTCATCTCAGAAAATATAATCCGTAAAAAATTGAAAGGTAATACAATAAACAATAAATGTAAATAAAAAGTCAACATGAACTCAACATCCAACAACTATCAACGGTGTAAATTAGACCAGTACAGATAGACATGAAAAATCGAAAATTTAACGATTATTCCAAAAGTTTCAAAACTCTGGTCAAGTGATCGGTACATCGAGAAAGCAATAAATCTCAGTTTGTAACCTCTTCCGAAGTACGCAACATCGTCAAAATAGCAATTAACTTGAATTTTGCTGTATAGTCGTTGAAAATTCCAAAAGTTCTGCAAACTTTGAGTAATATTGAATAATAATAATAATAAAATTTATTCCAGTAGGATAATTTTTACATGAAATTGGAAAGGTCAACAGAGAGTGGTAATATATAGAAATATACAAATATCAGTTTTTCAACTAAAAATATAAGCATATATATACATATATAAACCTATAAACAAAAATACACATACACACACATATATATATATACACTGTATAAGATTAAAACAAAAATAAAAATTATAAATCACATAATAGGAACAGATTTAGAAAAATACAATTTCAATGAACAATCTCACATATTAAAAAACTCTTGAACAGTATAGAAGGACTTCGTTATTAAATATTTCTTCAAATATTTCTTGAAAGTAATGATGCTTTGCTCATCTTTAATACTATTTGGCAATCTATTATAGAACTTTATGCCTGTATACGAGGGAGCTTTTTCATAAAAAGTAGTCCTGTGGTAGGGAGTTTTAAGACTGTTACCATGTCTTGTTGGGTAACTGTGGATGTCAGAATATTTGATGTAGCTGGAGATTCTCTGTCTGATGAACAATATACATTTATAAATATATATACAGGGCAATGTTAAAATTTCATGGTTTTGAAAGTAAGGTTTACATGTATCCCTGCGCTGTAATCCAAAGATAAGCCTGATAACCCTTTTTTGTAGAAGGAATAGTCTGTTAACTAAAGTGGAATTGCCCCAAATTATTATGTTGTAGGTTAGATGAGGATATACCATTGCGTAATATATATTCAGCAGCTGTGTTTGGGGGAGTATATTTTTTAATTGTAAAATAGCAAAGTATCCCCTACTAACTTTTTTGCAACTTTGACTTATACACTCGTGAAACGATAGTGATGCATCAAGAAAGGTGCCAAGAAATTTTGTGGATTCAGAGACAGTGACATCAAGATTTTCTGATACCATTTCCAGATTCATGTTGGGATTGGATACGATGAAGAATTTCATCAAAACAGTTTTCCTACAATTTAATATTAAGTGATTACACGTACACCATTCAGTGAATTTATTGTACAGGTGGATCAATTTAGATGAGAGTTCTTCAGAGGTATTTCCGTGGGTTGCCAATGACACATCATCTGCATATAAAACAATGCAGTCCGTGCTCATAAAAGATGGCAAATCGTTGATAAACATTAGGAATATAAGTGGCCCCAATACTGAACCCTGAGAAACCCCTAAATTAATTTCAGATTCCATTGAATGGGTGTGGCCTAATTTAACAATAATTTTACGGTGAGTTAGACAGGACAAAATCCAAGCAAGTGTGTTCCCACGAAATCCCATAGCATATAGTTTCGTTTCAACAAAGCTCAGATTCAGACAATCAAAAGCTTTAGTGAGGTCGAAGAAAAGAACTCCAACAAATTTCTTATCGTCAAGGTGTTTTTTATAAGAATTCTACAAATTCATACACTGCAGTTTCTGTCGACCTGCCGGGATAGAAACCATTCTGACATTTTGATATTATTTGATATTTATCTAGAAATTTTATTATCCTTTTATGCATGGCTTTCTCAATCACTTTGGCAAATACACAGGAAACAGTTATCTGCCTATAGTTGTCAATGGATAACGGATCATCTTTTTTATAAATAGGGGTGACTAGTCCTAGTTTCAAGTATTGGGGATATTGTCCTAGTTCAACAGACAAATTTATCAATTTCGCTAAAGGTTCAGCAATATAGCAAGCAATACTCTTAACGATCTTAGTTGAAATACAATCCACCCCCATAGAATTAGTGTTTTTTAAATCATTTATTATTTCAACTATCTCCATTGCTTCTACAGGACTGAAAAAGAAAGAGTTGTCATTATTCAGTATGCATTTTGTACAATTGGATTCAGAGTTACCAAAATACGATTCGGTGGCTAACTGAGCTATATTGCTAAAGTGTTCAGCAAAACTATTTGCAAGTGAATATTCATCGGAAATGATTTGTTCTCCAATTTTTAACTCTACATTTCTGTGAACTTTCGTTTTGCCTGTTTTTTTTCTGACTATATTCCAAATACATTTTTGTTTTTGCAAAGGATTTTGTTTATTTTTAATTGCATTTTGATAGTATTCCTCTTTGTCATTATTCAGTTTGGTTTTATAACTTTTAAGCAATTTTTTGTATTCAGTTTCTAAATTTTCATCATAATATTGACATTTCAACCAATGTAATTCTTTTACTCTATTACCCATATCAACAGAGTCCCTAGTAATCCATTCACTTCTATTATTATTATTTGAGTTGACTCCTTTTTTCTTTATAGGGCAGAATAAGTCGATAGCATAATTAATTATTCCATATATTCCTTTCAACATCTCATCCACATTGCCACAGTTATCCAACGTACAAAAGTTTTCGCGTTGAAAATAGTTTTGTAAATTGCGGATTGTTTGTTCATTTATATCTCTGAAGAGAAAGTGTTTATTTTCCTGAATATGCAGTTTTTGATTTATATCTAATACTATACCATAATGATCACCCAAATTAAAATTGTGTATAGTTTCAGAGTAGCAGTCACTTCTCATATTAGTAAATGCATAGTCTAATTTTGAAATTGATAATACACCATTCAAATTTGTTTGTACCCTCGTGGGTTCAATACTCTGAATAGACAAGTCATAGCTTTGCATTAAATCTAAGAAAATATCTTTGCTGACAGAAGCTGTCAGATAGTCAATATTCATATCCCCACAAAAAATCATATTACTAGAACGCTGAATACAATGATTCAATATTTCTGTTGTGTGGTTAAAGAAGATGTCTATATTAGAATCTGAGGGCCTATACATTGTTATTACACAATATGAAACATTATTTAGTGTAAATTGGATAGCACAACTTTCTGAGTGCATTTCTACTGAAGTGTTTTTTACAAAATCAATACTTTTATATTGAATGTCTTGTCTAATCAGAATCATTACACCACCATGTATGTGATCACGTCTTACAAAGTAGTCAGCAATTATGAAATTGTCAAAACAAACATATTTATAGTTAGTTTCTAAACACCACGTTTCCGTCACACACAGTATATGAGGGTCATATTCTTGTATAATTAAGTCAAACTGTGCCATTTTGTTTGTTATACTGTGTTTACACACAGTAACCTAAAACTACTATCACTATAAGTATTTTGGTCGGATTTAAAGTTCACCATCTTCGGTGGAGAGTCTGTTCCGAAACTGAAATCTTTTTACAAGAATTTTTTTCGGCCAGTAACTAGGAGAATACAATTGACTTTGTAGTTCCATGTCTGCTTCAACTCTATAAGATGTGTTGCGTCCCTGTGAATTCAATTTAGTCACGTGGAATTCATGTCCTGGTGATCTTTTCTTCAAGTAGTTCAACACATCTTCCTCAGTAGTGGAAGATTTGCATCGACCAATATATAGCCACAAACGAGAAGGTGATGCGGCAAAGTTTTCATCAAGAATATCATTCTGTTCAGTTATTTTGTCACACCCTGTTTCAATCACAATTTTGCTATTGTTTCTTCTCTGACTCTGGTTAGGAGTCCGCGTTTTATTAACTGAGGAATGTTTTTCTAGTATCACGTTTTTGCTACTATTAGGCTTATCTTTCTGTACAAATTGTTTCACAGCTGTATGGTCCGATGAGAATATGATTCTTTCTGACAAGTCATTTACAACTCTTTCATGATTATTTGAATAATTGGATGAATAATTCATCGTTTTCTCTGACAGTAGTCGGATCATATCAATATTGCTTTCTTTAAGGATTGTTATTTCGTTTTTCAGACTCTGAATTTCAGTAATCAGAGGCTCTGTATATTGTTTAACAGATTCGCATATTATATCTTTTAGTTTATCTATAGTAATATTAATACACAGTGTGTTTTTACTGACCTCAGTTTTCAGCGCTAAACTTCTTGTCATCTTGATGATGAATATATTATTTCATATCACGAATCAAGTTTGCAATGACTTCAAGTGTACGGGTTTTTTTTTTTCATCGACCTATAATGTTTTTCTTTGATATACCATAAGAGAGAGAAAATTCGAAAAGTTCTGTAAACTTCACAGGTACATCGGAAAAATATTCCGAACAATTTTGTAGATTTGCAACCTATCACGTGGACTGGAACATATATTTTCTTAATTCGTTGTAATTTTTTTGATCACGGTGGTCTCGGAATAATTGTAAAAGTAATGAAACTTTGTTGCAAATTTTAAAACCATCTATTCTGATGCATTCACGATTGTACACGATAAATGCAATTTTGAAAAGTCTAATTAATTTACAAATTAGATTTTTGCAAGAATCAAATAAATATACAGTGTGGCTTAGTCCACATCCCCTGTTAACTTCTGAACGGTTCGACGTAGAAATATGAATAAAAAACCGTTTCGAGAGTTTCACCAATACTACTTTTTGAAATAAATGGCATGGGTGGTCAAATGGCACATCGTCGAAAAGGAAATTCCTTTCTCTTTACAAACATCTGAATTTTTTGAATTTCGTTAATATTTTTTTGCAATTTAAATTCGAAAAATCAAATATAAATGCGGATCTGAATTCTACTCATATTACCTCGATAAATTTTAACGGCTCGATGTGATATAATGGAGGGTATTACCGATTATACTTTTTGTGAACATTGTAATTACTCGACAGATGGCGCTCGAAATTGGGAAAAAAATTATCGAAAAAATTCAAAAATATTTGGATTTTCTTTTCAACGATGTGCCACTTGACCCTCATGCCATTTAAAAATTTTGAGACGATTGTTTCCCCCGCACTCCCTATTGAGCAATCACCGTATTTTTCATTTCAAAAAGTAGTATTGGTAAAACCCTCGAAACCGTTTTTTATTCATGTTTCTACGTCGAACCGTTCAAAATTTAACAGGGGAGGACTATTAAAAGCCGTACTGTATGTTTTGGTCAACGTAAAAAGTTGTAAATCTACATAACTGTTCGAAATATTTTTCCGATGTATCTGCCAAGTTTGCAGAACTTTTGGAATTTTCTCGAATGGTATATAAAAAAAACATTAGTTTTCGATAAAAAAAAATGTTCCACCTACTTGAATTAGTTACAAACTTGATTCGTTATAAGAAGTAATATATTTAATATACCCCAAGTTTGCAGAACTTTTGAAATTTACTAAACGGGCATACAGCAGCAAAATTCAAGTTAACTGCCATTTTGACAATGTTGCGTACTTCGGAAGAGGTTGCAAGCTGAGATTTACTGCTTTCTGGATGTACCATTCACTTGCTCAAAGTTTTGAAACTTTCGGAATTAATGTAAATTGATAGTCTATTTCTACTGACCCAAATAAGCGTGACTGACCAGGCTTCGCTGTATATGTATTATAGGGGAAGCAGGTTGAGCAAGATCTCTGAGGCGGCTGTTGGGGTAATTCTCATGGCCCCGGTGGCACTCAGACATGCCTGTCTTTGCAGTCCTCCGAGCCATCGAACCATTTCTACCTGCTTGGTCTTTGGCGACCATACCACCGACCCATACGTTATCATGGGTCTAATAACTCTGGCATAGAGCCATGTAGTCATTTATGGATGTAGTCCCCAATTTTTCCGCACATTCTCCTGCACAGATTGAATGCTACTGTACTTTTTTCCATAACTTTTTGTAGGTGTTGGTTCCAAGTTAACTTATGGTCGAATATTACTGCTAAGTGATTTGCCTCTTGGGCAAATGGAATTTCTATTCAGTTCAGTACAGGTGACCTAAGTCCTTTCAGTACTTTTTTTTTACTATTCTGGCTTTATGAGGGTTCACTATAAGCTCTTTCTCTTTACATCATCTGTCGATTATATCTAGGGCTGACTGTATAAGCTCCGAGACTGGCTTTTGCAATAATCGCGAGGTCGTCAGCATATCCTAGATAATGAAGGCCTCTGGAAGATAGTCTTTCTTGCTTTCAATTGGTTCGTCCATTCATCTATAAATGTTGTCATGGCTATCTCTTCCAAGGACTTCATTAGTAGCCTGGTGAGGTCGTCCAGTGCTAAGTCTGTTGATTTACCTGGTTGATCCTATCTAGTCTCGATATTTCCGTAGCAAGCCTCCATTCCAAAGCTGTTCGCCTGTTTGGCCTGCGTCTGGTGCTGTCCACTGTTGTCGGGCCATTGAGAATTTTTACTGACGCTGGAAAGTGTGCTTCTGTGAGCATCCTTAGACTTTCCTCGAACGTAGTAGTATAGGCATTGACGTTCTTTTTCAAGAAATCTAGTTGGTTTACAGTACCTTCTTTGGCTGAAACCTTATGATTTCTTGAGCACATAGGGGTATCTGTTACCTCTTTTATCTTCAAGCCTTTTTAATTTATTTGTTGTACTGCGTGAGTTTAGCCTTGGATTTTACTCTAATGAAAAACTTCCGTACCCTATCTCTGAGGACTTCTAGATGCTCATTCCACCAGACCTTACTGTTATTTTAAGCCTTTTTCTTTCTTATGAAAGCTTTCTTCGTAGGTTTTGACTATTGCCTTGCCCACTTCGTCTACTGCCCTCTCAAGGCTCTCCCTATCTCGTATTTCAGTCGCGGGAATCTCGAGAGACTTTGAGTATCTTTCCCAGTTGGTCTCTCTTAGGTTTCTATATTTTACTAAAGTACGCGGTGGGGTAACTAGATCGTATAATATAATATGATATATAATAATACAATATTCATGTGAAATATTTTTTCAAAGTTTTTGTTTGAATTTCAAGTTTTGTATGATTTCGGACCTCATTAAATAACTTGTGTATAATTTTTGAATAAGTGACCTGTACCTTCATTATATGATCTAAATGAGGTATGCGCAGAGAACTGGGGGAAATCCACTAATTACCTTCAATAATAAATTAGAGTTTTATAGTGAAAGAGTAGGATTTTCCCCAGTCAGCTGAAATATGCCAATTTACAAGTAGTCCTTGAAACTTGTATGGTAAAATTTGTAGAAAATGTTATGCTCTTTAATTCCTAGGAGAAAGGTTATCAACGAAAAATTTTTGTTTTCAACTAACTTGCAATAAACCGCAGAAGAGATTTTTTTAGTTTTTTTTTTTGCGTTTTTTTCAATGTTCCGTCACGAAAATTTGTTGGCAAACCTCAGATTCGGATTCAGCACCACAAAAAACATAGAATATGGAAGAAATCAAAACTACCCCTAAAACTTTCTTGGTAGAAATACAATTTGATCATATACAGGTTGTAGCGATATTATATTATATACATCACCAAAGAAAAAACATCTACAGGGTGCTTCAAATACAACGTTAAAGAAAAAGCATTCACTAGGTGTCTCAAATACAGCGTTGGAGAAACTCATACAGGGTATCTCAAGGAAAAACCATATATAAGGTGTCTCATAATATATTATTTAAAAAAAACACATACGGTATGTCTCAAATACAGCGTTAAAGGAAGAAACATGGTGGTTGCTCAGCCCTCACATTTTGACTAGCGATGCCATTTATTGCAGACATTAGTTATTATCTGCAGCCCAATGGGCACACGTACGTTTTTCAAACGTGTTATAAACGTGGCTTTGGTTAAATAAACGTTTCTGGTTGAAAATTTAAACGTCAATAATTTAGTGTAATCTTCAACGTAGAAAGAATACGTTATAAAGATGTGTTTTCAACGTTACTTCCTCAACAACTCCGTTTAATATACGTTTAACATTCGTTATGTTAATTCAAAAAGAATTGTTAATCGAACTCTCTTTATGCTATTCATTTATCAATGTTTATGATACGTTCCTTAACCTTTTATTTGGCAAAAACAATGTTGTTTTATCGAGTATCTTCGACGTTCAAAAAACCCGATTGAAAACGGCAATAAAGCGATAATTAGTAAGCAATTGGTTTAATATAACGTTGTTACACGCGACATTTTTTCGTTGAAAAAACGTTCGGTTTTCAGCCATTTCACAACGTTATTTCAACGTCCTTGTGCCCATTGGGAGAGAGGTACCCTATACTGATAAGGGCAAGAACCCAGAAATCGATCTATAGGTGGTCCAAATGTTTCAATTAACATTTTCCATGCAACTAGCAATTGCGGAGATAGCCTTGTAGGAACTTAATTACGGAAACGGAAATTAATTGGATGTAATTCAACGTTCGTCGTGGAATCGGCTAGTAAAGTAGTTGTTTCCTGATGGGTTTGTGACCCAAATATATTCCTGTATAGTATAGGAAAATTGCAGTGAGCACCCTGGTATGGCAGGAAATCCATATCATACTGTAAAATGTCAGTCAACGCAAGAAAAGGCAAGGAAGATGTACAATAATTATCGAGTATATTCATATTCTCATGCTATAATTTTCTAGAATGTCTACAGATAGAAAGTTGAGTGGGACATGTCTAAATCAATCCACAAGCGCCATGATAAATAATGATAGCCATCCTCTACCCGCATAGGCTATGCCTTTGGGTACATTCGACGGGTATTTATGAGGGAGTATTATTTTTATTATTATGTGCACCGACCCACAGCTACAAAACTTCTAACATTCGAATTCCATCAACAAGGCCTAATGTGAAAAACATCCCTAGTATAATAATGACACGGAATTTTTATCAACCGTGTTCCGTAATTAATTTGCGCAATTTAATGTCATTGGTAACATTTAATCAAAATAATGTCCGTCTATACAAATATTCATTTTAGTGGCGGGACGCAGACGTGGTGTTTATGTATGAGCTCATTATGCGATAGCGTTTTCATAGTGTCCATAAAACCAGTCGCAATAATTATTGTGGGAAAACAAGCAATAATCCCAGTACTAAAAGTGTTAATCCAACAGTGGCTGTGTATGTGAATGAATTATAATACTTGATGATCATAATGGTAAACAAATTTATTTTCGAAAAATAACAATACAATACAATACAATTTAGACAATCAATCATCCGATTGACATTCATACATATACCCAGTAAACATTTTTCGATTTCAGAAATATTTCTGAAACATAATCTGTAAGCTCGAAACATTCCAACTTATGTTGCCATATTGTTTCAGGTATATATTGAAAAATAAAGATGTCTGCCCTCAGAGACGTTTCAAGGAAACGTTTCATTAGTAATGTTTCGTAACTATTTCAGAAACATTCGAGAGACATTTCAAGTTAGTTGATGATGTGCCAATAAATATTTTAAATATTTTATTGTTATTGAAAGGTGTCAGGATCGTACTTACTTCTATACAATTTGAAACATTCCACTGAATAATGCATTGATGTTTCAGGACATTTCTAAATCTAAAAATGTCTGACCTCAGAGAGGTTCCGAAGAAAACTTTGCATGAATTTATATTTTGGAACATTATTGGCATATTCCAGGTTTATTTCATAATATACATTTTTCAAAACATAACAACCATTTGAATGTTTCAGATATATTTCTGAAGTAATTCTGCATTGCATTTATGTGAAACATTATTAAATATTTGAAAAACATACATAGAAACATCCAGGGAATGTTTCAAACACAAATATCGAAATATTCTGGAAATTGACAAAATTTTTTGGGTTTATGACCTTCCACAATCTGAAAATGAAAAAAAATTTTAATCCAAAGAAATCTGTACAAGTGTAGAAGGGCAAATTAATTAATTTGCCCGATAAGTTACTGCGTTCACAAGACTGCTGTCTTGAAAGAAATTAATTTTTGTCAGTAACGTACCCTACACTGAATTTGCCTATCTGAAAAAATGAGATCGAATTAACAAAAAATACTTCTCTTTTTTTGAAAACTGTTGACGTTTCGGAGGCTGTATCTGCCTCCGTTATCAAAACTTCTTAGAAAGACGCTGAGAAAACTGAATTTGAATTGCGATTTTGGTAATAAGACCTTTCTTTGACAGAGTCAAATGAAATCTGTCATACATTCTTTTGATTGACATTTGGTATCTTGATACATAGGGTGTTTGGTATCAATCAATCACCATTCTATTAGTTCTTATTTCATCTCTGAGGAGGGGTAACCAGGTGCGGTCCATTTCGATGGAATTGGTTGAGAAGCAGTTGTTCGATAAAAGAATGCACGCAGTTTCCCTCAACTTCCTCTTTTCTTGATTTGATTCTCTCAATAAAATTTTGGTATTATTCCATTCCATCATATGATCGCCATCAGATGTTAGAATATGTTCGGATATTTTCGAACCCGTTATTTTTCGATTTCTGATGTAACTTTTATGTTCTTCCTGGCGCACAATCAATGGTCTTGATGTTTCACCTATATAACTCTTACCACACGAACAAGGTATGTTGTAAACACAATTTTTTGAACATTCACCAGCGTTTTTGGGTTTTGTACGTGTGAGTATTGATCTCAATGTATTGGTTGTTTTAAATGTTGTTCTTACATCATACCTATGGCCAATCCGTTTTATCTTTTCAGACAGTCCAGGGACATAAGGTATAATATTGTTTGTTGGATATGTATGGAGATGTCGCATGTCTGTGTTTTGTGTTGTTCGATTGTAAAGTGTAGTACTATTTTCAATTTCATTAATGGTTTTTTCCACGAATTCATTTGGATAAGCATTTTCCCTGAGAACGGACTTTATAAAATTCAATTCTTCTTTCAGATTTTGTGTTGAATTGCAAACCACTTGTGCCCTGTTGTAAAGACATTTGACAATTCCCCTTTTCACGCTGGTGTGGTGATTTGAGTTATAATGGAGATATCTATTGGTATGTGTTTTCTTTCTATAAACAGTTGTGTTAACTCGATATGTTGATTTTTTTATCAAAACATCTAAGAAAGGGAGTTCATCATCTTTTTCTGTTTCTAATGTGAATGTTATCGTTGGTTCTTGTTTATTAATGTAATCTAAGAACACTTTCAAGTCGTCTCTACTCTGATTCCAAACAGCAAACACATCATCAACATACCTCCACCATACTCTGGGTCCATTCTGGTACGTTTCAACGAAAAATTAGATTTGACAATTTCTAGATTTTTTTTAATTGGAACATTTGTGAATAAGCTTTCAACATCAAAACTAACCAGAATATCTGTATCATTAATTTGTAATTCATTTAGTTTTTCTAAGAAATGTGAAGTGTTTTTTATAAAACTATTTCCATTACCAGATATCGGTTTTAAAATATTGAGTAGGTATCTTGCAAGTTTTTGGCATGGAGAACCAATGGAACTAACAATGGGTCTCAAGGGATGCGTTGGTTTGTGAATTTTTGGTAATCCATAGAAATGTGGGGGTTTACAGAAAACTATATTTTAACACACTCATTTCCAACAGAAACAAAAAGAGGGTGGGTCAATTTAGATAGCTTTGATGCCATCAGTTTCAAATACTCCGAATCGTTACAAATCACATCTCTCCAGTTATATTTGTTTACTCTGATTTCACACGATATAACGGAGTTTAGGCTGCTCCATCTTGTGACCAGAAGATGAAGGTTTCGAGGTTTAGAGATACATTCAGAGCTTTGTGCCCACGACTTTTAAAAGGTCCATACGCAAAGGAAAGAGCGGTTTTTCAGCGAATAAATTTTGACAGATAAAGGAAATAATAAGTAGATATAGGTAATATTGACATGAAACATATCTACTTTTGGAAAGTTGAGTTTTCGATTTCATTTGACAAGAAGGACAATAAACATTTCTGGATGTATAGTCCAAAGCGAGTTAGTAAACCATTTGTATCTGCATCTGTTTTTTTTTTTTTTCAAACACATAATACGATTAATATAAGTAGTGTATTTTTCCTAAAAATGGTTCTTGAACTGTTTTTCATACAACGGACGGTTTTCAATTTAAAAAATAAAATGCATTTATCCACAAAAATAACAGGAGTAAAAGGTTAACCTTTTGTCCAAGGAATAAAAGTTCCACTTTTGTGCCCAGGCATTTTTACTTCAAATGAACCCCGA
Source organism: Chrysolina haemoptera (assembly GCA_958298965.1). Classification (NCBI taxonomy): domain Eukaryota; kingdom Metazoa; phylum Arthropoda; class Insecta; order Coleoptera; family Chrysomelidae; genus Chrysolina; species Chrysolina haemoptera. Next base: position 19,373,374 of record OY282599.1, on the reverse strand, counting down.
AGATGGAACAAGAAGTTTATTTCATTTATATCTCTCGCGCTTCTTCAGCAATTTCTGGAGGGGTACATCGTAAATCATAAGGGGTTGCTAATTAGTGGTTGGTCTTTACTCTCGATCTTTACCAATTACCGATACGTTTGCGGATAAAATCGTATATTTTATTAGGAGTAAAAGTGAGTTTGTGGCTCAGCGCTCAATTATTTGCCTTCAGCTTCAGCACAAAAACTATCAATAATTTTACTTCTGATGAAACAACCCACTATAAGTCCTTTCTTTCGTATACTACGAGGTGTAGTGTGGTGTAGTGTAATCCAAGAAATATATCAATCTAATCGGCAAACGCATACTGAGAATCGAATGTGCCAAATCACGATTCAAGCGAAAGAACTTCATCATTAGCATCATTATCCTATTTTTTCTCCTAGTCTCAATGAATGCATTTTATCTTTTAAATCTAAAATCGTCCGCCAGACAAAAAAAAGTGGGAATGTCATTTTCATGAGTAGATTGAGAACAATCACAAAAATAATATAAAAAAAAACAGTCGCGTATCATTATTTTGATAAATTTCAATTCAATACTGTATCTCAGAACTCAAGCAGTTGCGGACCTATGTTCATATAACGAATTTTTCCTATAATCACCCAAAGATTATTACTATGTTATTCCTAATTTATTTGCTTTCCCTGATAATTTCCTATAATCCATTACGATTAGGTTTTGAGACGAGGATCGATTTTAGCACCACCAAACTTGGTATGCTAGTAGTTGGAACCATCAACCCGAACAAAAAATTGTTTACCAAAATTCCAGGGGTGGAACATATTTTTATTTTTCGTTTAAAAATAAATAAATAGATTTTTGCTATAATCTTGGAATCTATATGATTGTCGGCAAAAAACTCAACAAGTTGAAAGACAATTCAATTCTCCAAAAAAATTATTCTTAGTAATTTCTTATGAAATGCGCTGGTTTTCTCAGAAAACGTTATTGAACGCCGACATCAACATTCAGGTTCACCCTTTTCCGCCGCTGACAATTCTAGCGGAGCCGAATATTTAATTGGTCATAACTCTGCTAAAAATGATTGGAGAAGAAAAAGGAAAAGATCATATCGTTTCTGAAGACTCCTACCGTCTCATGCAAACATAATATGCGAGTATTTGTGTACCTGAAATGTGTTTTGTCGCACTTCACGGAAATGTTTGCGGATGATCCGAAAATCATGAATAATTTAGTAAATATGGAATTATTATACTGAAGCAGCAACCCATACCCTCTTTGGACTATATGCAACAATTTCAAAGTAGTGTGGCAGGTCCTACTTATACATGCCAAAATAAAAACTTTGTTTTACTCTAGCCTCATTTTCAACTTACCCATAAAACCGGCATTCCCTTCAGTAAATGTTGAAAATAATCGCTCATTCATGTCCTGCATATATATTTAATAACACTATTGTAGAGTGCAAACCTCAAGCTTGAAATCACAAACTTAATTTTTCATGTAGGATGTGTATGAGCGATTATTTTCAACATTTACTGAAGAAATTATCGGGATTATGGGTGAGTTGGGAACTGGGGCAGGAGTGAAAGCCAGTTTTTTCTTTGGTATGTCTAAGTGAGACGTGTCTCACTGGTCTAAAATCGTTGCATATGAGGGGCAAAGAGGGTACTGATTCCTGCTTCAGTATAACTATTTCATATTAACTAAAATATCCATGACTTTCGGATCCTCCGTAAATATCGTAGAAGGGTTATGTTAAAATTGTGTTAAAATTGTGTTTTCCGTTAACCTGCTGTCGTCCCCGTAAGAATGGCAGCCCTCAGAAGTCGAAACTTGTGCTAGCTAAGGATCAACGAAGTCTTTCCTTTCAACGTGCGATTCCCAGCACGACCCGAGAGAATAGATCTCGAAAGGAGGTCGTCCGTAAGTCTCCATCCAAACCATAACTTCGCATCACGTTGCTTGGCTTTGATATCGAATACCCACGCGCTCTATTGTTCGAGCTGTCCTCTGTGAAGTGGGACGAAACAAATTTTGGGTACTCAGAGTACACTTTTTCTTTTCCTTCTACTATAATTTTCAGCAAATTTATGACAAATCTAATTTTCGGCCCTGCCGGAAATTGCAATGGCGGGTTAACGGGTTAAGGCGAGCCTGAAATTTCACATCGGAATTCAATCAGGTTTTCTGAGAAAACGAATGCATTTTGTGTAAAATTACTAAGTATATTTCTTAAGGAGAATTAAATTATCTTTGGCCTTGTTGAAATTGTTTCTTGATAAATCTTATACTTTCCGAAACAACAGCAAAAAATATATAAGTTTTTAAATAAAATTACGTAGGAATGCGTCTATCAATAAAAAAGTTATATGGGAATAAAATTTGAAAATTATGTCAATTAATCAACCCAAAACTTCAATCCCAGAACTTTCATCAAAATTCTGACCACACCACTGGATTCAAAATATTTCGAAATATATTTGGCTAGAATTTTATCGAAATCTAATGATAAAATTTGAAAAGAATTCTGTATGGTGGAATTTCAGAAAAGAATTATTTCATTATTTTATAATTTGTTTATTTATGAACAGATTTCGATAAAATGCTGACCAAACATATTTTGAAATATTGTAAATACTGTGGTGTTGCCAAAATTCTGATAAAAGTTATTAAATTGAAGTGTTGGGTTGATTTATTGACATAATTTTCAAATTTCATTTCTATATAACTTTTTTATCACATTTAACGCATTCCTACGTAATTTTCACATAAACCATTTGAAAATGTAAATTCAATAGCGTCGTCAAATTCTATTTAAAAAAATCGCTACTATGTTTTTTGGAATTTTGACCTTGAAAATATAGAAATCGAAGTAGGCCTTGAAATTTTGATTTTCGAATATATGGCACTTAACCGGAACCATTGATGCTCTATATATTGAAAAAGAGAACTTCAGAATCGGATAATAAATAACAGTTTTAGAGAGGTGGCCCGCTTTCAAATGGGTCACTCTGTATAATACGCGATAAAAATATTTGGACAAATTTTTGGACAAAACCCCACCATTGAAAAATAACGATTTTTCCACACTGCAAATTTACAGGATACTCAAGTATTCTGCTGATGAACTAGATTTCAGGTTCTATATACAGGGAGGCCCAGATGTAAGTCTCCTCCAGGGACATGTTTAAATCATCATGAAATACAAAAAGTATCAATAAACGTCCAATACTCAATGTTCTACTCCTTCCCTTGTGTTGACCGGTGGTTGACTCTTCGAAAAATAAAAGTCTTGGGTGTAGAATCAGATCATCTGCGAGGTCAGTTTCGTGGACCCAAAAGTCTAATCCATCGATCATCAACCCCACTTCTTCTGTGCAATCAGTAGAACCTCCATCGAGTTATTTCCATGTTCGATATTGTTCTAGTATCAGTGGTTCAAAAAAATTCTCATCCGTTATCCTCAAGATATTTGAATATTTTCGAAAATTAAGGTTTCCATCGTAAATCAAAAATCGTAATAGATTGTACATTATTAAATAAAAAAACGTTGAAACTTCTCCTTTTCTTCAACTAATTTCTCTTGTGTCGTTTCGGATTTTTGGTTGCCCAGTATGGAGATTCCATCAGTCCATATAATTTTCTTGAGAAAACCTACGTCTACCTCATGTACGCATCATCAATATTTCACATAGTTTTTTCCATCGTCTTGGGACTCGAGAGCTTTAGCTTAATGAAAATCGTAACAATTTGTATTCAGTTTGATGAATTTTCTCGAATTCTTTCGAGACGATTCAGGATACTTGTCATTGAACATGAATGATGAGTACATGAATCCATCAACTTTTTAAACTTTTTATATTCTACTTCTCACATATGTATTTTGAAAGTTCACGGTATTACGATATATGGGGTTGTTACTGTCAATTGAATATAACTTGAGGGAACCTCTTGAAAAATCACATTTCTTTAGAAAACAATTTTTTGATGCTACGTATAAACAACACAAACTGCACCCAACAACAAGATTGAACTCGAGAACAAATTATAATAATCCAGTACAATCAGGTTTTGAGGCAAGAATCACCAAATTTGGTATGCTAGTAGTTGGAACCATGATAAACATAAAAAATAATTGTTTACCAAAATTCCATGGGTGGAACATATATTTTTTTCGTTTAAAAATATATAAATAGATTTTTGTTGTAATCTTGAAAAGTATATGATTTATCGGAAAAACAACTCAACAAGGTGAAAAACAATTTAATTTTCCACAAAAATTATTCCTAGTAATTTTTTATGAAATGCGCTCGTTTTCCCATAAAACTTGATTGAACGCCGACATCAAATTTCACGTTCACCCTCAGCCGCCGCTGAAAGTTTTGGCGTAGCCGAATATTTGATTGGTCATAACTCTGCTAAAAATGATCGGAAAAGGAAAGGAAAATTTCATATCGTTTCTGAAGACTGCAACTTTTTCGTGCAAATATAATATGCGAGTATTTGAGTACCTAAAATGTCTTTTGTCGCACTTCACGGAGATGTTTGCGGATGATCCGAAAATCATGAATAATTTAGCAAATATGGAATTTTTATACTGAAGCAGCAACTAATACCTACTTTGGCTATAGGAGAAGGGCGTCAAATGAATGCGACAAAATCAACAGTCACATTCAACGTTTTCAACACTTCATTTCTTAATATTTTTCGTAAAAAAATCCACAAAAAATAATAGAATAGTATATTTCATTAGGAGTCCAAAATAGGCTTTTTCCGTGCGCGCGCGACAAATTCCCGTGGGAGGCGCACTCCGGTAGGTTATTGTCATTTTAGCGTGCCATTTGGGGTATCTGGGGTATTATATAAAGGTACTAACGTATTGTATTGTAACTAATGTTTATGTGTTGTTAATATAATGTTAATAATTTTTAATGAAGATTTAACTCAAAGTAAGCTTAATATTCAATGATACGATAAAAATTCAATACACACGATGACAACAATACCCTTGATGAAACGGGATTCGGTTTTGAGCGTTCAGTTTAATTTTTATGCGAAAATTTTGTTGGAACAAATGATTCAATTCGTTTGTGAGAATTTGGGAATCTAACTGATTTTTGGTTTTGATGATTTTGAAGAAAATTTTTTTTTATGGTTTGACAAATGAAAAAAATAGGCAAATTCCCGAATTCTTAAGGAAATTATAGACTCAGAAGAAAAAAAAAATGTATAGAATCATTAGTTTTGACGCAAAACCGATTCTACGATTAGAAGCTATCTACCTTATTGGCGCTCCCAGCCACGTAGTTTTTTACGGACAAGTGCTTCGTTACCTCCACTATCGCTCTTGAAAAATATATCCCCATACACCCAACATGTGCGGCGCAATGATAAAATTTCGTGATGATTCGCTGATGTTGCCTCTTAAGTCATTGGCTATGGTTTGTTTTTTGAGAGTACCATCATATGAAAATTATTGTTCATGTTGTTTGCAAACTAATTAATCGCAATTTCCTACAGATTGTAGTTTGTGTTGTTTATAGTACCAACCAACTGATTTCGCAAAGTAATTAATAAATAAATAATAAATAAATTATGTTTAATCGATAACAACAACCACATATAAGTATCGTAATTCCGTATACCTTAAAAATGCATAATAATTTAAAATCGAAACAAACGAAGTTGACGAAACTTTCAAATATACTAGTTAATATTCTCAAAATTAGTTCCGAACTAACGGAATAGTTTTCGAGATATTCAGTAAAAAAAATGGTTTTGAAAAAATGTAAGGCGTATCTAAATAAACGATAATATTGAACAAATAAATTCATTAGGAAGGTATCTCATCTTCTGTAGTAGCAAAATATTTTTTTGTTGTCAAAATCGATCTGTCAATTGTTTTCAGTATAGGAGTGTAGTAGAATAATAAAAAAAAACATATTTTAAAGAAAGAGAGTCATCAGGTAACAAAACTATGACTTGAACTATGATGTCCCACCAAAGTATAACTTGTTGATTCAAGAATAGTGCTAGAGAAAAATATTTTTGACTATGTCCCGTATGCATACTCTCTAATGTACTTTATATAATTGCACAATTCAACGAAAGCTGAATTATACATTTTCATACTGATTTTTTCTTATTTCGACTAACAAAACAGTTTTTTCTTTGTCAGTCCTATTCAGGGTATTTCCGAAATTGGAGCAATAAAAAATGGGTTGTTGTATGAAACATAATGTATAAATAAATGGCAAAAATTTTCGTTTTTGAAGCAGTCAAAAATTTTTATGAAATTTTATAAAATCGCTTTTAGTTACCTTTGTTGCCGGCTGACACTGTTTCAGCGCGGTTTGCGCAAGCTGTAGACGTCTTATCAGTGATTACCAAAAAAAGTCTCGAGAACTTTAAAATTCAATATCTTCCATATAATTTTTTTCGACAAAAAAGTATTCTTTCATTTCATTTTGTTTTGTCATCTTCTACTTTCCATTTCATTTATTGCTCCAATTTCGGAAACACCCTGTATACCCAACTACGATATTTTTACGAAATTTTGCCGCTTTTATCTCAGAAACGACACATACAAAATCACTCAAACTCACACATTTATCAAACGATTTATCACGGAATAACATTTCAGCCAATTTGTTTCGTATTTGACGAAACAATTTTTACGACTTTCAGATTTTGAAATGATCTGCCGTGCCTTTCAACCAACGCGTCATCAACTATGAAACACTGGCTTTGTACACACATTCAACAATAACGATATTTTCACTTTCAAGGATATTCGAGATGTAAGTGTCGGAATAGACAGAATCTATTTCAGGACGTATTAAATAGTGTATGTTGGAGTTCACCTCTGAACCAAACCCAAACAATGACTGCACTCATTTGCATGTACTGAGTATATTTGCTCTGGAATGAACTGATAAAGATTATGAATAGGTATCCGTTTGATTGCAATCTCTCGAAAGCCATTTGAACGTGTGCTGTGAAACTTGATTACGCTAATTATTACTGTGGCTATTCACTGGTAAGCTTATATATTCTATAGGGTGTTACGAGTATGATTGCCCTTATTTTGACAAATTATATGCCACTAAGCACTTGGGCACAATTTGCCTCTGCTTAAAGGCGGTAAAAACCTCCTCGACCATCCTCAGGGCTTGCAGTTCAGTGAATCCGAATTGCTTGCAAGGCAGGAAGGACATTCATGTCTTTTATTTTGTTCGTTATTGCATAAAATATGGTGTTATTATCAAAATTCAAGTATTAGTGGATTGTTCATTAATGGTACATAAACAGAGTTGAATGGATTATATTTGTTCGACATGACAAGGAAAATTCAGAAAATAAAAATTCAAGTATTTCTCGACCATCGTCAGAGCTTCAAGTTCAGTAGAGTGATCGCTTCTGAAACCGAATTGCTCGTCAATCAGTACATTTCCATATTTTGTTCCTCTTATTAAAATCAATATTGAAATTTGCCGAATGGTAAGTAACAAATCTCAGAATATCATTGGTTTTGTTTACTTTTCCTGAAATATCCAGAAACTTTTCTGATTGCTTTGAGTTCTGACTTTGACACATCTGCAGGAAGTTTTCTAAATGACCGGATTCATCTCATATTTCTTTGTTCATTTGTTGAACGTTTACTGTTATACCGATCATTTATGATCGATAGTTTCCTCAGCCTCAGCAGAAAGTGCCCTACAAACTGCCATATCGAATACTTGTACTGACCATAATCTTTATCGTTAACGGTCTTTAGCCCTTATTATAAGAAACTTATATCGCTAGATGGCAGTTCATGTTCGAACTGTCATTTCCAGCTTGTCAACTTTCGCGCGGTACAGGACCGAATTAAGTATTTCGGTGATTGTTTTTCCTATTCGCTTTCGTGGTAATCTGAAAATTTGTACGAGCATTTGAGATTGAATATTGCGGTCCAATCACAGAATGAATCGAAAATTGAAAGTAAAATAAAAAAAACTGAAATAAACATGTATACATGCACACACAAACACACCCACACGCACCCACCCCCACACACAGAAAACAAGTTGTATAAAAACTAGTAATTTTTTAAATTATATTTTTTTGAATTCCCACCCTACCAGTGAATTTTATATTTTCCCGAATTTTGGAATATATCCACAAATAGTTGCATCATCGGTAGAGTTCATATCCAAATAAGTTAGAGAAAACAATTTCGAGTAAGCTAAATGGAATGTACTATCATTTAATATCATAACCGATAGTTAATAGCACAACAAAAATGTCTAGGCGCAGCGAATATTTTAAGTGATCCGAAATCCGACCCTGTGCCAGAACTTGTATGATCCCTCTCTCCACGTTTCACGTTATCAGCCGTATTGGAGGAGCAACGTGAGGTGCGTAAAGAAATTCAGTTCTATTTTGGATTCAAGAATTGTAATTAATTAAATCATCAAATTCAAATTAAATCAAATTAAATCAGTACAATATGTGAATTAAGTCAAAAAAAAATATTCAAAACCACTACAAATGGGTGAAATACACCTAGGCATCAAATTGCCTGTTTGTGCTCTTTCCCTCCACTCATAGTTGGGCTATCAATTTATGGTACATGTTAACATAATTCAAACAATTCATTTATTTTCATTGTCAATTTAGACATTTCAGTATTGTTTAAGCGTGTGACAGTAAATAAATAGGGGTGATGGTCGGAAAGAAAGTATACTGGAGGTCACTCCCTGACTATGTAATGAAGTATTGCTATGTTATTTCAATATATTATCAGAATATGTTAAGTATATTAGGGTTTTCTAATATATACTTTTTGATAGCATATTTGAATTCTTTAATTTTTGAGATAATTTTAAGATTCATTGGAAGTTGGTTATATAATATTGGCCCGAAATAAAAGACGAATCTTTGCGTGTGGGATTTTCGGTAATAAGGAGTTTTAACATTTAAGTCATCAGAAAATCTAGTTATTTTTAAAGTAGCTGCTGCATATTTTTTTGAATTCGAAAACATCCAAATCAAACATTGGAAGCTGTAGTGTGCCCTAATCTTCAGTACTTTGGTTTCTTGATATAGTTTTTGGGTAGAGAATTGTCTGTCTTTTTTTAGTATTATTTTTAGTAAGGAATTCTGCATGACTTGTATAGGATTTATCAAAGTATTGCAAGTTCCCCCCCATACAATAATACAGTATCGTAATATACTGTCTGCTAGTGAGGTGTATACCATGAACAGGTTTTTCTGTGACAGAATGTCTCTGAGCATATAAAATTTATACATGAGAAGCCTCAGTCTTTTCATGACATTTGCAACGTGGCCATCCCATCTGATGTGTTGGTCGATTATAACTCCCAAATACTTAATCGAGGATGTTTTATCTATTGACGAACAGTTACATGTAGTATTGTCGTTGCATAGTGGTTTGTGTATTTTTAGGGTATCGATCTGAGGACTATCCCGAGTACTAAGCGAGAATGTCATGAATTTAGTCTTACTAATGTTCAAGCTCAGAAGGTTATTATTCAGCCACATAAGTATTTTTCTAAGATCATTCTCAGCAGTTCTATAGACGTCATCCCAGGTTTCGCCTCTGAAAATCAGCGCTGTGTCATCTGCGTAACAAATAATGTGTCCACGAAAACCATTGATTTGTGATATACTGTTGATGTATATCAAAAACAGAATTGGACCTAAAACCGTACCCTGAGGCACACCAACAGATATATATGCTGAGCTGCTGAGTTCTTCCCCTATCTTAACCTTTTGTGTTCTCTGTGACAAATAATTTCGCATTAATTCCAAACTATTCCCTCGTATTCCGTACCCGAACAGTTTTTCCAACAAGACATCATGTGACACGGTGTCAAAGGCTTTTGCTAAATCAAGAAAAACAGCCAAACATTTTGATGATTCATCCATTATTTCTATTGTGTGTTCTACAAAATCTAAAACAGCGTTTTCAGTGTTTGAGTTTTGAATGAATCCAAAATGCCTGTCGGTTATAACATGGTGCTTGTTAAGAAACTCAAGTAATCTTTTCTTGACAGATTGTTCGAGAAGTTTAGCGAAATTATCTATCACAGAAATTGGTCTATAATTCTTCATTTCGTGTCTGTTGCCAGCCTTGTAAACGGGAATAACTCTTGACTCTTTCCACTGGTTGGGTAAGTTCCCATTTTTGTAGCACAGATTTATTAGATGGACAAGCGGCTTCAAAATATGTATGTGTATGTTTTTAATGAGTTTAGAGGTAATTCCATCTGGCCCTGGTGCACAATTATTTTTGAGTTTAGCTATAGACAAGATTATCTCATTTTCATCAATGGGTTGTAGGAACATTGTGGGAGCTATCGAGGATTCTTTTAAAAAATTGTCTGGTAAGTCACATTTATCTATTTGCCTAGCCATGTCGAGTCCTATTTTTGTGAAATAGTCATTAAAAGAATCACCTTTTGTTTTATTTTCAGTTATGGGAATACCATTTTCTCCAGTAATAGTAATGTTATCTATTTGATATTTATTTGATTTGGTATTGGATATTTCGTTAATGATTTTCCATGTTTGTTTACAATCTCCGTTACCTGCATCTAGTTTATTTTTGTAATATTGGTTTTTCGTCGTTCTGATTAATTTGTGGACCATATTTCTATACTTTTTGTATTGTTGCTCAAGGTCATGGAAATATTTGTTTTGCAGTTTTTTTTAAGGTAGTCCCTTGTTTTGATAGAATTAATTAGACCTAGAGTTATCCAAGGTTTTAATTTTTGATTTTTATTATTATTCACTATAACAGTTTTTGTTGCTTCCCTTATACTTCTTACAAATTTTTCAATAAAAAGGTCATAACATTTCTGTGTCTCTCTACATGATAAGATATCATTCCACTGTTCTTTTTCTAGAATTAATTTTAACTCGTCATAGTTTACCTTTTCAACCTGCTTTATATTTTTAGGAGATTGCTTATTTATGAATGGCATGGTTATTTTAACGAAAGTAGAATAGTGGTCTGTGATGCTCCTATGAATAACCGCAGATTTGCAATAGACAACATTTTTTATGTGGTTGCTTGTTCTAATAAAAATATGGTCTATTAGTGAAGTCGTTTCTCTACATACTCTTGTCGGTACATTAATATAGGATAGAAATCCATTTTCTGACATGATATTCTGATAGTTATTAGTATCGTTGGAAGTAATATCTAATAGATTTATATTTATGTCTCCTAAAAATAACTCAAGATTTTCCTTATTCATTTTTGTATAATATTCCCCTAGGTCATTTAGGTAGGTTTGTGTGTCAATAGAAGGTGGTCTATAGGAGGCTGTGATACCAATTTTACTATTGTTTCTTGAACTATTTGCAAGCGCTGTTATTCTCAAAAGCTTTGTTTCAGTTAACTGGACTATTTTAATATTTGCTGTCATCGAGTTTTTTATGAAAACTATTAGACCGTCATTTTGGTTTATCTTCGAGTCGTTGTAATGTATTGTATAGTTAGGTAAATTAAAATCACTCACCGTCTCTATCTTCCAAGTTTCTGATAAGATAATGACGTCTATATTGTCAAAACCCTCTTGCAGATATACAACTAGTTCATCAAAATTTTTCCTTAAACTTCTTATATTGAAATGGATGACCCCCATACCACTTGTCCATCCGACCTCACCTTCCCCAATACATTCCTGTAAATTCCTATATGTTCTAGTTATAATTTCTTCGTGATTGTCTAAATTGTTCAAAACTTCTAGCATAATTCAGTAAAAGAAAAAATAAAAATATACTTAAATAAAATTGATACAGTGAAAAAAATTAAAAGATAAAATAATAAAAAAAATAACACGAAGTAACAAAATGAAATACGAGTTTCGATTTGATACCCCTCAGAAATTTCAATTTAAATGTAAATACATGGCAATGCTTTAAAAATATTCACATAATTTTCTTGATATCTTCCCTTTTTTCGAGTGTGAACACCTTATTGTCTTTGTTAACGAAAATTTTTCCAGAGTTTGTCCATACTTCCTTCTTTCCAACTTTCTCAATAGCAATTTTTAGAATTTCCATTCTCAATCTGGTTAGGTCTTCCCTTATAACAATTCCAGTACCTTTAAGCAGTTTCTTCTTAGTGAAAATTTCCTATTTTTTGTTAACGTTATTCAATTTGATGAATATTGCTCTATTCTTTCCTTCTTCTTTTTTTCCCACCCTGTAGCATGCCACAATTTTTTCTTGGGATATATTGATCACCATCTTCGAATTGAATAAATTGATGACCTCTTCACTGGTACGTTCATTTGACTTTTCTGTGAAGTTGAAAATTCTCAGATTTAGTAGTCTTTCAGTTTGTTCCACCCGATCAAATCTGCTCTCAAAAGATGCCTTATCAGATTCAATTTTTTCCACCATGACGTTAATTTTGTTGATCTTATCATCATATTCTTTTTGCATGTTCACTAATTTACTTTGTACAAGTTTGACTGTTTCTTCCATTTCCGATAACTTACTTTCGAACGTTTTTATTATGGCTTCTGATATGTTATTCACCATGGTTTGTATGAATGTTTCACTAGCAAGGCACTTATTGACCGCTTGACTGACTGAAGATTCTATTTCGTCCTTTGTTTCTCTGGTGATAACCATTTTTTTCTTGTTTTTTCACTGTTAATTGTCAAGGCACTTTGGGCTTATGTCAACAAGATTTCACTTATTTTTTGATGTATTTACTTTGTCTTAAAGCGTTTAATGAGGAGCTCAAATTATCGCACGTCTACTCACTGTCACGCATGAATCATATAACTATAATTAATAATTAATTTTCACTAGTCGACGGCTGAAACATTCCTTTATAGCTTGACGGTTATAAAATTGGCTATTTCCCAATTCGAATGGAATAATGCAAGGAAATTCATTTCGCAAAAACAACACTTTTTTGTAATAAACCGAATTGTGTAAGAGGAAAACGAGACCGTCATTCCATCAAGTAATTGATAGACTTCAATAATACAAGGAAACATCATAAAAATATTCGTTCATTTTGATGGTGGCACTGATCAAAAATGTACAAAAATGGGAAGAAATATCCTTTTCATTCAGTTAATACTTTAGATTTTTTTTGTTATTTTTATCTGTATACACTCATACATTCCTTCATCAATCAGAAGAAAGAAATCGTTTCCGTCCCCCTTTTTTTCAGGGATGCAGACCCTTAACGATACCCTAAATATGAAAAGTCCTGTCTTAGATTTAGTTTAAACCCATGTCTGCTAATTAATCCTGCACCCAACTTATGAACTCCTAATTTTTCAACTGCAAGCGCAGAGTAGGAAGTGACATGTCATGGAGAGGTATTCCACTATGAAAATGCTGATCTCGTCAATATTCGAGTCTGCTTTGATGCTATGGTTTGGGATAACCTATCATCAGGAAGATCAGGGAATGAACAATATATTCTCTATTCTGTATTCTAAATTTTCGTCCATAACTCATTCAAGAAAAGAAGCTTCTCGTCAACGTTTTGAAGCCGGTGTGTGCTGGGTTCACTACCATACTCCCTAATGCTGGTGATATTTCTGATAAGAGAGCTATTCGGTAGGAAATACTATAAAAACTTATAAGCAAGTTTCCTTGTATATGTCGGGATATAGCTGACGCTCGCAAGCTCTCGCATCGCATCCAAACATCGCATTTCATTAGAATGCGGAGTGTCTTTTTCTGTCTCCTGTCAGTCTGCAATTTATCCGTCTATCCATAGGTATTGTCACGTGTTTTGTATCCAAAGTATTCTTTCAGTTGTCCAAAACGCATTATAAGCCTGTTTGACGAGAGTGCTTGACACGAAAACCTACGTGATTCAAATCTATCTGTAATTTTTTCAGATCATATATCTTGATAAATTCCAATACTTTTAGGTTGGGACAAAAATTAAAACTTTTACGTCAGTAAAGGCTGTACAATATAATCGAGAGTATTTTTTTAGAAGATGATATGGACTTCATCGCTTTTATTTTTGTAATGAAAATAAAAATATTTTATGTGAGTTAGATAAGTATTACATTCTTTATATGATGGATTCTAAGTGCATTCTAATTCATCTCAATTAACCAGAACCGATAAGAATGTGTTTGAACAATTATTACAAAATGCATTCAATGACCAGGCATTTGTTTACTTTGTTCTCCTCGATTTCTAATTCTTCAAATTTTGTATCGCCATATTATTTTTCGGTTCTAATCACTTTCTAGTTTTCCTGGCATATATCTACCTTCCCTTCAAAATATATTGTTTTCTTAAACTTCAACTTCAATATTTCTTTCATTTTCACATCGATGGTTATCATTTCTGGTTATTTTTCGAGTAATATGATCACTTTATTTATTTTTCTGTTCCACCATTCTTTATATTTCGGATTAATTGAAAACAAGTCTTTGTGCAACCCCTTCATCAATCTTAGTAAGTGTGTTATCCGAAGTCAAATCTTGTTCATCAAGATTTGTTTTTTTTTCATTTTTGGGGCAGATGCGGTCTGATCTTATGAATTAATAATTTCCAACAAAGAACATTACCAAATGCTGGAAACAAACAAACGTACCACCCAAAAAATTATGGTAAACTTTACGCTCAGTCGATGGGAAGAGAGGCTCACTTTTCGTTAAATAATATAGGTCCAATTTCCCTATGTATTCAATTTGCATCACTAAATACAGTACTGAATAACGATATCAAACACTTCAACTTAGAATTGTTCAATTCTAAACATTTACCTATTAGACCAATATTGGCATTCAGTGCGATATGTGAAAGATAATATGTAGACCGCCATGGACGAGATTTCCTCAAAAGCAGTTGGATGCGAGGAAATTGGAAAAGAATTATTCAGACCAATAGTAAATCAAATTCTATCAGTACTTGTTCACATACTCAACTTCTCAATATCTACCGAGTTTTTCCCAATTCATGGAAACAAGTCGAAATTATCCCTATACCAAAAATAAAGAACGCTATCAATTCTTCAGATCTTTACCCCATATCAATAGTTCCCGCGTTATCAAAACGTTTTGAAAAAATTATCTATTGCCAGATTATTTTCTATCTGATTCATTACGCCATTCACAATTCATTCCAATCAGGTTTTCGTCAAAGACACAGTACAGCTACAGTGCCCACTAAAATATTGACGATATTTGTAAGGCAATGGCCAGCAAACAGTTTACTGTACTAGTCCTATTATAGACAGCAAAGCCTTCGACACCATCGACTTCGACATATGCAAACCAAATTACGGTTAATTCTAGTGGGAAAAAAATTTCAGAACTCGATCCCGTATATTTGGAACTAAAAGGAATTTGAATTAGATGAATCGCGATGGTAACGAAATTGTAATTAATGGCAATCTAATTATCTACTACATAAACGTGAGAAACCTCGGAATCACTATGGACGAATAATTTTCTGGGACGTACAAATTGCTGATTCGAGCAAAAAGTTTTATTAAAGTATTCACCAACCTCGCCGTCTAAAGAACGTCCTGCCACTTCAAACAAGAAAAAATTGATCTTGTTCACTATTACTTCCTTCAATACATTATGCCGACGTAGATTATATAGGACTCAATGCAAATCAATTGAATAAACTTGAAGTTTGATCGTGTTAAACAATATAGGCATCACCT
This sequence comes from Chrysolina haemoptera, assembly GCA_958298965.1. Lineage (NCBI taxonomy): Eukaryota > Metazoa > Arthropoda > Insecta > Coleoptera > Chrysomelidae > Chrysolina > Chrysolina haemoptera. Next base: position 19,357,686 of record OY282599.1, on the reverse strand, counting down.
TAATGATTCATCATCTATCAAACTGGAATATTTTATTCTTGGGGTACAGAGTTATGAACACGCAAACCGATTTTTTCGAAAAACTGTAACTGACTTCAAACTGACAATATACCTAACCTAACCTAACAAAACTAACTTGCACAAAAATTTAATTTGAGAAAAAACGCCCACAATTTAATTTTAGAAGAACCACTGTTCAAGACAAAAGTCATTACTTTTTATTTGATAAATATAAGAAATTTAAAACTGCATAATTCAATCACATTCTTAGAATAATTTGTACTGCCGCTTGTTTCGCTGTGCTTGAATACGTTTTATATAAGTAGGTAATTGAGCAGAAACTTAGCTTTGCTGACTATTGGGTTGACTGGCAACTATGTTCCGCGGAAAAATGGCAAAATATCGTGCTTAGAATATGACCGCAGCTCGAAATATTTATAACGGAATCTAGCCGTAATATGTCATTGGCTGGAACCGGTTATGACGTTATACCACTCGTTGGGACTGGCGCCTGGCGGCAGATAACGGTTTTAGCCTTCCGATCGAACGAGCAGCGTGACGTCACGACCATTCCCGCGCGTTTCGTGTCGTTTGAAATGAATAGCTGGCAGTTATAACTTTAATTGTTTATTGCAAATTAAATATTGCGAACTGAGGGCTGATATTTGGTATGTGCTGTTTCTATAGATAGACAAATCTAGGCACAACAAAAATGTTCAAGTTCCCTATTGTTTTATAAGCAACATCAAAACAAAAATAGTGTATATTGATACACATAGCCCCTCTTTTCTTCAATAATAATGATAATAATTACAATTTTTTTTTCATAACAATCTTTTCTCAGCATATCTCATTTTCAACACTCTTCTTTACTATCTTCTAAATCTGGCAAAGTATCGTCTGGAGGACTTTTTGTGCCATATCGCAAATATCGATTTGTGGCTATCACTTATCAATTCATTATTTTCTATGTATAAGGAATTTCCACTCATTGAGGTAGCAGATAGCAAAAACGAGGATTGTTTCGACGTGTTCGCTAATAATCATGCCACCACAATTATTTATTCTATACGCTGTTCAAAGTGAGAATATCTACTGCGTATCAGGAATTGTGAATGAATATTTCGATGTATGTGAGTACCTACGTAATTTTAAATTGTAATTCGATAATTTTTCACGTTTAAAGCGGTTTTGTTCCCATCAGCTGTCTAAAATAATTTGTTGGTCTAGGGATATATTTATGGTGCATACAAATTCGCTCTCTACTTTTCGTCTAACTTCCTATGCTTGTTTCTCATTGTGCCTTCGTTCTCAATCTTCTCTTCGCCGCATTTCCAGCTGAGCAAATATTGATTTGATTCAGGAAACATCTTTCAAACCTGCAGAGGTTATTGATGAGATCAGAGGTTATACTTTATCAGAAGTGTCAAGTATTGTGCGACCATACAAAAATTACGTTAAGAGCATCATTCGTTGAATGAGATAACCCAAATAGTATGCAACTATCGAAGTCTATACGCAGAACTTTTAGAACTAGTAGGCCACTACTATTTTGTTAAAACGAGCCTAATAGGCCGTCAGATAGTGAAAAGTGAGTTTCGATATGTTATCCCCAGGAGCCACTCGTAAATTTATCTTCAATTTACTCCAAATCGATACACTTTTCAACCCTATTCTTGTATGCAAAAGTGGGACATCTTAATCTGTCACTAGCTGACCGTCTATGAATGTACCTCATGGGACACACATGAGTATGCGCAGTTGCTTTGTCAGGGCAGTTATTAGAGAATTTTTATACTTCGTTCGTGTTTAGTGAACTGTATTAACTTTCACCGTGGGTACTCCCTTAGATGATTCGTGAAGTAGAACTGATAGTATGAAAATTACCCATATTGAATTGCCAAAGATATCGGAAAGGAAAACTGATTAAAAAAAAACATATTGGGTAATAAAAATTCAAGTAGTCAATTCTTAACTTATTTGATTATATTTGTTTAACTCACTTGAACTATAATCCGATTTATTACTTCACTTTAATTATCCATTTTGTTGCTCTTATCAGAAAATCAAAATCATTGTCTATAAGGCATTTTTCAGGCTGACAATCAATCACTATTTATCAAATTACTTGGTGTCAAGACGTAGTGTTGCCCGGATAAAGACTAGTTCTCATTTCAATTCCATGAAATGAAATAAAAAAAATATATATATTTTTTCGAACTTCGCATTTGCATGAACTAGTTTTAAGGATATACGATCTTAAGTCGAATGTTATCAAATTTTGAAAATATGTACCCTATGCAAAATTACGTGACAAGGGAACTTGAAAATCACATTTTTTTAACATAAATCCTATTTCCCGGCTTATTCATCAACATATTTTGATAGACTCTTCCCACTTTCATCGTCAAAATTGATTCAATATCATACTCAGCTGAGACAAAAAAAATCAAATAATACATGTGTGAAATCTATTCCGGCATCAAGGAACTTTCTGAATTATTAAAGATATACAGGGTGTAATATAACCTCTTGTAATCCCGTGAAGGATGGGTGTATAATGCCATTTTATAACGCGCAGGTGTGAAAAATTCGAAAAAAATTTGTGGATCCGAATCCGGTGGTCATTTTAGTCTCACGAATTGCAAAAATGAGACAAAAAAAAACAAACAAAAAAGGAAACTTGAAAATCACATTTTTCGACAACCGTCCGGGAAGTACCTACTTCCTGGACGATTTTTCTTTGAGAAAGTATCACTTCCGGACTATTCCGGGAAGTACGTACTTTCCGGACTAGTCCGGGAAATGCTCGAATTTTAGTATAAATATTAAAATAAATAAGAATCAGAATGTTTCTGTTAGTACCTATCTTCTGTTCGAATTTCAATATTTAATACAAATAAGAATTAAAATGTTCAAAATGTTCTACAAAGGAATATAATAAATAAATGTGTCCCGATTTGTTATTCTACACAATTTCGAAAAAATTGTGTACGCAAAACGTCCGAAAACAGTTTTTTGGACTCGCAGACTTCCAGAATCTTGTACACTCGTCCAAAAAAACAGTGTTTTCCGGACTTGTTACGTAAATTACTATTTTTAAATATAAAACCTATTTCCCGGCTTATTCATCAACATATTTTGATAAACTCTTCCCACTTTCATCGTCAAGATTGATTCAATATCATAGAGGTTTGATTACATCCTGTAGAAATACAATGAGGACTGAAAGTGCGTCGCTCCCCTCATAACTTCTTTATTTTATATATTACAAAAAAATGTTAAAGATATGAGTTGTAGGGTTTCATTCGATCTATTCAAAGGTTTAAATTTCATTCATACAGAGTGTCTCAAAAAAGCCTAGCGACTCGGAAGTTTATTTTTTTAAATAAGATACACCCTGTATTTCATTCGAAAATGGATGTTTGGAACCTTTGGTGTGAATACAATTCAAAAAATAGAAGCTACCCAAAACACCAAACTATGTCAGTTTCACTCGACGCGCGTTTCGCGAACAAGAGCTATACGCTTACTACGCTAGAGAACAAACTTTTAATCATATTTATACCCACTACTAATATGAGTAGGTGTAAATAGGTATAAATAGGATTTGAATTTTGTTCTCTAGCGTAGTAAGCGTATATCATTTGAGAATGCTAACATTGTTAGCGAAACTCGTGTCGAGTGAAACTGACGTAGTTTTGGTGTTTAAGGTAGCTTCTATTTCTTGAACCTGTATTCCATTGTATGATCGGTTAGGGATGATCATAAAAAATCCAAAAATACTAAGTTTGATGCTGTTATCTCCAAAGACTATGGTGATATTGCCTAATATCTCATTCACAAGCTCAATGAGTGTGAGAGAGAATTATTGGCCTGCCAGAAAAACTGTCTCATTCCCACTCATTGGGCTTATAGATAAAATAATAGGCGATATCTCCGTAGTCTTTCGAAATAACAGGCATTAAACCCGGTATAGTTGGATTCCTTATGATCATCCCTAACCGATCATGCAATGATATACAGGGTGTCACATAAAAAAACTTCTAAGTCACTGCGCATTTTTGAAAGTCTGTATAAATAAAATAAAAACCATTGAAGAGGTCGAACCCTACAACTTATGTTTTCACCATTTTCTTGTAATATGTAAAATAAATAAGTTACGTAGCGGCTGACGGACTCTTGGTCCTCACTGTATATTTATGTGACAAAAAGTGACCATGAGGGCCTACTTGTCTGGCTGCTGTAGTGGCCTACCCACAACTACTACTATGTGGAAGAAAAGTTGTTAAATACATTGGAGAAGTGTTGAAAAGGGAAACATTTCCCATTAAAGAAAGAATATTGTGTATTGTATAGTTTAATAAAAACGGTAATAATTAATTTTTCTGATTGATTTGGTTATTAATACAAGTGTAGCAGGTTGTATGCGAATGTCAGCTTCATTAGATACCTAAGTACAAATAAATTAGAATTTGATAATAGTTTCTAGCATAAACGGTTCCTGGTTAACTCAGAAAAATTAATGAAACATTGTTATATTTCTCCATGTTTACATACTTAGAAAAGCCAAAAAACTTTATCAAACCTGTTAACATTACAGCATTAGACCTCTAGTGATAACTACTCAAAATTCATATGTTTTGTTTGAACCTAATCAAAGTCGAAATCCCATTCTCTCCATACTATCCCACAAAATGGCAGAAAATTGAAGCAAACAACTGTCAGGAAACAACTACTTTTCCCTTCAAACATTTAATTACATCTAGGTAATTACATTTATTTGTGCAATGTTCCCCCAAGAAAACACAATTTCAAAAGTTAATTGCAATCAAGGATTGAATATTATCCCCCATCTAGTTGGGAATGACCACCTGTAGACATGACATGATTCATGGGTTTCCAACTTTCCCATCAGTGCTAGGATAGGCCAGATATAAACGATAACACACATAACACACTTTTCAAACATGCCTTAACTCTTCCTGAAGTCTGTTTGTTTTTTGAGTTTTGGGTGTTATCGCTCATTGAGTAAGATAACAACGTTATCAGAACTATCCTAGCACTGATGAGGGGGGTGAAACCACATCAAACATATCATGTCTGCAGGTTGTCATTCTCAACCAGATGGGGGATAATATTCAATGCTTGATTGCAATTAGCACTTGCAATTGTGACCCCTTGGATGAACATTGCACAAATAAATGTCAGATGTAATGCAATGATCGTACAGAGGAATAGTTGTTTTCTGACAAATATTTTCCTAAAATTTTTCCATTTTGTGGGATATCATAATCAGAAGGACCCAGTCAACACAGAATGGTCTCAGAAATGGTAGTGGGCTTCACATTCATGTTTCAGATCACACCAGTGAATCCCCCAATGTGACATTCCATTTATATTTCGGAATCAAATGCACATTAAGATACTTTCGATGTAACCATGTGAAATTGAATGGACTGGTACTTATTTGAAAATGCGCTTCACTTTCTGATTCTCATGTATGTCGCAAACACTTCAAAATCAGAAGTCAATGATGCTTCCAGATGTATGAATGATTTTGTAGGTTATTATTTGACTTGCATATAGTCATAAGATTTACCTACTGAGAGTATCTCAGATTCTCTTCGAAGCGAATTCACTGCTAAAACAAGTCAAACTGTCCAAATCATAGGAAAAACAATAAGTATATTGAAATGTACAATAAACTATAATTCAAATTTAATCCTCTGGACAGCATTTTTTTTCCGGCGAAATTAGTACCTATATCCTGAAAATGCCAAATTCTGTAAATCATCTTCGTAAGTTTTTACTTGCCGTTCCGGTCCTTGAAGAAATACAGTTTTGGTAGAAATAATTATTGGGCAATGCTAACAAACACACTGATTAAACTATTGAAATAAAAAGAATCAAACACTATCAGAAATACCTATAGAATATTTAAAGAATGGTGTCAACCAAATACAAACTCTACTTGACTCTCGACTCGACAAACAACGATGGCCATTTTATATTATGTCTGGTCAATTCTGGTACCAACCTAATTCCTTCCATACCGACAAAATCGAAATTAAACCAAAATTCATGTTATTGTTCTTCGCTATTTTCTTCACATGTTTTACCTCAAAGTGACACTAATGAGAAGTAAATTGTGAACAATTTATAACATTTGGCATCACTAAGTGGTAACAGTGATGTCTAACTGCAACTCATTGTGTTACCACAATAATCAAGAAAGCAACATTTCCCTAGACGTTTATGTTAACTAAGGAGATTGTGTTACCGAGGAGGGCTTTTTAGTTTTGAGTTGCGGTCATTATGCCTCGTGACTTCAGGAGCAATGCTGGAAATTAATTTCAGATAAGGATAATATCCCTTTTATTCTATGTCACGTATTGTAATGAACGCTTTTTTGACAAACCATGTGATGAAACTAAGAACAACCGGCGTGTTACAATCTTGAAGGTTACGGACGCTTTTCAGTGCATTTAATAAGGGACATGCGCAGTGGTTAGCGCCTGGGCTCGTGATCGAAAAATCGCTGGCTCGATTCCCAGGCGGTGCAAGTTTTTTTGCATATTCAGATGTAAAAATCTGAATGATTGGATCTTGTCGCCGGCTGGGAATAATCCTCCATGAGTCACTGTTGCGTTAATAATTAACAGTGCTTGCTCCTTAGGTGGCGTATGGAGTTAGTAACAAGGCCTATCCAGAACACGTGGCTTATGACCATAGAAGTCGATTCCAACACACCCAGAAAAAAAAATAAGGCTTATGATGCAGTTATAATAAAAACAGTTTAACATTTTCCACTACTATTGTTTTGCCGCATCGGGCCTACTTGTAATTTTATGGGGATATTTAAGCTTATAATAGTGAATAGTTGGGCGATAAAATGCCTTGAAACAACTTACTGTCGTCCTAATTGAAGTGGGTTGAGTCAAGAATATGTTCTAAACCATTAACTGATCCAAACAGATAATCAACGTAATACATCGTGGATTTATTCAGGATTCCCAAGCCAGTTTTCCTAATCCCAAATTCAGTGCTCGGGGCCCGAAACCCGTGTCAGAGGATCAATCGGCAAATCAGACACATCTCAAGAAAGGATCTTAGAGAATTTCATTACGAAATAGCCGTTTTATTAGTTCAGGCAATGGACGCGTAAGATACATATATGTCGTTCGTCAGGGAAGGCTGATTTATCCTTTAAATTCCTTTCGGCAGGCGCGAGATTGGATCTTCAGAGAGGGAATGATCCAGGTTGAGTGTATTGCTTTTTCTCACGGATGTAAGCGAATAAATGCCGGAATGACTATGTCTCCTTTGAAATTTTTATTCTGGCTGTTTACATTTATGTCAAAATATGAATTAGGGAATGTACAGGTAATTTATTTTGCCGATGTCCAGTTTAAAATGTTTTTTTTTTGGTTAGGTAAAGTTTACCCTTTTATAGTGGACATAAGTACCTATTTAGTCTATAAGAAATGGAATGAATTCATTATTTCTGAATATTGTAATGGAATCATCAGTAGCACGACTGGAGAGGACCAGGATTGTTGAATGGTTTGATAACTCCTTCTTTCTCCATGTTGCTGACTATTTTGTTAGCTACTTCCTTTTTAGCAGCTGAAAGTCTGCTGGCTGTTTGCCGTATTGATCGAGCAGTCCCAGTGTCAATCTTGTGCTGAACCACCTTCATTCTGCCCCTCTGCTTTGTCCAGTATATCTCAGTTTGGACTGTAGAGGTGGTTCTATGACAACCAACTTTGTCTAATTCTGCGGGTGGATCGTTGGATTGACTAACAGTACTGCGTACACTCTTAACCACAGAGGAACTTGACGAACCTTTTTCGCAAAACTGTTCCTTTCTTCATGGTCGCTGGATAGTAATTGCGATTCATGACTCTCACTGTCCAATTTTCTTATCCTAAAGATTGTGCCTAAACATAATCACGTTGTCATTGCGTGAACCCCTGTCCAGGTGAGCCTCCAGAATAGTTTCAGGCATCTCAGTTACACTTCACGTCTTCCACTGACCATCAACTCTCGTCCATTAACACTGTCTTTGAAGTTCAAGGAAGCTGATTGCATCAGCCTCTGTGTCCAGTGCTGATGCCAGATGTTTCAATTGAGTGCTACCCAGGAAAATAAAATTGGTAGTTCACCATACACAGTAACTGTCTGGTTAGTGTTGGTAGCTTTCAAGTCGTCGGTTTATTGCTTGTCGGTATTTGGGTAAAGGTTGGTCTGAGATAGTCTCAATTGCACTTGTATCTAGCAGCATCGTGCAATGCTTGTTGTTGATTTGACCGTCTACGAAAAGACCTTTGTTTCGACGTATGCGTTGTTAACCGAGTTTGATTTTTTTTAATTCTTCACTCTGACTTTTGCAGGACTGTTTCGCTGGACTTGAATTCTAATGCGCAAGCCAGTGTCTGTGAGATGTATTGCTTAAGCTAATATTAATGGTTGCCTGGTTTCTCGCGAATTCCTTTCAATAACTTTGAATAACTAGTCGTAAAATTACATTTTCTGACGTGTCTGGATATGTAAGACGAACCAGGCGTGCAATGTCAACTTCAAATTCTTGTAAAGATTCGCTCGATTTCTGGCAGCGGTTTCTTGGCTATGAATGATAACCGTTTTCTAAGTGGGTCCGACCCGTAGTTCTAAATGTTTCATCAGCTATTCAAGTCTTCCTGCTATAGTGGGTGGTCACTGTTTGTTAAATATTCCTTGCTTTTTCTCGCAATGACAGTGTTCATTTTACAGCTCTTTCCTCAAAGAAGCATTTCATTCACTTGCTCTGACCACAGACAACTTCAAATTGTCGGTGGTAATTTATCCATAAGGGCTTTTGTCGAACTGAGGCAGCTTCAAGCAAAGCTTGCCCGGTTCAGAACCGGACCTTTAAATGTTTTATCCCTGTTTGAACCTCATCCAAGCTCTCCATCCATACTTGTTAGAATAATAATAATAAAGAGGACGATGCGAGGGATACGGAAAGGATGTCCAGCTCGTAGACGGAAGCATCCTACATCATCTTGATGCCCGAGAGACGTATACCTACTTGGAAGTGGAGCAACGCCGCGCCGCTCCCAAGAGGTGAACACAGTTAAAAACTCTCTCCGCGGCAAGTATCAGCACAAACTCCGACAGATCTGGTCGTCAAAACTGTCGGGGAAGAACAAAGTTGCTGCAACTAATATGCTTGCCGTTCCGATCTTACTCTACTCCTTTGGAGTGGTAAAATGGGCTCAAGAGGAGCTGCGACAACTCGATGCGAAAACTCGTAAGATGATGCATCTTAATAGGAGCTTGGATCCTAAATCGTCCGCTCCACGGTTATACTTCCCCACACAACAGGGAGGCCGGGGACTTTTGAGTTTGGAGTGTCTACATAACAGAATAGTACTGGATGGAGCCTGTAAAGTCATCAGGAGTTCAGATCCCCTTCTCTGCATGGTCCACGACCATGAAAAAACAGGGATTGGAACATTTCTTTTCAAGGCAGCAATCCGGGCAGCTGATGAAGTTGGACTCGTATTCGACACTGAACGGGCAAACCCAAACTCTGTCACTGAGTTGGAACCCGTTCAGCAAAAAGCTCACATCAAAGCTGCGGAGACTGAGGTCCTCCTGCAGCTGCACAAGGATAAGCCAATGCATGGGGCCTTCTTCAAGAACATTGAAGACCTTGGCTTATCCAAAAACTTGACCTTTGCTTTCCTCAGGTCAAGTGAGCAGAAGTCGGAGACCGAGGGATTCATAATGGCTTGCCAGGATGATGTCTTCAACACCCTGGTCTACCGTAGCCGCGTGATGGGTATAGAGATCCCCAACACTAGATGCAGAGCGTGTCGTGGGGCGCCACACTCGTACGATATAGACGAGACACCGGTGTTGCCTTATGCTCCGGGGGATATTGAGTCCGTTGTGGAGAATGAGAAGTGCCGAATATATTGGAACTACTCATTCCCGACCCTCAGGCAAATACAAGCCAATAAGCCTGATGTAGTCCTCCTCGACCATCAGAGTAAGACGATTTTCGTCATGGAGTTTTCGGCTCCTAGTGAAACGGACATCGTCCGAAAAGAGGAGGAGAAACGTACTAAATATCGAGACTTACTCTTTGAACTCCGCAGGCTCTACCCAAACCATTCTGTTAAAATGGTGGTTCTGATTATAGGGGTCCTTGGTGGAATGATGGACACACTGCTCTCAAACTTAAAAATCATACCGGCTTGCCGTAATATGGCAGAAATCTTAGCCGGACGAATGCAGAAGGCCGTCATTCTTGGTTCACTGCGTCTGCTCAGGGCACATGATTCTCGGACCCAGTAATCGCTCACCCCACGGACGTGGGGAGTGGTTATCTGGGTAAACGATCCAGCGCGCCCTCCGGATGTGTCGGAGCTCCGGAGACACAGCCTGACTGGAATATCCTTTTAGGGAAAAAAATAATAATAATAATAATAATTATTATTATAATACTCCCTCATAAACACTCGTAGAGTGTACCCAAAGGCATAGCCTGTGCGGGTAGAGGACGGCTATTATTATTATTTGCCGTAGTGCTCCGGGGCGACTTACTGATTTTTGGTGGCGTATTCACTTTTCAGCTGCAGGAAGTCCCGGAAAACCTACAGCACCACTAGTTCCTGTCAGATCACCAACCGTAAAGCGATAAAAATATTTATTTTTCAAAATTCAAACGATAATCATTGACTATGAATATATACAAACCCATCATAGTTTGCAGAGAACGAATGCGACAGATCGTGTAGTCAGATAGGATCAGTGTGATGACTTGCGCTCTGTAAGTAAAATACTTCAATAAAACAGTCCTGTGTTATATTTTGTCATAAGAGCCCAATGCACAGGGTCTCCAATAGGTTCAAGACGACCCTGTTAATTTAACGGCATACTTCGAAGCGCGCCACCGGCGACCAGGTACCTTGAAACCTGACCTTGCGAGATGTGATTCAGTATAACACTACCTATATTGAAATATACGCCTTTCCAAAACTTGCAGTTTTCGGTCACAAGCTCCCCTTCTAAGGTCTGGACTTGATTCTAAAAACAGATGTTATATTGAGTTTCACTGATAAATGCAGCAGCACTCCCTTATCTATTATGTTTATGTTTTAACGGTAATGATAAACGAAAGTTATCGATGTTGCATATTTCCAATCAGAATATTGAGTGTGTTTCAATATTTTGCGTTATCTAATAATCTTGAATAAAAAATATCTCTAGTTACAGTTTGAATCTCAATATAGTTGGAACAGTAATCGTGTTGAATATGGATGACCGACTACATGTATTTGAAAAAAGTTCAAACCGGAATATAATGTAAGCGATATAAGTGTATCAGATATCCCGTTTTTCCTGGTATTTCACCGAATTTTTTGAAGAAGTTCAATGAGAATAAAATTAAACACTATGGTCTCTCAGAATATGTTTTTATTTGTGGCAGTGGCGTGTAAAAAAATTAACAAAGATACCAATTTTTGTTGATTCATAAAAAACCAAATAACTCGAAGTTTGTAGGATTCTGTATAACACTACAATAAAAGTCTTATCTCAACTATTTCCTCTTCATTTACATCTGTTGAACGACTACCTCTAGACTCATACCCTTGCAGTAAAAACAATAGTCTCTCATAGCCAAACCAGTGAATTTTTCAGAGCTTGAATATTCTTTTCAATCTGTGTATACTGTGCAAGTCTTCAATTAAAGAAAGACTTCTCTCTTGGTTCCACATCTTCAGATCACCTGCATATATTTCCAATCACAAATGACCAACAATATAAATTTGATGCCGCTACCGCTGACACTGCCATTTCGAATCGAAGTAATCAACATTTGCCCCAAACCTGTTGGTTTGCGAGTATAAAAACATACATTTGTATATTTGTTTAAATGTTTTCGAACAAATAATGTTTACAAACAGTTTTTATACAGTTTTTATATAGATGTTTACATGTTTGCGGGCAAGTGTATGTGGGTCTGGACAAGCCTTATTTTCTTGGTCCTATACTGTGCCCTATACTGTTCCCTATTCGCAGTTGAATGGTTATCCGTTATTTATGGGATACCCTATCAAATTTACTTTGTATCACTGTTATATTTCTATTCACAACTCATCTCGAATTCTCATGGAGTTCATTATAATAGGCGAGGACACGAAATTTTCAAAATATTTTTAATGGATTCTACAGCTTATGAACACTTCTAGTGACAATGTTCTTCTTTTGTTGAGGTGTCTGAAATATAAAAAAAATTTAGTTAAAGTTCATAAATTCAAATGACTTCTTTTAAGCGCCATTGTGACGTATTACCCCGAACAACCAATCCCTCTGTTGACAGCGTCAATTAATTTAATAACGTTGCCATACTTATGTTATGTCCACAAAACACAAATGCAGAAACGGGGAAATTTTGAGATCATGAGGTCATGGACAAGTAATTCAATAATGCGCATGCTCAAATCGGTCTCGTACAAAAGGGATGGTCCTTTTTCTTCAGTTTGAGTTACATTTATTCTGTCGTTCTGTGGTTGTTTATTTTGTATTAAGAAGTTGCTCTGTTATTTTTTGTATTAGAATTTTCAGAATGACTCTTAAAGTTTGTTTCGTGCCCAAAAGTGTTTGAACAATAGTGAAAATAGCAAAATAGGGTTTATTTCTATTCCTAGTAATCCGAAAACTCGGGCAAAGTGGCTTTCAGCCGTCAATGCCCCCATTCTTGGAAGAAAAGACATATTTTGTTGTGAAGACCATTTTGATGTAAGTTGAAATACCTTTGAGGCGATACTATGAAATACCTTTGAGGCGAAACAAAAATAAGTGACTAGCTTTCTCTCTCGAACATAATTTTTATGGGCCACAATAATTCACAATATTAAAACTATCAAGTTCTTTGTTTATATTCACACATATTGTTTTATGACAGATCCAATGTTTTCACGGTGATTTTCACACCTTTCAAATTCGCCATCGTCGTTTGATATTGGGAATAGTGTCTTCTGTCACTTCTCTATGGTTTTATGTTCTCTGGTTATAGTTTTAGAAGCTTGGCAACGTTGCCGTCAAACGTTAGAATCAACCCGATTACGCCTATTGGCGCCAATATTAGTAGCCTCAAAATTTGCTATTTTTCAGAACGAAATTAGACCAGCTGTAATTGAAATTTGACTCAAACAATATTTTTTCTTGCCTATTGGATTTGATTTTAATTTTTGTAGATCCTCAAATCTTCATAATATTACCTTTCGTTTCAGATAAACCACGATGGGCTCGTCTAGCGGAGGAAAGAAGAAATATGTGACGTTTCGTAGTAGACAACGTGCTAACTTGAGTTTTTTCATAGTTATTATGTTTTTTGCGGTGTTCGGTATCATAGTGTTCACGGAAATTTTTTTCATAGACGAACAAGGTCGTGCTGTCGGCGTGTTGGTGAGACATGGATCGTTGACTTATCAACATAAACAAGAGAAAGCCGTGGAGTACGAAGATGCATTTCAGGTGAGTACACCATACCATACCGTCTGTAGATAACTTGAAAATAGCTGATTTTGTTTTTAACACGCAAAATGGTATATTTTCGCTCAACAAACGCTTTGATCTTGGAAGTGCGGCAATGACACTTTGTGCCATGTCCTTCACACAGCTTTCAGACCAAAAAAAAAAAACGATCGATACTTCATTCAATATATAGCTATCCAAAAATTCCAGTTAGAGTCATCGGCAAAAATTTGACTGATAGATACTCTCTCCAAACTTTCTGTATGGCTTCTTTGGACCTAGTCTGCCACCGTTTTCCTCTGTGACATTTTTTGTTTTAGAGGCATTTTTCAAAAAAAAATCCAATTTATGTCTTTTTCTCGTGTTCCCTAACTACGGTACAAAACTACAGGGGGTGATTCGTTAGGTCTTTTTTAGAAAAAAATTCCTTTGAACGAATGATAAGACAGATAGATAGATAGACAGATAGTTTATTAACCACCTTATGTAAAACAATACATTTGTAGCAAGTCAAGAAAAAAATGTGAATAGTTCAAATAAAATAGTAACAAAGTAGGTATATAACAAACATTTCATTTACACGAACAGAGATCTATCAACAGAGATGGCACAAATGCATATGAAAGACAAAAAACATGACCACCCTCTGTAGTTTTGTAACGTAGTTAAAAAATGCCCCCGAAACAAAAAAAGTCACAGAGGAAAACGGTGGCAGACTAGGTCCAAAAAGCCATACAGAAAGTTAGGAGTGAGTATATACCAGTAAAATTTCCAAAAAAAAGATATATCGAACCTAGCCCCGGGCTGTGTATTAAAGATCAAGTTTTTCTTTTAATATTGTCGCTCTATAGCGGGAATTTTGTCACAAATGGAAAATGGCCCATTCCACACGAGTTGGAGAATGTTGAGTGTGAACTAGCGCTGTCCACAAAAGTAATTTTCACTATTTTTCCACGACCACGCAATAGTCTTACCAAATGATAGCAACGTTATCTCTCTTCTTTGGAAAGTTGGTAAAGTATCGGATATACTTCCAGCAAAGGGCGGTATTATTCGGATTGTTGGTGTGAAAACTAAAAATGGTGTTGTGAAAAGGAGTGTTCGAAAACTTATATTATACCGATTGACTCTTGAATACATCATTCAATTTTTTTTGCATGTAAATTTAATTTTGTTGGAAGTTTATTTACATTTCAAGGCGGGCGGGATGTATAATCTATAACACCCTATATGTAGGTGCATATGATACAACTTTGTGATTGCAATTGCTTAGCAATGAAAAAATAATAGTTCAAAGAAACTTAAGAACACGCTTTACTTCCCATGGACTGAAAAGTAAAAAATAATTGACAATTCAATTTCTCAAATGTAAAAAAAGCGTGGGTGCTTTCGTTCTATATTCTCATATTTTTCAGTTTAATTTAACAATACAGAGCGTTCAAGAGCTCGAGAGAACTTTATCCAGCACCCCACGCTTTTTTTGTGAGAAATTAAATTGTCAGTTATTTTTCACTTTTTAGTCCATGGGAAGTAAAGCGTCTTCGTTAGTTTTTTTAAACTATTATTTTTACTAAAAAATCAATATCTCCGACCCCGAAAACCATACCAATTTTGTATCGACTCTGATCATAATCACAATACTCGTCCATCATCTTGGGTCGCCATCTTGAATTCATAAATGTTTACTCTCACAAACTAATTTTGAATCGAATCAACCCATAATGACATCTTGGAGCCGCCATCTTTAATTTATAAATTTTGACAAAAAATTCAAAATATGCGACCTAAAAAAACCTTGCATACCAATTTTGAATCGAATCTGACCATAATCACAAATCTCGTCCGCCATCTTGGAGCCGCCATTTTGAATTCATGAATTTTGATAGAAAAATCATAATCTTTGACTCCGAAAAGCCTTATATACCAATTTTGAATGGAATCGGACCATTATCACAAATATCGTCCGCCATTTTGTTTTTTATAATAAAAAAAATGTCATATTGCAGTGTCACCGGAACTATGAACATCTGCCAAATTTCAAATCATTCGGACGTCTGGAAATGGGTGAAAATCACGCCCTTAGGAGTCAGTTACAAACAAACATACAAACAAACATACAAACAAACATACAAACAAACATACAAACAAACATACCAGTAAAGATAATATAAAGCGTGTAAAAATCAACAACTGCAGAAATAAAAACGAATATACATCAAGCCGAAAATCCTCCATTGAATTTGGTATAAAAACCACTACAAAAACCCATAATAGTCCAAACATTCAACAAGCTACAACATCCACTGGAACCAGCAAAAGCGGACAACAGTCCCAACAGGTACTATTATCCGCAAAGCTGTGCACTGGACATGAGGTCGATCCCAACAAATCATTGATGTGAAGAAGAAAAAGTGTTGATGCTAGAATAGATCCCTGCCAAAGTTTTTTGGTAGAGTGTCAGATGATACTCCATCGACCACCATGTAGAGAGATCGGTCTGAGAGAAAACTGAGTAGCAAAAAAACACAGCTGGGGTGCCAAACCATAAAATGGAAGTTTGGCAAGAAGTCCCTGGTGCCAAACGTGATCGAACCCCTTGGAGAGCTTTCATGCATTGTTCAAGAGTTTCGCCATATTTTGCAATAGATTACTGTCAAATATGTGAACCATAGGAAAGCAGGACACCAGTTGATCACTGATGCCGGAAACTATATTTTCGATCATTGATAATTCCTGAGTGTTTGAGCTATTTCATGAGCTGGATGTTGTAGGCTCTTCTTCCATGACATTCAAGATAACAAATACTAATGCGACAGGTCTTTAGTTGCTCGGTAGGGTCTTTTTCCCCTTTTTGGCGACTGTTGTACTTTTGCAATTTTCCAGTTGGACGGAACTACCCCCACATTATAAGAGATGTTGAATAACTTGCAAAGAACTGTTGTAAGTTCGGGAGCACATTCCTTTAGAACAATCGGCAGAATTCCATCAGATCTAGGTACTAGCTTTGTTGGTGTTAAGACTCAGCAAAATGCGTCTGATGTTTCATTGGCAGAAGATCATCTCAGGCATATGCCTCTAAATGAAAATTATGTTCTGGAGTTGTTTTTTCATTGAATCAAGCCAAAAATTTTGGCAAAGATATCGGCTTTTTCCTGAGCGTTCGTTGCTAGGGTTCCAACTTCCTTGGTATATATCTTTGCAACCGCAGTATCATGATCTCAGAAAGATAACAAGAAAATCGAACACTCTGACTGAGTAACATTTAAATTAAATTTATTTATTAATATACTGTAATATAATATAATATAAATACTTTATTTTTTCCATGACATACTTAATTCCTATAACATTTCAAACTATTATTACAAGAACCTAATATTCTTGTATAAGATATACGGTGTCCTTCAAAGAGTTGGCATCATATAGGAAAAACTTTCAATAATAATTGATTATGAATTCGAGTCGTGCTTTGAAAAATATGACAAATGGAATACTCTAACGGGGTCACGTGACTTCAGCTATTTCATTTTTTTCAACCCAATTGGTTCCGTGCACAACTGACAGACCCTGGAAGTAAAACAACATAATCTGAGAATTCTGATAACCCACCTTACTCCACTTTTTCGCTTTGTTCATACCTAAACGTTGTTTAGAATCTTTCAATAGAAACAAATACAAATTGAAAAAAAAAAAATGCAGACAAAAATGTTCAGTCAAAACAAAATAATGGCTATTCGTAATGTTAGAGCTCTGCTATGAAGATCCTTTCTAACCCTAACGGGTTCCAGTAAAATTATCAAATCTTCCAAGGAACCCTTCTACAGAAGTTCTCTGTACCTAAAATTTTCTTGTTATCATCAGCAGACAGATAACAAACTGAATAATAATAAAGGATCCTCATAGCAGAACTTTATATTCAGCCATTTTGTTTAATCTCAAAATTTTTGTCTGTAATTTTGTTATAGTATAGAAAATTGAAGGACGAATCCAATAAGGTATCATTCGACCCCCAACGCGATTTCAAAAAATCTTTCAAAATGGCAGACCGACGCCATTTTGTAAAAGAGATTTTTTTTTCATTCTCAACAAGTTGTTTATAAACTATCATTGAAGCAAATAAAATGTCTAAGAAAAATTCCAATCCGTTCAAAAGTTAACAGAGGTGGGCTTACTCAGTAAGAGTTCCAAATATTATGTAACGCCATTTTTTTTTTTTATTAATATTTTTGTTTGAAATTTTGCTGTCATTTAGAGAATTAAAAGGCGTTTCGAATGAGGTATCACTCGACCCACCATGCCGTTTAAAAAAATCTTTCAAAATGGCGACCAGACGTAATAGGAAAGGGTTGGAAACAAAAATAAGCAAAATATTCCAGTCAGACTAAATAATTTATCCACATATGAGTTATTGTTGAAGATACTGATTAACTGTAGTACAATAAGTTTCAAATATTTTCTTTTCATTTTCATTATTCTTATTATTGTTTATATCTAAAGCAGGAATTCCTAAAAAACTGTTTTACTGTGGGTTGGTCACCCAGTAGGAGTTTCGTGAAGGTCGAATCGTCAACTATCTATAAAATTGCTGTCGGAATCACTGTACTGGAAAAGTAATTATCAGGCGTTATTATCACACCCGTTAGTTTCAATCGCAGAACTTGTCCAAGGACGCGACATTTCAAACAGATAATAAACAAAAATTATGAAGTAATTATAACTGGGGACCCTCAAAATAAAACAGCAACAATCTCAAATTTCAACACTCAAATAGCCATCAGCTCCTGAACTAAACATCGATGAGACGACGGTGATAACCTTCTGCGATCTCTATTGGTCACCGTGAAAATACTTCAATATTAATTTAATGACTTTTCAGCCAATCATAAGACCCGGTTAGTACAAGCTATCCAATATCATACGCTAATTCCACAGTCCACGTCGACTGGATCTTAGCCAGTTCATTTTCACGACTTGGTTTTTTACCTTTGAGAGTGCCGCGAACTTCAATTCATTTCGTTTGGCAGTTAGATAATAATTTTGTGACCTAGACATAGCTACTGAAATAAATAATATCTGATCTGATATAATGTTTTTTTTGCAAATTAAATATGTAACTTTCTGTGACTACTCTAGATTCAATCAGAACTATCGCTGGCATGAACAGTTTGCTCAAAATTATGGGTTCTCATACTTCCAACAAATTTTAATTCAATTGGTGTGATGTATCGAACTGGGCGGTGAATTGTTATCATGATTCAGTACATTGATAAGTCATGTAATATATAACCGAATGACGAGGCGGGAGGAACGACAACATTGTGTGGTCATTCAGATACGGAGAGTGAACGAGAACGTACATGTAGACTGTGGATAATATAAATGTTAGAAAAGATAAAAGTGTTTCATTTAATGAAATAGTGAACACCACTATTGGCGACGAGGATTAACTAATTGTAGAAATTACCAGTAAGTATAAAGAAGAAATTATATATAAATAGTATGACAATTTGCTTGTAGTATACCGAAAAAAGGAGAGAATAATGAGGTGAAAGATTTAAGGTAAATTTTATTAGTATACGATCATAAAACTATCATTTTGATAGTAACTACCTTCTTCTTTTGTCTATTTCATTGAGTTACTATCTAGTAGGACTTATCACACAGTTACGATAAGTAGGAGAAAAGTGAACGATAATAATAGGAAATAAACCGACAGTATGAAGTTATCAGTTATTAAATTAACAGTGTTTTGAATTATTTGTTTATCACAATAGAGAGAAATACTGTATCCAGAAATACAGGATGAAGCAAAGACAGGTATTAATAAAGATATACCTAGCTGAGAAAGAGACTGTATTAAGAAATACAGGAGGAAGCAAAGACAGGTATAAAGATATACCTAGCTGAGTAAGAGACTGTATTAACAAATACAGGATGAAGCAAAGACGAGTATAAAGATATACCTAGCTGAGAAAGAGACTGTATTAAGAAATACAGGATGAAGCAATGACCGGTATAAAGATATACCTAGCTGAGAAAGAGACTGTATTAAGAAATACAGGATGAAGCAAAGACAGGTATAAAGATATACCTAGCTGAGAAAGAGACTGTATCAAGAAATACAGGATGAAGCAAAGACCTTGAAGGAAGAAACTTTGTATTTCGTGCAAAATATTTTTATTTGCACGAAATACAAAGTTTCTTCCTTCAATTATATTGAAGCGTGCACACAGCTTGGCAATTTCAATAAAGATACCTAGCTGAGAAAGAGACTGTATCAAGAAATACAGGATGAAGTAAGTTATAAAGAAATACCTAATTCGAAATACAGGATGTTGCAAAGACAGGCAAAACCACAAAGATTTGCCGGCCTTTCAAGAGGGAAAAGGCTACGGAAAAAATACTATAATGGATTGTAATATACATGTAGGCATACGGTGGTACAACAAAATCTGCATAGTCATGAAAATGTGAAACTGAATGAATGGTTTCTAGTGGCAAGGGGTACGACTGGTTTGTAAGCATGTATATGTACAAATGAATCCAAATGAATAACTTGCAAATCTCGAGTGCTAATTTCAAATCTGTGATAACTTGAATACTATACACAAAGTACCAAAGGAACTGAGGTGTCGATAACTCGCACATTTGAAAAAAAAAACACCTAAGGTACTGAGGTGTCGATAACTCGCACATTTGAAAAAAAAAACACCTAAGGTACTGAGGTGTCGATAACTCGCACATTTGAAAAAAAAACACCAAAGGTACTGAGTGGTCGAAAACTCGCACTAAATGGGAAAAAGTGTTACCGCAGAAAAAATATTTCCGTCATTTCCATCCTTGATGTGTATAATTGTTCTGAAGAGCCTGTTTTCCAATCTCCCTGATGAGCTTGGCGAAGCGAAATAGATTTTCGTCAACAAAAATGTATTGAGGATTAAATGCAAGAGAAGCAAGATATTTTTGAATTATATTTTCCCTACGTGATTTATTTAATGAACTATCAAATGAAAACTAGAGATAAATAAAAAAAAATCAACTAACTGAATGAAAATGCGAATTTTCACTTTCAGGTTTTTTTCTTTTTAGTTAGAGTCTTTTCACAATATCTATCAGGTGTAGTTCAATGTCCAGCGTGGCTTTAGCCGGGAAATAAGTCGTTTTCTGTTAGATATTACAAAAAAAATTATATTTTTAATTTTTCAATGTTTATGGAGACTGTTTTCCTTTTCAGTTTGAAGTAACTTTGAGTCATAAATGAACATATGGTATTACGTTGTTGATCTAGTGGGACTGAAAGTTAAAAAAAAACAAAAAAAACAAATTTAATGAAAAAATACCGGTACATTTTTACGGTATAACCACCACCTCGAGATATTGAGAGTGGGGTGAGAAGCCTATTTAATAAAGCCCAGAGTAATCAAATCTGGATCCACTGGTCGTATCATCAAACTATGGTCCTATATGCTTCACTGTCATGGTGGCCAAAGAATTAACATATTTTGGCAAAGTCAAGTGTAGAACGTGCATGTCTGGGTATCGCAGGGGCAATATTTACGTGCCCTTCTCCAGCGTTAGAGGTAATGCTTAACCTTGGAACACAGATAACATGCAGTTAGGTTGGCTTCGAAGGGCAGTTTGAAGTGGTCATAAATAACTTTATACCAAATTTGCACAAAGAGCGGAATTCAATGGATGAAAGGGCTGAAGGGGGCGTTATAGAGCCAAGTTTGATGCTCTCAAAACCTCTTGTCAACACCCCAACAATATATCGAGCAGAAGTACATGCTAGTGTGATGTGCACAGAAGTGACTCGGAGGAGACATCCAGAGAAAAATCTGTTTACTGTCAGATAGTCAAGCAGCACTGAAAGTTCGGAAAACATACACCTGTGAGTCTGAGTAAAACCCATTTCATAGAAGAGTTTCGACGCTGGGTAACCGATGAAATTCAATCTCACTGGAATACATACAATTC
The DNA here is from genome assembly GCA_958298965.1 of Chrysolina haemoptera. Lineage (NCBI taxonomy): Eukaryota > Metazoa > Arthropoda > Insecta > Coleoptera > Chrysomelidae > Chrysolina > Chrysolina haemoptera. Next base: position 19,336,176 of record OY282599.1, on the reverse strand, counting down.
CAGGGCATACAGTGAGCGTATCAACAAAAAAAGCTGAACGTCTTCTCGAGCCGAACAAGGAAGACTTGAAGTGATAGAATATGGGTCTGGCACAAAAGATCTAATAGGTTGAAGTGTTTTTGAGGCCACATAGCCTTTACGACTAACTGCCTGCATGTACATTATTTTAATTGATATTTCAAATCACTTTTCAACGGACAAAAGAAAAAAAAACATTTTCAATACCTGTAATTTTTCAATATTAGATTGCAGCTAATTGATTTTACGTTTTAAAGGAACTTTTATAGATTTTTTTTGAAAATTTAAAATATGCAAAACTCAAAAAAAAAGTTGTATTAATTTAAGGAGTATTATTATTTTATCATCCATTATCATCCACATATTAATTTGCAACAGTAAAACTCACCAATTTGCTCCGCATCCATCCTATTGTACGATTTATCTATCGCGGGAACTTTGTCGAATAAATGAATAGCTGAAAAGGATGTAGCTGTGGTACGAGTAAGAGCCACTCTCAATCAATGCCCAGAAAACCGCTGTCATAACCTTTACCAAAAAAAGAGTGCTGAAAGGCCTTAGTCCATCAGTATTCCCACTTGCTACGAGAGTAATTACTTACGAGTATTGTTCGACCACAAGCTCAATGCTCACATGGAATCTCCACATACGACCCATGAGGCTTGATTGGCCCTCGGGATTTGTGAAAGGATGTACCGATTTGGGTCGGATCAAAAAAAAAAAATTACCGTATAGCTATACACGAGCTCAGTAGTGTAGTGTATCAAGATACAACAGTCGGGAACGAAAAAAAGACTGGTATCATGACTATACATGACTGTCAGCTAGAGAGTGCGCTCTGAAGCCACAGTAGAACTGCAAGTGTCGTAGTCGACTGGGTCAAAGAGCCAACTACAAGTTTCCCCTAACAGGAGCTCCCGTACACTTAGGTTTCCACGGGAAATAGCAGGCAGATAAACTAACCAAGAAACCAAGGAAGGATCAGGAAAATTACCAATCTGGCATGAATTCATCTTGAGAATCCATGAGGGAATCGAAACTCAATATAATTGGGCTTCGAAGGGAAATCTATACCTCGGGGCACAATCACCTGACCTAACCCACATTGGGATCGGAAATCGTGGTGTTTAGAAGATGACGATACATCATCACACCCCCTCATGAAACGTCCTGCACTGGTGAATCAGAAGGAGACCATGAACATGTGGGTGGACAAAGGTCTCAAGGTAAGAGACTTACATGCAGGGGCTTCAATTCCTGCCCACCTATTTCAGAAAGTGAGTAAGTAACTAGGAAAGTTTGGAATATGGAAGAAAGAAAAATCACATTAGTCAAGTAAGTGACAACAAGCAGTTAGAGCCCATGAAAGCCTAGAAATAAGTAAATTTAATAAAATTGATGTAACAGCTGCTTACTTTACAGCCTATATCGTATTCCACAAATCAAGAAAATTGGATATCCGACAACCACTACTGCTGAAAACGGTCGACGTTCGCGAAGTGAGAGACCGTGATAAAACGAACAAAGGAAAAGGAGAGAGGAAGTGAGGGCACAACAATACAATCCAGAACCATGGGATGAAGTTTAGTTTCAGTCCAAATGACAAAACAATACGTACAGTTGATGGGAGATTATCATAATGAAAGCATTAATTGAATTAGGTTTTCATATGTATCTATTTACCATTGGCAAATTTATTTAATGAGTTTTTTAATTATATATTATACACAGTTAGGGATTAGATCTTATGTTTACCTATGTACTATTATCACTGTCGAACGTATTAATGTTTGTTAATTATTTTGATTTAGTTTAGTTTATTCGTAATTTAGGTTTGAACAAAGGAAGAGATGTGATGTATAGAACTGGGCGGTGAATTGTTATGATGATTCAGTATATTGATAAGTCATGTAATATATAACCGAATGACGAGGCGAGACGAACCACAACAATGGGTGTTATGAATAAAAACTAGCAAAAGCTTTTACTATAGGTTTGTCTCTCTCATTAGTTAATAAAATAGATAGGTCTGTTTCAAGAAATCTAAGTAAAAGCATTTGCTTAGGGTTTATTCATTAGACCCATTGTGTGGTCATTCAGATACGGAGAGTGAACGAGAACGTACATGTAGACTGTGGATAATAGAAGTGTTAGAAATGATAAAAGTGTTTTATTTAAATAAAATAGTGAACACCATAGGTGGCAAATGGTTTCCACCATCGCTGGGATATAACTATATCGGCTATACAGTATCGGAAACTTTTTATCTTGGGTATGGAGGTTTCATGAGAGCGTAAAGAATAGCTTGCTATATGTTGAGAGAGCATTACAACTTCTCTACTCGCTCGAGGAAGGGATATCGACGTGAGCTGTTAATTCGTCGGTTGGGGTAATAGGATAGGCGCACAGTAGTGCGTTTGTCTCTCTTATTTATGTGGTATTAGCATATCATTGTGTTCCTTGTTGCTCGCGTAGATTTCTATCTATACCCCAGATGAAAAGTTTCCGACACTGTCTGTACTGTGAAATTTTTCAATATTTGTTGAAACCTTTTCCTGTGCCTTTCTCTTCCGCTTTATGATAAGGTTTAATTTCGATCAGAGCAATGATGATAATAAACGGGAAGAAATATCACAAAATGAAAATCATCAACTTCAATCTGACAACTTTCAAATTCGTAGGGGGTACATGTTTCGGATTCAGCAAAAATCCGTCTTCAGCCTTATTTATAAAAGTTCTACATCAACGGTTAACCTGTTATATTCTTGTTACTAGGATGCAAAGGTAACTTACATGGAGAGGAAAAAATCCGTTTTATACAATTATGAAAACAACTCAAATGTTAGGAGGGTGGGGGGGAACTATGTCCAATGGTGATAGTTACTGAAGAAAGTAATATTATTCAAACTTGAGGATAATGAATAAAAATATTTAAAAGGACATGGCCAGAAGACTCATGTCTTATAGTGCAAAAGGATTTGTATCTCATAATTTAAGAGAATTAAACGTTTGAAAAATTGTTAAGGAAGCGTGGTATCAAATAAGGTTAGTTTATGACAATTGAATTGAAAATGTATTTGTTAGCTGTCAAGTCAATATGGACCAGAGAACAAATACTAGGGGACCCGATACATGTTTACACTGGTCGCGTTCTGCCGACTAAACAGTCACGGAACGAATTTTTCTGCTGGTACAACTGCTACCTGTCAACAAGTTGAGTACCGGTATTGAATGAACAGGTTAATATCGATTGCATACATTTTTTCAATTCCTTATATTTCTAATACGGTCATTATGTTGCTCTTCAGTGTGGTCAACTTCGATCTATTTCGGTTTCTCTACACTTCAATTCATCACAGAACATTGTAAACAGGTATCGTGTCCTATCCTCTAGTATTTGTTCTCTGGTCCATATTGACTTGACAGCAGTACATTTTTAATTAAATTTTCATAAACTAACCTTATTTGGTACCACGCTTCCTTGAAAACTTTTTAAATATTTAATTCTCTTAATGCCCTAACCACCATAAGATATGAGTGTTCTGGCCATGTTCTTTCAAATATTTTTATTCAGTAACCTCAAGATTGAAGAATATTACTTATCTAATAATATCTAGATGATATCAGTCCTATATATCCCTTCTACAATATGTATAAAAAATCGAATATGCCTTTTTGGATCTTTAATCATTTACCACATGATATTGAAACATATCGAAATGTTTAATAATTCAATATAATTTGAAATATTTTCTTTTACTACGTTGTTTCCACTTCACAGACGAATTTCATTTATTCAGGTCTGGACAGGTTACTGTGGCTTACTTGTTTTATATAACTAATAAGACACTCATAGGTAATAGATATTTATGTACAAACAATTCCATTGTTACATTACGTTTCTACGTACATTACTGAAACTAAGCTACGTTCACATTAGTTATTGTAATGCAACAAGAAATCTATTTTTAAAGAAATCATAGGAATATAAAATAAATAACCATTACCCTTGGCGTGCATCCGTGTCCATTAAGATGACATCTGAAATAAACCCAGAACGACCCCAAAGTTCAATCAATACAATATTTTACGCGAAGGAGACGTCACAAAAACTAGTCTATTGTTCAACAGAAATTCAACATAATGAGTTTAAAATGCAGCTACTAACTCCTCTTCGATACACAATAGAGATGAGTGAAGCTCCCAATCCTACTTGCAAGATATGTTTACGATTTAATCCATAATACCTCATCAAGGGTTTTCAAAATTTTCTTGGAATGTTTTCGTCACCTCTCGACCCAGATAACTTCTTTTTCCCTAATGTGTCCTTATTGAATATTTCTCAGAAATGGTCGAGTGTCAATATACACTCGGTGTCTGTCGAAGTAGAAAGTTGGATTTTATTCGTGATAAGGTGCTCGTAATGGAAACATGGGGAACAGAATAGAGTCGATGTTCAATACTGAAAAAAGTTTGCTCTTGTCAGTTGCAACTTGTTTCGAGTTTCTTGGTATGCGATATATAAATGTTGCAATTTGTATTTCTTAATATTTAGAAACATAATTTTTTATTTTCTTCCAATATGTACTTCTGTGGTAGAACAATTTCATGAGATTATCATCACCTGTTTTCCATTATGATATTAACCAAGGGTCTCTTTCAAGCTCTTGTACCTGCTAACAAAAAATAAATACACAACTAGTAATTCTTTGTATTCATGAGCGAGCTTTGTAAGAGAGGACTGACAAAAAATAATCCATGCGAAATCCTGTAACTCGTGTTGAAAACACCTCCTATTACAAAGAAACAACCATCCATCTATAAAAACCGACTAGGCAATTCAAAGAAATGATTTGTCCCCTTGCTTTCTCAACAAGTCATCAAACTTAGGTGCCGAAACCACCATGAAACCGGAAACCTGGTATCTGGAAGTTATCTACTTGATATATCAATTAGATGCCAATTGGAAGCCAAAAAGGAAGCACAGGAATCAACTTGATGGCATTGAAAGAAGTAGCATCCCAAGTTTCGGACGATGTTTATCTACCTGGTCCCGATATCCATGGTCTACAAGAAGATTGGGTTTATAAAGGCTGCCAAACCAAGGGGCCAAACGAGCAACACCAGAAAATCGGGATGTCTGGGGTTCAACTTCCTCGCTAACCCTCCTACGTTGAATCTTCGAGGAAAAGAATTATACCGTCCGTTCCCATGTGAACAGCTGATGGTGCTGACATTGCTGACAGACATTATCACATTCCCACGAAACTGAGTGTAAGCATTTTGATCTTTCTGGGAAGAATAATTTCCAAATTTAGTAATACCTTGGCCTTTGTGCTGTTCAACCTATTTTTGGCAATGAAAGTTTGGCAATTAATTGATGTCTGTTTATTTCACGCCACTCCTTTCTAATCCAGTAACGACAAATAAACTCGAGCAAAAAGTGAAGAATGAATTGTAGCATTCTAAAACTTGGTGCATAACATCTCGACATCATGTTTTATTACAAAAAATAACGGGTGGAACCTAAACAAATTTTTATTTTACCAAAAAATAATTTCGATAGGTTGATAGATAATTTAATTCTTCACAAGAATGATATTCAGTAATACCTTATGAAATACACTCGTTTTCTCAGAAAACGTGGTTTAACGCCGACGTCACATTTCATGCTCACCCTAACCCGCCACTGCAAGTTCAGGCAGGGCCGAAAATTAGATTTGTCATAACTTTGCTAAAAATTATAGTAGAAGGAAAAGAAAAAGTGCATATCGTTCCTGAAGACTTCTACTTCCTCATGCAAATATAACATGTGATTATCTGAGTACCCAAAATGTGTTTTGTCTCACTTCACATAACCCTTCTACGATATTTACGGATGATCTGAGAGTCATGGATATTTTAGTTGATATGGAATAATTATACTGGAGCAGAAATCAATACCCTCTTTGGACCATATGCAACGATTTAAGGCTAGTGGGACAAGTCTCACTTATACATGTCAAAAAAAAGCAGGGATTTACTCCCGCCTCAGTTTTCTCAACCATAATCCCAGCAATTTCTTCAGTAAATGTTGAAAATAATCGCTCATATACATCCTACATAAAAAATTAAGTATGTGATTTCATCACACGCCAAAGGCCATAAACGCATTTTGCGCACGTGATACATACAAAACTTTATGCACTAGCGGTTTATTAGCGCAAATCACAAATACTTACTTTAATTTCAATGGTCTACACGTTTCATACGTTATGTATACAATAATCAAGAGTAACATAGTATGCATGGGGAATGTGAAAGTGTAGTAGCTAAGAAATTTAATATTGAAGAATCTATTTTAAATAAACTGATCATCACTGAAAAAATGTACAACTATTGTGCCGGAATGATACCAGACAGTTATTTGAACCAACCATCCACTTCCAAAATGAATATTCTTGTTCTTGAATCGATGCAGATACTGTAACGAAGCTTTCAATATGTAATAATAATGTTCAAGAGAATATTCCATCTTCAACATCAATAACTAAAGCAACTCCATTTTCAATATTCAAGCTTATGACTCAGTTACATGTTGAAGAAATGTCGAATATACAAAAATTTTAGGAAGAGCCTTCCTCTATTGAACTGAAATAATTCTGATTCGTATTAGGTCTTGCATGAAATGATGTTTAAATATACACAATTTGAGAATCGCCGCGGGCCATAATGCGCCACTTCACGCTCGCTGAACCGGGCGGTATAGTGTTCTTTACCGCCCGCTAGTGCATAAAATATATGTATGCCGATTGTATGGGTAAGTTGAAAATGAGGCAGGAGTAAAACAAAGTTTTTTTTGTGGCATGTATAAGTGGTACCTGTCACACTACTTACTTACTGTCTCACTAAAATTGTTGCATATAGTAGTTGTTGCAAAGAGGGCATGGGTTGCTGCTTTAGTATAATAATTCCATAAATTATTCATGATCTTTAGATCACCTGCAAACATCTCCGTTAAGTGCGACAAAACACATTGTAAGTACTCAAATACTCGCATATAATATTTGCATGAGAAAGTAGAAGTCTTCAGAAACGATATAAACTTTTCCTTCTCCGATCATTTTTAGCAGGGTTATGACCAATCAAATATTCGGCTCCGCCAGAACTTTCAGCGGCGGGTAAGGGTGTACCTGAAATTTGAATTCGGCGTTTAATCAAGTTTTCTGAGAAAACGAGCGCATTTCATGAAAAATTACTAGGTATCATTTTTGCGAAGAATTGAATTGTCTTTCGCCCTGTTGAGTTGTTTTTTCGATAAATCATATACTTTCCAAGATTACAGCAAACATTTATTTATTTATTTTTAATCGAATAAAAAAATATGTTTCACTTCTGGAATCTTAGTAATTTTTTTTTTCGTGTTTATCATGGTTCCAACTACTAGCATACCAAGTTTGGTGGTGGTCCAATTGATTCTTGTCTCAAAACCCAATCGTACTGGATTATTCCTATATCATGACCTCAGCAACTGTCATAATATCAAAAATAAGTCCTCAATTGAGAAATACGCTTTGTGTTCATAACATAACAGCGCTGTATACAATGTTGTATTGCATTGCATGTATCACTGACATATAGAGTAGTCAAGCAAAGTGTGTCTCACATGTTTTATATGACTAATAAAGACACTCACTCATTGAACAACTATTACCATCACGTGTATCGGTTTCCACTAAGATGGCATCTGAAAAAAACCCAGAACGATCTCAATGTTCAATCAATCCAAACTTATTTCATGCGAAGGAAACGCCACAAAAACTAGTCTATTGTTCAACAGAAATCAACATGATGAGTTTAAAATGCAGCTACTGACTCCACTTCAATACACAATAGAGATGAGTGAAGCTCTCAGCCTCTCAATCTTACTCGCAAGACCTGTTCACGATTTAAACCACAATGCCTCATCAAGGACCCTCAAAATTTTCTTGGAAGGTTTTCGTCACCTCTCGACCCAGATAACTTCTTCTTCTCTAATGTGTCCTTCATGAAAGTTCCTCAGAAATTGTCGAGTGTCAATACACTCGGTGAATGTCGAAGTGGAAAGTTGGATTTTATTCGGAAGCTGTGATAAGGTGCTCGTAATGGAAAACAGGGGAAACAGGGTCGATATTGTTCAATACTGATAGAAGCTCGCTCCTCTCAGTTGGAACCAGTGGCGGATCCAGGGGGGGGGGTAAATGGGGTAGTTACCCCCCAAGCCTATTCCAAAATACTCATACTGCCGTTCTAAGATCTGAGCATGAACGCAGCATGTTTCAAAATATCGTAACTTGAGTGTTTCAAATACTTCATTTCTTACATACCGAACTACTGTTTTGCTTGTTTTTATTATTTCATATGTCTATTGGAAATATATTCATATTTTACTTTTCTTATAGGATAATATTTATATTCATTACCCTCCCCCATACCCTGGTTTCGGCACTGGTTGGAACTTGTTTTAATTTTTGGGTATGCGATCTGAATAATTCTGGAACATCATTAACCTTCCACAGTTTATCTGGGGGTTTGAACTTTGCCTCCGATGTCTAAAGAATTTTAGATGATAACATTATCAATAAGATCAGAGTAATGATGATCGCTTGAACACTTCCTGCTTCATATGCCGTATGTTGCAATTTGCTGAGCCTCATTTTTTTTTCTGTATATTTTAGAAAATTAATTTTTTAATTTTCTTTCAATATGCACTTCTCGTGATGCCCTATCTTCTAAGGTACAAAAGTTCCATCAATCACCTTTTCAGAATCTACCACGATTCCAGAATGCATGCCAAAAATTTGAGAAAACGCATTAAACATTTTTTAGTAGAATTTTGAATAGGGAATTCGATTCGAACCAGTCTCGAAAAACTTAATGCGCGTGTTTTTGTTATACCTGTTACAGTTTTCGAAAAAAGGAATATCTCAAATCACTTTGGATAAAAAAGTTCGAATGAAATGGAATAAATTGAGGCAATTTGGCGGGACTAGATGATCGGTTCATGAATTGTGATTGAAAATGCATTACTTCTACACTTATTTTGAAATAATAACTTATGACCAACCAATATGATATCCGATGATATCTCTTTGCACTCCGCCACAAGTCTTCGTCGCGACTCTAATTTAAGTATTGATCTAGTTTCATAAACCTACTGTTTAATATTTCTTCACAATTAGAAATCCAGAGGGGTGAAGTCAGGCGAATACGGCGTCCAATTAATCTAAGTGGAAAATGTTTTGAATTAAGTTCGAAAATATGAATAGGTCATTCATAAAATCTGTTGTGGAATCATCTGCGACTGAAAGACAAACTCTAGTCGCTATTTTCCATCGTTCAAGATAACCTCTTGGGAGGTATTCATGTTGAAAAGGGGAACATTCTCCATGAAAATTGAAAAATGTTTATTCAACAATCTTCGAACAGCATTTGGATATATGTACCATCCAACTGAAAAATATTGCAAACATTTTGAAAATCCTATAATTACTTATTCAGTAAATATAGAAAATATCCAACTTTCATCGTTCCTTCAGAGAAAAATGGGCCAATTAGTGTGGTGCAACACGTCAAATTAAATATCTCAGAATATTTATTTTCACAATTGATGATACAGTGATGATTTTCCGATACCAAATATCTCGAAGTATGGGATAAAACTACCCAGTTCGTTGTAAATGTAGCTTTATCAGTGAATAAAATATTTTTAAATAATTTATTATTAATCAGATTAAAAGTTTGATATCTCAAACAGTACACTTTCAGTATCACCAGGTCTATATGAGCATAGGTACACCTGTGTGTTCCAGATCAAAGTCGAGAACCATTTATTTTGTCTGATTCTAGTGGAAGGATCAGCTCTCTCTCTGAAATCGTAATTTCATCTGAGTGTGGAAGAAAAGGCGAAAAATATTACTCATAAGACCAAAAGTTCAGTTGATAATCTCCTGAAATATCAGTTTGATGTCGGTGTTGTATTCCTAGTCATTAGGCGCTAACCTCCATTATGCCACTAGAGTTCAAAATGTTAAATTTCTCTGTTTTCTGTCGCCTTACTTCATGACCACATTGTCCTGGGTGAGGGATTTCCATTGGGACCAGTAGGATTTAACAGCTGGTGAATAATTTGCGATTTTCTGCCATGACGGTCTCGGTTACTGTTTTTGCAGCCGACGACTAAACCAAGATCTGGATTTTTCTCTTGGTCTCTCTGGACCTCGTTATTCCACTTGTTGTCAACTGCCGTGTTTTACAAATCGCTGCTTCCTTCTCTTCTGCTTGTCAACAGTATGAGCAGTCGTCTGGGCATGGTCTCATCGACAGGGCATCGGCGTTCTTATGGCTACCCCCCTCTCGATGTTCGATTCCTTTTGCATGGTCAGTTCTCAACAGGAATCTTCTCCCAAAGACGTATTTGTAGAAGTGATCTACTACCTTGGCAACAGCCAACATCACCCGCCTGGCAAAACAGTATTTGCCCTCCGGTTTACTGAGGGTCTTGCTGAAAACAATGTCTCTCTTCTGTCACTCTTAGATCTGAGACAGGATAGCTCTAAGATCCATGTTTTGTGTCGTACGTTGCTGGCGTCTGAGTCCAAAATAAATTTTCCGTTCGGAAGGGGCTAGCTCAGAACAGGTGCGATGATCAGAGCTCATTTCAACTTCTGAAACAAGTTTTGGTGTTCTCGGACCAGTGGAACTGTGTTTGATCTTCCGTGGGTCTGGTCAGAGGTTTAGCGATGTTGGCCAACTCAAGTACATAAACATGATCGTATATACATGAACCATAGGAACTCCGGGGCTGGAGTGTCTTTTGGAATGGGCCACTCTTCCACTGTTTTGATCTCTTGTCCAGCTACTGCTACTCCTTTCCCAGAAACAACAAGACCGAGATATCGCACTTTTTTGAAATTATGGCATTTATATGAGGTTCAATTCCAATTCGGAGTACGTCAGTCGTCTTCCATGTTTTTCACGTGGTCCTAGAATGATTTACCAATCACAGAAACGTCATCGAGGTATAACACACACGTATCCCAAGAATTTCCCTCAATCACCAACTCCATCAATATTTCGAATGTGACCAGGGCATTACAGAGCCCGAATAGCATAACAGTGAACTGCCAAATTCTTGAGGCGATGGTGAAAGCTGTCTTTTCTTGATCTTCTGGTGTCAGTTTTACCTGCCACTATTCGTTCTTCAAGTCTAGCGTCGAGAGAACCGTAGAGCCGTTTAGCGTGCCAGCAGCACAGCTGGAGAGGACCAGGGACTCTCGGATGGTTCGATGACTTCTTCTTCCTCCACATCGTTGACTATTTTGTTAGTTCTGTCCTTATTGGACAGAGGAAGTCTTCTAGCTGACTGTCGGATCGGTTAGGCATTCCCATTATCAATCTCGTGCTGGAATATCTTCGTTCGAGTCACTCCGCCCTGTCCAGTATCTGTCCAATTCTGCTAATAAGTCGCTGGCTTTACTAACAGTACCGCGTACACATCTGATCATCTAATCAAGGAAATTGACCTACATTACCCCAAAAAGGTTCCTTTTTTCAAGGCCACTGGATAGTAATTGACATTCACAACCCTTATTGGCACACACTATCCAGCACGCAATAGGGTCTTCCCTAATGCGATTGCTAGTCCAATTTTCTCATAACGAATCTTGGACTCGAACATCATCACATTTGTATTGCTAGTACCCCTCCCCCCCCCCCCCCGTCCAGGCGATCTATCGGATTAGTTTAAGCAGTCTCAGATACGCTCATATCTTAAAAAAACAGTACCCGGATAATTTTCACCCCTCCTTCCGTGAAGCACCAGCTTATATAGGACTCCGCTCTGTATTATAATTGTGTCGTTCTCGATATCTGCTACTAGTGCTCGGTGCTGCCTTAAACCAGGTCAATTGGTAGTTCACCGTATACAGTGGCTTGCTTTCTTGTTGCTATGCGTAGCTTGCACGTCGAAAGTTCGATTCTTGTCGATGTTTCGACAAAAGCAGTTTCTAGGATGGTCCTAGTCGCTCCTGTATCTAGCCGCATAGTGCAAGGCTTGTTGTTGATGAGACCGTCTACAGAGACTTCTTTATTTTATCATTGAAAGATATTAGTGAATATACTCTGAGTACTTTAGCCTAAAATATCATGTTATTTCTTATGAAAGTTCATTCTGCAGATTTCAATACCTCCGATCGTATCCGTGTGGAATACCCGACCAGTAGAAGAACCTCTCATATGAACTTACAAGGGATTTTGACACCTACCCAGACAGCACAAGATTATTCTGGGAATGTTCTCAGAATAGTTTCGTAGAATATTTGAATGTTCTCTGAATGTTCTCAGAATGTTCTCGCAAGGTGCATCAAATTTTCTGAGAATATTCTGAGAACATGAAAATAGGACAGAAACAGAAAAGTTCCAAAATCATGCTCAGAATATTCTTGGGTATGTTCTGGAATGTTCTGAGAACTTTATCGAAACATCCTCAGAATATACCCAAGTATATTTTCAGAACATCATCAGTATATTTTCAAGAATATCCTCAGAACATTTGTGGGTCATACTCTCGGATGGTCTAAGAATATTCTGAGAACATTTCAGGCATTATATTTTCAAAATGAGCCCATAATAAATATTGGGATTTATAAATACTAATATTAATGAAAACAAATAATTTCAACTAAAGTTGAAAATACCCTTCTCTCCATATTTTGTGAGAACAATTTCAACCAAAGTTGAAAATACCGTCTTCTCCAAATTTTGTGAGATGAGGGTATTTTCAACTTTAGTTGAAATTATTTGTTTTCATTTATATGTTCGATTTATTTAATCCCATTATTTATTATGCACGCATTCCTTATTATATCAATGAAAACAAATAATTTCAATTAATGTTGAAAATAACCTCTCCACATTTTGTGGGAACAATCCCACAAAGACTTTGTTGTAATGTATGGAGAGAAGGGTATTTTCAACCTTAGTTGAAATCTTTTTTATTTTATTTTTTTTTTTTCATTTATATGATAACTCTCTGATGAAACATATTTTGAACGTTGTTCGATTTATTTAATCCCAATATTTATTATAGACGCATTCCTATGATCACTCATGGAGAACATTCATAGAATATTATAAGATATTGTAGAACTTTCTTAGAATATTCAAATATTATATTCTATGATCATCCTTTGAGAACATCCACGGAATATTGTGAATAATCCTAAAAAGTTCTAAGAATATTCAAATAATATATTCTATGACTATTACTTGAGGACATCCATAGAAGATTATGATACATTCTGAAAATTTCCCAGAATAATCAAATAATATATTCTATGATCACTCATGGAGAAGATTCATAGAATATTATAAGATATTCTAGAACTTTCTTAGAATATTCAAATATTATAATCTATGATCATCCTTTGAGAACATCCACGGAATATTGTGAAATATCCTAAAAAGTTCTAAGAATATTCAAATAATATATTCTATGATCATTACACGATGGTCATGCCGAGCAGATGCTACAAAAGCCCTCAGCGAAGTTATAAAGAAATGAAAAATGCACTTTTTCAAATTTCAGAGGACAAAGAATATCTTGTATTACTGCTCTAAGTTTGTATAACAAAATATCAAAGATGGAAACGGGGCTCTACACAGTATTTTGGAATGATATCTTGGGACAAATAAATAAAACTAGTGAACAGAGCCGCCTTAGCACTGTCATCGCTATCAAGCCTTATAAAAAAACCAGATAGCTTCGAAGAATATGAGGTGAAAGCTGCTGAGTAGTTGATTGCACTGAGTAGGAGAGTGAAAAACAGCGAGAGCGCAAAATAAACGTCCATTTGGCGCCTCTTGACTGTAGCCAAGCACCAGAAGTTGTGCTGATTCCTTCAGAAAAATTTCGGCCCCAGAGTTTTCTTCCAGTCATAGATCAATTTGAATCGTCATTGCGGCAGTGGCTTGAAGCATTTAAACTAGTTATTACCCGTTTTGGATTTCTCAACAAGTTGGATACAGTAACTGAAGAAGAGATAATTGCAGCACCTGAAAACTTAGTAGAAACATATAACAATGACTTAGACAATCGATTGGGAAATGAACTGATTCAAGTCAAGGCTTTTTACCATGAGTTTCAAAAAGAAGATAAGGAAAATGAAAAAGTCATTAGTCAAGAGAGGTGGATGTATGAACTCCTCCTGAAAAAAACGTCAAAGATTGTTTTCCAAATATCGAGGTCGCTCTAAGAATGTACCTGTCACTTATGGTCACAAACAGAAGTGGAAAAAAGTAATTTTCATAATTGAAGTTGATAACAGACTTCGAACCTCCATGTTAGAAGACAGGCTCAACGCTTTGGCTTTGCTCAGCATTGAAAGTGATATTTTAGGACAATTAAATTACGAACATATTATAAACAACTTCATTAGTATGAAGTGTAGGCGCAAACCGATTAGTCACTAATGTAAGATTGGTTGACAAATTCATTTAAGTTTGCTTGTTTGTCGCATTCCTTTCTTTCATCTTACATCAAGATGTTAAAATGTTTTCTTAGAATTTCAATATTTAATTTTTAAATTACATACTTAGGCTGTCTTTGTAATCTATGACAGATAAAAACAACGTTGTTTCTTTTTTAAACATAGTTGTTGAGTGTTCATAGCAATGTTAATACATCGTGTACTTTATATACCTTAATAATTTTCATTTCTTTCCATATTTATTATATCGTTAATTCATTAACTTCTAAATACTGTATAGTAAAATTTTCCACACTACAAAAATAAAATTTTCTTTTTCTTTAAAGTTTTTAGTTATAATCTTGCCCCAGAATGTGATTTCTGCAGGTTAATGATGAAAAATCCCCCCAAGTAGGGCCCGGACCATTGGTCAGCCTAGGGGTCTACAGACCTCAAATACAGCCCTGACTGACCGTTCATATTCATTATTTACTTGTCAAGTTGTAGATAACAGCGCCTTCGCCATATAATTGAAGGCATTACCACATTTACGCTCTCTTAACTTGTCTGCGGTCAGATATGTATGTATTAGTGTTACCGCCACCGCTTCCGATGTCGCCACCGCTGCCACCGCTTCCGATGTCGCCACCGCTGCCACCGCTTTCGATGACGCCACCGCTGCCACCGCGTGGCCATGCCTTAATGGGTCTTTCTCTTTTTTTTTATTACAGTTTCTAATAAGGATAACATTAAAATATAATATAAACAAAAGACATTTTTTTTTTTTCTTTTCGCCAAAAAACAATATTTTTATTTTTTGGGCGCGAAACTCAAATAATTCAAACTTGAAAGTTTTCCCCTTGAATGGCAACCTTGGTACAGCATTGACATTGACAGCAAAATGAGATGAGACTTTTGAACTACTACAATTTATAAGACAACATTACGTTGTTTATTTATAAGCAAACCATTGTGTTTCTGTTTCTGTGTGTTGAATTTGTATTCTTTATTGTGTGACTTGGGAATTGAGGTCAATCAAAGTGTCTAATAGATTGACTCTGAGAAAGCCGATTCTAATAATCTTCCTGAAGTAACCAGCGAAATGGTCCATGACTTTTTTGCAAATAATATGAAATTCATAAGTGCTGAAGTACGTCATGAAAAAACCAAAAAGTTAGTATGGTACTTACTAAATGATTTTTATTCTAACTCAATTCATCTATTCTATATCAGTGCTGCCAAATAATCCTATGGAGATAATGCAATTTGTTATTGTTATTTGTTAGTGTTTTCGTCACGTTTTTCACAATTAGGCATAAAACAGTGCTTCATTTAGAAAAATCAATTTTCACTCCACAAACAATGTCGATGATGTGAAATTGGACCAGACTGGTTTATAGAATACTAAAATCTGCCTGAAATATTGAGAAAACTTTAGATGTTCATGCCTACCTTTAAATTAGGTGAATAGCACTTACCTGCTATTAATTCCTGCCATGCGTTTGTTCTTCTTGGAATACCAATTAAAATGCACAAAGATGATTTAGAAAAAACTTAATAATCAATTCTTGAATAAATATGACTACTTTAATCGTTTTTCAAATGTTATATTTAGCATTCGGCCCTTACTTTCTTCACTGGTCAGTCCATTCCATCAATCCACCAACAATAACCTTCATATTTTACATGCGTTCTCTGTTTGTTCCATGGAGACTCGGAAAGATGTTGCATCAGAGAGTGATACGGTGTAAAAATGTTGTAAGAGAAAGAACAGACCTATTCAGATCGGTACTTCATCTGAGTAGTTCAAAATGTTGATGTGTTTTTAACCAAGGTTGCCAGTTTCCCAGGTTTTTTATTGGCAAGTCGAGTGATGACGAGTCAGTCGACTAACCAATAAGAAAATTTCAAATTTCAAACTTGTAATTGATTTTCTGAGTAAATTGCTAGCCAAAAATTCAAAACAAAAGTATTTTTGGAGTCTGTAAAAAATCTATTTTACTGTTCATTAATCAAATCACAAATCGCCGTCTCATGAGAAAGACCTATTGTAGGAGAAACCCAGAAAAACCTACAAACCCCCGAAGTCGGTGTATTCCAAGTAAGCAAGTACTCTACACTATACGCGTTTTCCATTTAGGAGTGTTAAGCCCCCGGGCTTCTCATTCCAGGCTTACAATTGGTAGAATTTGAAAGATGTCGTCCAATGGTTAAACTAGAATAAGAAGTCCTGGCGTATCAAACCCTCAAATGGAAAGCAGATTATGATTGCTCGCATTGCCCATACACTGAGCAAAACATGTGAAACGTTCATCAATTCCAAAATTTCAATATGTGAACTGCTAGTACGATTAGGACGACACCGATTTGAAATCGAATGAAATTGTACATTTCAAAATTATGTAGATCAAGTCGATACGCGATGAATTTACTCGGTGGAGTAATTTGCGCTCACCGCACGATAACCAACGCTGCAGTCGCTGCTGAGTCGCAGTTGAGGCAATAACGACATTTAATAGGGTTACCGTCATACAGTACCGGTAGACGAAGGTTGCGGTGTATCTACATTGACGATTAATATTCAATGTTAGATTGATTGAACAAGCGCTGTTGACGTTTGACGAATTGGGAATACATTACTCGGGATTCTAATAATCCTCTGCAGACGTAAAGAGAGCTAAAAACATGCATGTCACATGATATCTGATAAATAGAGAGAAAATAGAAACTTCATATTGAATATACAGGGTATTGTAAACTCGATGGCCTATTAGACGTTCCTGGACAATGAACAGAGATATAAACTCCAACTTTTGTGCCGTGTGATAAGAGACTGGTCTAGCTCGTGGATATAATTCCACGATTGCAGTATTACCACATCTACCAATTACTGATATCAACTTTTTGATTTCGAGTGAATCACTCAGTATATCCTAACTATTTTTGACACCAATGATGGTTCTGAATAAGTTTTACTAAACATATCCTACATCTATTTCTTACCGTTTCTTGAATATTCATAATTTTGTTATTTTTTTTGTTAGCAAAACCTGATCAACTCGAAGTCAAATACCTCCTTTTCATCCAGATAGTTACATCGAATGATTCGAGAATAATTCATACGGAGTGTCTGAAAAACATGTTCGCGATTAGGATAAATTGAAACAATATTAGAATATGGTAGGAGGCAGGTATAGGACATAGTTGGTATAAGTTATTGGTGTTTGCCTGCAGATTCTACAAATGTAATAATATACAGGGTGTCCCATTTAAATAAAATAACTTATTTCCATTTGTTCTAATCGCCAACATGTACATGTATTTCAACTACCCCGCATAAAATATCGTCGAATCATTCAATGGTACAGAAGTAACATTTTCTGAATTATGGTAATATTATGGTCCTGCATATGTTATTAATAAGGAAGGTATTTGACTTAAAGTTGATTTGATTTTGATGGCTGAAGAAGTATAAAATTATGATAGGTATCGGACATGTTGAGTCAAACTCATTCAGAATTATCGGTATAACTTTTTTGTCATACCTAAAACACATAAGTGGCAACACTGCAACTGTTACATTATTTTCACGAGCTAGATCGCCAGTCTCCTCTAACGTGTCCCATATAAAACTCCGCGGGCAAATATTTGTAAAATTACTGAGGATGTCTATATTTCGTGAAAGCAGTTGTTTTTGATGTCAAAGGGCCCTCTTCTTTGCGTAGAAATTCATTAATAAGCGTCATCCGTTAGGGCGTCGCGACACCGACGCTAACTTTTTTGAATGGCACCCCAGATTGAAAAGAGAGAAACAAGATGTCCCTACCAGGACGACGCTTATTGCTATAATCCTATACAACAGGAATAATTGGGTCGAAAATCCATCAGAAAACAACTTCTTTCCTGGCTAATACCACGACGAAAGTTGAATTACATCTAATGAATTTCCGTGCAGAGTCCTTCAAGGATATCTCCGCAATTGCTAGTTGCATGGAAATGTTCATTGAAACATTTGGACCACCTATAGATCGATTTCTGGGTTCTTGCCCTCATCAGTATAGGGTAGGTCTCTGCAGACAATAACCAATGTCTGCAACAAACGATTCCACAAAATCTCCATGTAAAGGCAGAAGCTTTAATTTGTATTTGTGGTTGAATTAATCACGAAAGTTCTGGGTATTGCTTTGTTGGGGGGCTGGAGTTCAGATGGCGCCCGTGGTTTAGTGAACGCTAGGCTGCGGGCGGTGTCTCAGCTTCTGCCTTTACATGGAGATTTTGTTGAATCGTTTGTTGCAGACATTCGTTATTGTCTGCAGAGACCTACCCTATACTGATGAGGGCAAGAACCCAGAAATCGATCTATAGGTGGTCCAAATGTTTCAATGAACATTTCCATGCAACTAGCAATTGCAGAGATATCCTTGTAGGACTCTGCACGGAAATTCATTAGATGTAATTCAACGTTCGTCGTGGTATTAGCCAGGAAAGTAGTTGTTTTCTGATGGATTTTCGAACCAATTATTCCCATTGGATAGGATTATGGCAATAAGCGTCGTCCTGGTAGGGACATCTTGTTTCTCTCTAGACAAGCTTATTGTGAACAATGCATGCAGATTTCTTTAATTTGCACTCCAGATTGTTTAATGCCTTTTGCGATTCTGCATTAAATTCTGAATTCAGCACACTCATAGTTTCCCTTGAATACTTATGCACCACAGCATCTTTATGGCATATTATAAAGAGGGCCATGAAAGAGTCAAAATAAATGCAATTATACGAGTATTCATCGATCTGTCATAAAACCTGTCAGATTTTACGGAAGTGTATTAAGTTTTATATCGATTTTTCGTAAAATTCTGGTTCAATTTTCGAATGGTTCTTTGCATTCCTTCTTGCATCGCCATAAATTCATATATTATCATATCCAACTTCTCTGCATTCGAAAATTGAACCATTTTTCAATTTCACGAAAAACCGGCACAAAACTGAATACACTTCCGTAAAATCTGACAGACCTTAGGAGTTGGAAATGAACGAATATTTGGAAACTTTGGTGTGGATACAAGTCAAGTAAAGAAAGTACCCAAAACACCAAAACTAGGAGTAGGCGGGGATAAGTAGTGAAGCAGGTCAATTCAAAAATGATTATTAGAGCAATTATTCACTTAGATAATTATATATATATATATATATATATATATATATATATATATATATAAATAAATATAATAAAAATAGGATGAACTAGTGTAGTAAGCTATTAGCTCTTGAGAATGCCAACTTTGTTGGCGAAACGCGCGTAGTGAAAGTGACGTAGATTTGGTGTTTTAGGTAGTTTCTGTTTTTTTGGAAAGTCTGAAAAGTTGTTTTTTATAAAATGTTTTAATAAAACGTATTAATGACTGAAATCATATGAGGACGCCATCTCTAGAACCGATTACAGAGGCACACCGCGATTTCATTTGTCTGGTCTTCAAAAAAATCTAAACAAAATCAGTCTGCACACCAATGTTTTCAAACATCTTGGGACGTGAATTCAAATCTGCCATCTCTTTTTGACAGTTTGACGTTCATATTGCAATAACGTGTCAAACTGGTTCGGAAACGTCATCAAAATCTCTGCATGGCATTACAGCTCGGAACGTAGTTTTATAAATCGAGACGGAAGAAATCGCAACATAAGATGGTGGAGTTGACCCGAGAAACGAAGGAAAGGCTGGAAATTGTGATCGATGTCTTGCGAAGAGCGTTCCACGTCGGTTATATACCGTTCGTTTTGTATTGTGGATGGAAATTGGGTCCCGACGGAGGATGTGGCCCTTTCCACGTCACTCACCTCCTCTGGCATTACTAATATTTCACCCGCTTCCTGCTTTGGATATGGAAAACGGGTTTTTGAAGTCGACGTTGTTATTGTTTGCATATTGAACTGTATGGGTTATGTAATAAATGGTGCAGGTTAGTTCAATTTGTTTTCGATTAGTATTTTATAATAAGTTTATATTTGCAACTAATCCATTCTGGTTTTAAGGAAATCACAACTTATTCATTTCATTAGTATGCTTCCACAACGATTGATGTATCTTTTCTGATGCAAAAGTTCTATACAGGAGCTTTCATTTTCGTGCCAAGAACTACATCGTATTTCTCTGTATACTCTACCAAACCATTTCGTCAAAATAATTGTTATAGAAAAGCTAATGGGAATTATATGCAAAAAAATTTGAATTATGGTTGATGATGACTTGAAATTCAAAAAGTACCTACCTGGATATGAAGTACAACTCAAAACGCATTCAGGAAATTGAAATAAAACAAGATTTGGAAACTTAGATAAAATAAGTGATTCAATAAAATTGTATTCATCTCTCTCCATTTTAACAGCATCGTAAAGAGTATTGCAAACACTGAATGGTTGCTAAAGTATTTGGCAGGGTGTATATCAGTACGACTGTCTCAATAGTGTAGGCGCAACCCCATGTCACGTGTCCAGCTATATGTCTCCTCAGTTTTGTTGCGGGTCTTTGTAATGTAGAAAAAAATTGGTCCAGAACATGGTAGTTTGGTCGCCAGCCATATACAGTGACCGCCAAAAAGTATGTACCATATGGAAACAAAGTTTATTATTAGAGTATTAGAAAAAAGATTCTTGGGAAAAGTTTGTGCATCTCTGATAACCTAAAAATCGATTTTGACACATATCACGTGATCGCTGGTATGGCGGCAAATTGAAAAAATACTATAAAAAGACAAAAAGTTGGGTAAAATGGCAAGATATCAAAAAAAGGTATTTGAAAAAGTTGCTAGGAATCATATTTTATATACATATACAAAGTTTGAAGAGATAATAAGAGAAAATTAAGTAGCAATTTTTTTTTATATTTTCCTAGCTGTATAAAAATATCAAATTATTATGCTATGAATAGCTTGACCATACCGAAACATTTGTATTTCAATGATAATGACGAAACTTTGTCATTTTCCCGGCACCAGTGAGCGCTAAATTAAAAAAATTGGATTTTGTTAAAACCCTGGCTGTTACATGGGTTCGTATATAACAGTTATATCAAAATTCCACGACCATTGTGATGACCTGACACTCCAGAAACATGGTGTTTTCCAAGGTATTCGGAAATAAATATTCATTTTTCTACATTCATGCAAAAAGCAAAACTTTATTGAACTATATTTAGTGGAAAAAGAAGTACTTTATTGCACTAGTGCAATAAAGTTTTTATTGCACTCATCTGTCATTCAACTTCAACGTGCTGTCATCATAACAAACATAAATGTTCAAACCCATTACAAATTTAGCAGATATTCTGTGAGGCAATACGGTTTAAACAGTTACATATTTTATATTATTTTGTATTAATGTTAGCAGCCAGACTCGCATCCAGAGCTAAACAAACAATGCCTTCCCGAGAAAAACTCCAGAACCAAAACTAATTCGCTTTGTTCTAAACCGTTTACCTGCACAGAGCAAACTGTCTGTACTATGACCACACCTCGTGATAACATACACGCTCACGGCTACTATGGTTTTGATTTTTATAATGCAACTGTGGTTATAGAACTTCAGTTAAAAATTATTTCTGACAATAACAGAATTTAAAGTTTTAAAATGAGTATTATTAATGGAAAATAGATGATAGTGATCTGTTTCAATGCAAATCGATAGTAATAATCAATTATTTAATTTGCTCTTTTCATTTTCCAACACCTAGTACCGTACCTTAATAAATCATTTTTTGTTTTTTGCATGAACGTAAAAAAAATTTGTATGCAACTCGTGCAAAAATTGTTTATTGCACTCAACGTGTTGACCAACTCGGCCTAACGGCCTCGTCAGACAATTTCATGTCGAGTGCAATAAACACTTACTTTTTGCACTATTCATGCAGTTATTTGTCATCACCAAATACCTAATGGAAATCTCTTTTTTTCGAATTGAATTTACTCTACGGTAAATTACGGAAGATTAAACTAATACATTATTTTGGATGCTCGTAGTTACAAATATTTACAGCTTTCTACCTGCTGTCTACCTTCTTTCTGCTTCACAACATTCACTTACCTTATTCTCTCTTAATTTTAATAACTGTACTTTCCATTTCGTTCTGGCCTATTATTTTCTGTATATTTTCTGTTATACAAAAGTCCCGCGCCCCCCCCCCCACGTGAATTAATTATTTATTTATTTATTAAGAAACAAACAGGACTAGCCTAAATTACATGTTTTTATAAAATTAATTTATGTCTGGAAAACGATGATAAAGCACATCATACATTTTTTATTGCCAATTGGAACAGTATGGATTCAACTCACCAAGACTGCAGAGTTTTAATTTCGCCTGAACATATCATAACAAAAAGAGAAAAGAAAAACAAATGAAGAAAGAAAAATGTTTCAATTTGAGCCCATGTGGTGAGTTACGAGTTAACAGTGTTCATAACTTCGGACTTGAATCTTCGCTGATTGACATCCAATATACCATAGCTTGCTACTGAGTCTACAGTATCGGAAAGTTTTCATCGGGGGTATAGACAAATCCATGCGAGCAACAAGGAACGCAATGATATGATCATACCACATAAATAAGAGGGAAGCACTACTGTACGCCTCCCCTACTACCTCGTCCGACGAATTAACAGCCATGTCGATAGCCCTTCCTCCAGCGAATCGAGGAGAAATTGTAATGCTCTCTCAACATAATAGCAAGCTATTCTTTACGCTCGTATGAAACCAGCATACCCCCGATGAAAACTTTCCGATACTGTATGTTATTATAGAGGTGGCAAAGTCTTTCAACAGAACTCTGGCCTTTTGTGTGAAATAATTGTTGCCGAGGTCTCATTCCCCTTGGACAGACGTAAAAGTTGATTTGTTGTAATAAATAACTACTATGAATAAATTTATTTATTAGTTTGAAAAGAAATATTAAGTTACTGACGCGCCTTCTAACATCTAGCTTAATTATTATGTTGAATTCTTTCCTTATATGATTATATGAATTTTGATCAGAACTGACACCATGTTTTTTATAATATAAATATTTCAAAAATGTATTTTGTATAGTTTCAACGTTTTGAAAGAGAAACTGTTGTGGGGGGTCCCATAATATATATAAACATATAAAACTTTCAACACTTCAGTATCATTAAAGTCAAAAGTGGATCTCTTCACAAACCCAATTATTTTACATATTACAAAAAAATGTTGAATACACAAGTTTAATGGTTTAAGCTTCATTCATGGACTTGGAAGTTTATTTTTTAAATAGGACACTCTGTATATTATTGCCTAATCGGTAAGGGATGAGCATAAGAACTCCAACAATACCAAGTTTGATGCTGTTATCTCCAAAGACTACGGTGATATCTCCTATTATTATATCCATAAGCCCAATGAATGCGAGAAAGAAACTTTTTCTGGCGGGTCAATAAATTCTCACTCACAATCATTGAGCTTATGAATACAATAATAGGCCATATCTCCGTAGTCTTTGGAGATAACAGCATCAAACTTCCTTATGATCTTCCCTAACCGATCATACACAAGGTGTATTATTTAATAAAATAAATTTCTAAGTCGCTGCTCTTTTTTGAGAAACTCTGTACATATAAATGAAATTCAAACCATTAGAGATATCGAATTAAATCCTCCAACTAATGTATTTTAAAATTTTTGTAATATATAAAATAAATAAGTAACGGGGGAAGAGGGGTCGAGGGACCTTTAGTCCTCACTGTATGTTTTATTCGTATTTCTTGTCTCCTTTTTCAATTGCCTTTCTTGAAATTTCTGTACCTGCTTTCTATGTAAATATTGTTTCTGTTCTCTCCCCTGTTATTCCATGCTTGTCGTGCTATTCGCATCAAATATCTGGATAGTTGATCCATGGTTCTGATATTTTGTATAGCGATAGCTTCTTATATCTCTCGTAAATTTTTAATTTTTGTATATTTTGGTTATAGCCCTTTCTTAATTGGTTTTACTATATGTTTTTCTGGCTTCAAAAACAACTCCTAGACCATTCCTATATGTGTTTTTCATTAACAAATAAGATGACATTTCAATTTTCACATTAATTCAACTAATAATAAAACTTTACCATATTACCTTATCTATTTTAAATTTATGGAGTACTCTTTTGCAGAAAAACTATCAAATTATTTATTTCTGATGTTTATTTTTTCAAATTTATTAAAGTTCTTGTATTCTAGCAAATTCTTTTGACGGATAGTGAAAATGCAACATTTCATGAAACAAGAATTTCTATCATCAAATATTCATAGAGTGTGTCGTTACGAAGGTTAGTTGAAACTACAGATGAAAATATTTTTATATTCAATAATTTTTTATGAACTTAATACTTATACTACTATAATAACTATCAATAAATTATAGTTATAAAAATCAAAATTTGAAAAGTTTGTGGTATCGAAAACTTCTACACAAGTTGTGCACAACGTTTGTTTCTTGATGGGAAGTTTTGTTGAAAATTGAGGAATTATGTGTACCGATATTCAGTGAAATGGACGACTTCAATGTGTTTTGATGGAAACTGCTCATTAAAGTAATGTAGAAGGGTTGATTAATACCTTTTTGTTGATGTAGATCGCTGACCGGCTTATTATTTCAGAGCACTTCCCACTCCAATTATTCTCCATGTTGCGGAAAATACAGCTCAATATTGCTATAAAACTTCGTACAGATCTGAACATTATGACGAACAAAACAAACAGAACAACGAACCGAATGGCGAACAGAACACTAATTTGGACGGGGCTACGAACGCGTTTGCAAACTGTTCCGCAAATCCTGGGGGTCTATTCTCGAACCGTTTAGTTTCAAATCGTATACGAAAAAGAGAAAAGAACATACATATTCCAATTGTATTAACAGTAAATCGAAATCGCATACGTACAAACTCGAGAATAGTACCCCTGGTCGTTCGGCGAACGGTTCGCACCGTTCCCATCACTTGTCGGTTTCCTCTCCGACATCAAAGAAAATGCTAGCGAATGCGTTCGCAGGTTTGGACGGGTCGAAACAAAACGACGAATAGACCATTGCTGGTCCAGTGAACGGAGCACTACTGAAAAAATTCTGGGAACAATTCAAACGTTCCGTTTGTTGTTCGGCTCGATGAAATCGAATACGTCCATTCGCCGTTCTGTTTGACGTTCGGTTCGTTGTTCTGTTTGTTGTTCGGCGAAATGTTCAGGTCTGTACGAAACTTGGGGCCTCTGAACAACGGAACCGCGATCCCTACACATCCCTACGTACCGGTGCAGAGAGCACTAAATTTTGAGTGTCGCCGATATTGGCATAATTCTTCGTAAGTAGAAAACTATGTACCATCCTACAATTGAAAGGAAACTGTGATGTTGGTACTCCATAACAACTGTAATGTACCTAGTTAAGTGATAATAATAATAATAATAATAATAATAGGTCTTTATTTTTCACTAGTACATATGAGGAAGAAAGCCGAAGATCAGCTGGTTCTGCCTTGCGACAGAACCTCTGTTTTTCATCTCAAGCTCTAACAGACAAACAAAGAACTAATTATAATTATACTTAATAATAATTATTATAAATAACTGATTATAGAAGTAGTTTATAACGAAAAAGAAAGAAATATGTTTACAACATTAATATTGTTATTTCTGTTAGGTAATAAACATAATGAATTAATAATGAAAACTACTAACTAACTGATAATGAATAATAATGAATAATTTTGCAAAGAAAAGTATCTTGCTGCTCATTAATCATATTTCCAAATATTGTTTCCTTAGGGATTTTTTAAATTGCACGGCAGACATAGACTTCAGTTCCTCAGTGATTGAGTTATAAACTCGCGTTATTTGAAGGAAGTAGTCCATACTCAAAGTGGAGTTTCAATGTCAAAGAAGTTAAGTAAAACTCAAAGTCGTCTCCACAATATATATTTCAGCCCAATGTTGAGGGGAGGTATGTAAACGCAAGTTTCCCAAGAAACTTATCCAAGGGTTTGCATTACATGAAAGTCAAAAACATGTGTTCGAGCATAGTAATGCTCATCTTCAGTTGAAGTAATACAGGGGTTAAAATGGCATGGAGAATTGAAGTGTAAAAACTTCAACTGAAGATGAGCATTACTATGCTCGAAAACATGTTTTTGACTTTCATGTAATGCAAACCCTTGGATAAGTTTCTTGGGAAACTTGCGTTTACATACCTCCCCTCAACATTGGCCTGAAATATATATTGGGGAGACGACTTTGAGTTTTACTTAACTTCTTTGGCTCGCGTTATTTGATGTGAGAAGGACCGTTTAAACTGTTCAGTTCGGGGAGCAGATGGTGTGAGTCTTCCTCTATACCGAATATTGAGAGTATGTACATCTGACCGATGGGATATATTTTATATAGATATCGAGGAAATTTCTCAACAACAATCCCGCGATAGAGACACGCGGCATGTAATAATTGCCGTTTTGACATATTCAACCAGCCAGTCCCCCGCAATTTGTGGGAAATACTCCTTCTACTTCTTATACCGTGAATCAAGCGAAGGCAGTTATTTTGTACTACTTGTATCTGCCTTTTATCTTCCGAAGAATCAATGCATGGACCGTAAACTGCACTACCAAAATTGAACCTGGATAGGACTAGCGAATCGCATAAAATAGTTTTTGCTTTCTTATTCTTATGTCTATTTGCGTATATTATTTTCATATTCATAAAGGCAATGCCAATGCATTTGTTCACATGTCGTTTGAATTTTAGATGTGAATCCATAATTAGACCCAAATTTTTTGTGTATTCAACTGGAGCAATTAGACTTCCATCTACAACAATTCTCACATCATTGACGAGATTTTTGTGAATGTGGTTGGCTGCTATCCACCATTTCTACTGTTAACGCAATAAAAAACTGTAAGGAATACGTTTTCTTTTAAAAAATTGGATATTCAATAATTGCAAAATTTGGCAAACTTCTCAAGTAGGCTCTGAAACTGGATAAAAGGGACGAAATTAAATTAAAATTGATCTTTCAAAGTTATTAACCTCTTGTGCAGTTGAGAACAATCTCCTCTCCACGAGAAACTTCTTTTTCATTTTTACCTCATTTCAGACGAGATTTACTTTTTCAGGGGGAAGACTACATATCAATTAGGGTGGGAGCAGCGATGATGAACGACGACAGTCTGGGGGCGTATTTGATAGGGGGTAGGCCGCCCGTTGCCCTGCCTGTAATGGAAAACGTAGCACCGGTCTCTTCTAAGGTATATCGTTCTTTTGTTGGGTTTTTGTGCTCACTTTTTTGGGATTTTACTCCAGAGCATGATACATATTTCTCATTTTGCTTGTATTGTTTCCTTTTGTAGGTACACGATTTGAATTTATTGCATCTTCACATCTTTCAATTGCATGTTGTAGTGTTGCATGGTTTCTTCCAGTTGGAGATTTTCATTCTTTCCTATAAAACTAATTTTTTTCTGATTGAAATACATGAAAATTTTACAGTGGTTGTTAAACAGTCCATCGTCCTAATAAAAGTGAAGAGGAACGATTCATATTTATAATAGGTTGAGTTCATCTAAAATAGGATACTGGGCGCCTGTGTTATTCAGTATTCTCACTGATGAAGATAACTTGGTTATCGAAATGCGTATCTGAGAGTGACTATTCCACTCACTTGCGAAATGAACCAATCAGAAGCTCTAGTCAAGTTCGGATTACCGATAATACCTAACTTGACTCTTGACTCTAACACCGAACTTGATAGGCCAAGTTCGGTGTTTTCAGATTTGTTTACAGTGCATGTGACAGTTGAAAGTCAAATATAAGTAATTAGGCTGTGCGCGCATTCAAAAATATTTGTGAAATAGTCTAATAAAATTCCACTCGTGATTGAACTGTTCTCATGAGTCTGTCTTTCATTTGTGATCTCAACTGAATTGATTCGAGAAAACACCACGAGTCCGCAGGAAACAACTCATTTCAGTGTCGTTCAGAAATGAATCGACAGACTTATAGCGAAAATTCAATCGCTTGTGGTATTACTACTGAAAATACTTTTTCCTACGATTTTGTATTGTATTGTTGAAAATGAGGATATTTAGGACAAGGTAACCAAATGATCTATGTAACTATTATGTCTTATTAGTCATTTTGTAGCATTATTATAAAAACTTGTTTATTAAAAACCTTTTTTTATAAATAAGATGGACACAAACACTCGTAGGAAAAATATTGTACCTAACTCTCACGGAAAATATCTTTTCCGCACTTGTTAGGTAAATAACTATTTTCTGCAAGCGTCAAAAAATTACAAGGTTCGCGCATTGACAGCAATATGCGAAATGACACTTTTTTTCATTTTCCCTTGTTACAATGACACCTGCCCGAAGTAATGATGTGCGAAATACCTATTTCGCATACTGCATGTAAACTATATGAGATTTTCACATTCTAACCTATCTGGTCCTTAATCAAGCAAAAATTCAAGAAATCATTTATTCCAAAATGATGGTCCTCAATCAAGCAAAACTCCAAGAAATCATTTATTTCTGAATGTTTAACAATAATTAAGTAAGGCTTATCGAATTGTGACAAAATTTTATACTACCTAATTTTTTTTTTGACGTTTGCAAAAAAAAATTGTTTGTATATCCTGAGCAATACTTTGGTGACCTCGACTATTTTTTTTTAACTCGACTGTGCCTCGTTAAAAAATGCAGTTCTCGATCACCAAACTATCATTTCGCGCACTAGATGCAATAATAACTATTGTGATAAAAGGAAAAAATATATAATATTTGTTCTCATAGGTTGAGTTCTCAAGACTTGGGTAATGGTACGTTATTATCCTGGTATTCTGAAACGAATCACCAATTGGCTAAGATATTTGTCACGTTGTTCATTTGGTTATTTTCAAAATCGTCAAAGTCAATCTGACTTCCATTTACATAAAAAAAGTACCTATCGTTTGAATGTCAAATACCGTTTTATATATTTTATCCATTATTCACAATAAATGTCCAATTATAAATCAAGCTTTGTCAAATTTCGTTATTCGTTGTCAAAATTACGTTCATGTTGGAATGAATAGTAGAAATTCATCATTTTCTGCATTGTTTTCCATTTTCCATTGTCAATGCCTACTTGAGGATTTCTCTGATTGTATTCATTCATCCGAACATTTCAAATTTAGCAGTAGTAATAGAAACAGGAAAAATTCAATTCAATAATCCACTAATGCGATTCATCAAAACTAAAAAGATAATCAATTGGCATCTAAATACATAGGGTGGCCCACGAGGTTTTGGATAGGGAATATCTCGGAACTCGAGAGTTGTAGAGGATTGTACTTATGGGGTTTTAAATTAAAGCAACTTTTTTTGAGATTATGTTACCTAATGAGTTTTTTGTTTTCAGTCACGTGACATCAGATTCAAACTTAATAATGGTACAACCTGTATATTTTGGCATTTCCTGTTCTTCCCGATGAAACGATTCCAACAAACTTGTGGTCTTGAACGAATAATTTAAGAACTAGAGGTAGTTCAATATATTCTTTGTCCCATGCACGTCTGAAACGAGCAATTGCCAAATTATTTAGGTTCAGTGTCACCCTGTATATTTGGACAGTCCTATATTTTTTTGTGATGATTAAAACGAGACAAAATTATAATAATCATTCATATTTATAAAATACGTCGTGGAACAAAGGATATTGAAATGCCTGTAGTTCTTAAATTAATAGTTTTAGACCACAAGTGTGATAGTTTGTTGGAATTGTGTTTTATCGAGAGGAACATAGAAATGTCAAAATATACACGATGTCGCATTAATAATTTTGAATCTGATGTCACGTGACTGAAAACATAAAACTGTCTGGGTAACATAATATCTAAAAAAGCTGCACCAATTGCTTCAATTTACAACCCCAAAATTACAATTATCTACTACTCTAGAGTTCCGAGATATTGCCTGTCCAAAACCTCATGTGCCACCCTGTATATAATGAATACTACATATTAAAAGTATTTCGATGTTCGCTTAGATTTTTCATCGTGCTTTCAAGGCATGCCTGAATAATTTGAAAAAAAAAATTCCTACGAATATTGTATTTACTGATTAGTCGACTTGATCATCAAACCGTACTGTAAGTTCCCATAACTTTAGCTGGTGGACTGATGAGAACCCAAAATGGATGCAAAAAGTAAATTCGCCTTCAATACTAATGTTTGGTGCGGCATATTAGATACGCAGATCGTTGGAACTTACTTTTTTAGGGGTAACCTCAATTCATGAAATTATTTAAGGCGAGTTTTTTGATTTCTTACATGGATTACCGCAGCAAAGAAAAAATATGTTTTCCAACAAGAAGGACCGCCAATACATACTACCCTTGAAGTTAAAGCGTGGCTCAACGAACACTTTGCTCATAAAAAGTTAAAACGACATTCAGAACACCTGTGGCCTGCAAGATTCCTAGATTTGACGCCCTTGGGTTTTTTCATGGAAATAATCTTAGAAGTGACGTTTATAAGCATCAGCCATTTCATAATATCGACTATTTGGAAGAATTAATTGTACTAATACCATTATAATCCAGTAAATAAACTTCACCCTACATCAAATGCGGGATCGTTTTTTAGTTCTTGATATTGCTAGGGCCATTAGGTAGTTATTTATCCAAGTTTCCGTCATCCCTTCCCCCTTGCTTCGTCCTCCATCTTGAAAAAATTGTCAGAAATTGGCACTTTTTTCAGTGTTCGGCCTCTAGCGCATTTCCAGTTAATTTTTTTTTTAATATTTTCGACTAAAAAAATGTAAACTATTGAATTTTCAACAAATTTGATAAATAATTTGTTCTCTAGAACCAAGCGTATTTGAGCTACGAGAAGGCGAAAAAGAGCAAAAATTGTCAATTTCGCAAATTTTTCACTTTCGCTCCACTTTCCATCGCATAAAAGGGGAATGACTTGATCTCAGCAAAAAGTTCATTGAATGAAAGTTGTAGAGAATTTAATTTCCTTTGAAAATCTTGGAATTAGAAAAGCTGCCCCCAACCTCTGATGCACGCGATACCACTCCTTGAGGGTATACCACCAAGTGATGGCCTGGACGAGCAGGAAGAAAAACCCGACCACCTTTGACTGGACAAGAGGAAGCAGCCACCAGAGGTGCTGCCCCTCGTACTCTGCTGAAGACGGTATCATGCAGGTGTGTCACCAGCTGTAACGCAGCATGTGGATGCAGAAAAGCCGGTCTGCATTGTTCCACATTCTGCAAATTCTGCTGGGGCTGGATGTCCTGCGACAACCGTCTCTTGATAGTCGCTGATGAGGAAGGACAAACATCGACGACCCGTCCATACCTTTCGACGAAGACCATGCCGAAGATTCAGCCCTCCCGTCCCCCCTTGCGAAACGTTAGTGTAGCAACGACCATCCCCCCCCCCCGCTTCTTTTTTAAAGTTTTTATTATAGTGTGGTTATTATTCCGGAATAATTATAGTTATTTATGCAACAAGTGCAAAAAGTAGGTGTTGTCCAACTCGGCCTGATGGCCTCGTCGGACAATTTCACGTCGAGTGCAATAAACAATTTTTGCACGAGTTGCATACAACATTTTTTCTACGTTCATGCAAAAAGCAAAAAATGATTCATCAAGGTACGGCACTAGGTGTTGGAAAATGAAAACAGCAAGTTAAATAATTGATATTAATATCGATATGCATTGAAACAGGTCACTATCATCTATTTTCCATTAATAATACTTAATAATTTTAAAACTTTCAATTCTCTAATTGTCAGAAATAATTTTTGACTGATGTTTCTATAACCACAGTTGCATTATAAAAATCAAAATCATAGTAGCGCGTATGTTATCACGAGGTGTGGTCATAGTACAGACAGTTTGGTCTATGCAGTTAGACGGTTTAGAACAAAGCGGATCAGTTTTGATTATGGAGTTTTTCTCGGGAAGACATTGTTTGTTTAGCTCTGGCTGCTAACATTAATACAAAATAATATAAAATATGTAACTGTTTAAAACGTATGGGCAATCTCACAGAATATCTGCTAAATATGCAGTGGGTTTGAACATTTATGTTTGTCATGATGACAGCACGTTGAAGTTGAATGACAGATGAGTGCAATAAAAACTTCTTTTTCCACTAAATAAAGTTCAATAAAGTTTTGCTTTTTGCATGAATGTAGAAAAATATATAAAACGCATTGTATTGTAATCTTTATTTTGAAAATACACACTAACTTTTTTAATGAATGTGTAAGTTATTTGTTCTTTCCCATCTATTCACATTTTTAGATGCACTGCTATCATCAAAAAATTAGCAGAAAAAAAATGAGAATAGTGGTAGAGCTCCTGACGGGTCACTGCACCTCAACATTATAGGATGATGCTGAATGCAGGTGGTGCTTGGATGATAAGGAGTCAGCCACCCACATCCCCACGGAATGCCCAGCAGTGGCAGCAATACGGGAAGCGCACCTCGGGAATATCGTTCTGAACTCGGAGAGTGTGAGAAGAGTATCGGTTAGAAGGCGCTTCTTTCGCTCGCGAAATAATTTATCTTCAAAATTAAACCAGCTCCTAGTGTCGGTGGGTGCATATCGGGCCCGAATGAGAGGCCTACAAGCTTATGGTTCCGTCCGCCCACAAAACACATTCTTCTCCTATCCTATACTTTCACCAACACGGCGCTCCAGGACTGACTGACAAAAAACGCATTTCTATTAGTTTTCTCAAATTTAACCCCACTCCTAACCATTGCCCTTCATTTATTTTATTGATACATGAATTCCGAAGGTAATTAAATTCACTACAACTTTAATTCCATGAACTTTTTTCTGAGATCAAGTCTTTCTCCTTTTTGCGATGGAAACTAGAGCGAAAGTGAAAAATTAGCGAAACTAATTTTTGCTCTTTTTCGCCTTCTCGTAGCTCAAATACGCTTGGTTCCAGAAAAAAAATTATGGATCATGTTTGTTGTAAATTTAGTAGGATATATTTTTTTAGTCGAACATATTTCCAAAAAAATGAACCGGGAATGAGCTAGAGGCCAAAAACTGAAAAAGGTGCCGATTTCTAACAATTTTTTCAAGATGACGGACGAAGCAAGGGGGGAGGGATGACGGAAACTTGGATTAATAACTACCTAATGGTCCTTAAAAATATCAAAAAATAAAAAACTATCCCGCATTTATGTGAGGTGAACCCCCTTTTGGAGCCTCTATTGATTGGATTATTATACCTCAAATGCTGCGAAATGTGCCCGGAAGAATTGAATCCCGAACAAATACCTGTATTGAACGCCAGGTATTTATACCAAGAAAATTTTGGGGTAGTTTTGATTACTTCCATTCTCTATTTACTGAATCCGAATCTGAGGTTTACTAACAAATTTACAAAAAAATTATTCAAAAATTACATACAAGTTATTTAATGAGGTCCGAAATCGTACGAAACTTGAAATTTAAACGAAAACCTTGAAAAATATTTTACATCATTATATTATTATTTATTATAAAGAGTGACCACCTCTCTAAAACTGTTATTCATTATCCGATTCAGAAGTTTATTTTTTCAATAGATAGAGCATCAACAGTTCTAGTTAAGTAACATAAATTTGAAATGAAAACAAAAATTTGAAGGCCTACTTCGAATTTTTTTCAAGATCAAAAATCCAAAAAATATACTGGCGATTTTTTTAGATAGAATTAGACGGCGCCGCTGGATTTACGACATTTAAGAACTTTCATCAAAATTCTGACTACACAACTGGATTCAGAATACTTCGAAATACATTTGGTCAGAATTTCATCGAAATCTGTTCATAAATAAAATTTGAAACCAGTGGAATTTTAGGAAAATTTTATTATATTATTTCATAATTTTTTATTTATGAACAGATTTCGATGAAATTCTGACCGAAGTATATTTTATTTCGAAATATTTTAAATCCAGTGGTGTTGTCAGAATTTTGATAAAAGTTCTGAAATTGAGGTAGTGGGTTGATTTATTGACAAAATTTTCAAATTTTATACCCATATAACTTTTTTATTGATGGACGCATTCTCACGAGATTTTTTACATAAACCACTTGAAAATGTCGTGAATCCAGTGGCGTCGCCAAATTCAATTAAACAAAAATCGCTAGTATGTTTTTTGGATTTTTGACCTTGAAAAAAATTTGAAGCAGGCCTTGAAATTTTCATTTATATTTAGAATTCATGGCACTCAATTAGAACTATTAATGCTTTATCTATTGAAAAAAAAACTTCCGAATCGGATAATAAATAACAGTTTTAGAGAGGTGGCCCGCTTTCAAATGGGTCACTCTGTAAATTATACGGTCTAATTACCCTACTGCGTACCTTAGTCAAATTTAGAAACCTAAGAGAGACCAACTTGGGAAGATACTCAGCTTCACTCAGTGAGTTTGTCGAGAGGCCCCTGACTAAAATACGAAACAGGGAGAGCCTTGAGAGGGTAGTAGACGAAGTGGGCAAGGTAATAGTCGAAGCCTACGTGCTGAGAAGAAAAAGTTTTGAAATAACAAAACGGTCTGGTGGAATCAGCATCTAGAAACCCTCGAAGGTAGGGTGCAGAAGCTTTTCAACAGAGTGAAATCCAAATAAGATTGGACCACATACAAGGTTAAACTCACGCAGTACAACGAAGAAATTAGTAAGGCCAAAAGATAATCACGTGCTCCAGAATCCATAAGGTTTCAGCCAAAGAAGAAACTGTAAACCAAGTAGGTTTCTTGGAAAAAAATGACAATGCCTATAATACTACAACATTTGAGGAAAGTTTAAGGATGCTCAGAGACTCACACTTTCCAGACTCAGTAATTCTTAATGGCCCGACAGCAGCAGACAGCACTAGAAGCAAGCCAAACAGGCGGATAACTTTGGAATGGAGGCTTGCTACGGAAATATCGAGATCAAATAGAATATTCTATCAGTAAATTCAATCATACAAATCCCCTGGAGTAGATGGAATATACTCCATATTTCTGCAAAAGGGACAGGAAATACTTATTTCATACCTGTGCCGTATATTCAGGGCTTGCATAGCACTAGGACATTTACCTACGATGTGGCATAAGTCTAATGTATTTTTCGCTCAAAACGTTGGGAAGGCTGATGGATAGATATAAAAGAGATGAAGTATTACAAACAAGCTCGCTCAACGAACGCCAATATGCGTATCACCCAAGCAAGTCAACAGACTTAGCACTGGACGACCTCAATATACTAATGAAGTCCTTGAAAGACAAAGAGATAGCCATGACATTAATAGACATAATGGTTGCCTTCAACAATGCATCGACCGAGTATAGGAAACGCTCCAGTAAAAAAAGGGTTTCTTTCCTACTGTGCCAGTGCTTAAACGCTAATTTGAAAAACAGGCTCATTACTCATTACATCAGCCCCTACTTTGGGTCATCCTAATGGACGAATAATCTGAAAGGCTACTTCCAGAGGCTTTCATTGCCTAGGATATGCCGATGACCACGCGATTATTGCAAAGAGCAAATCCGCAAGGACAGTCTCGGAGCTTACGCAGTCAGCCCTAGATATAATCGACAGGTTGTGGAAAGAGGAGGAGCTGACAGTGAACCCTCATAAAACCAGAGTAGTCCCAAAAAACGTACTGGATGGACTTGGCTCACCTGTATTGAACGGGATAGAAATTCCATTTGCCCAAGAGGCAAAATACTCAGAAGTAATCTTCGACCATAAGTTAACTTGGAACCAACACCCACAAATAGTTGTAAAAAAATTACAGTAGCCTTCAATCTGTGCAAGAGAATGTGCGGAAAAAATTGACCCATGATAACGTATGGTTCGGTGGTTTGGTGGCCAAAGACCGAGCAGGTAGGAATTGTTCAACGGCTCAGAGGACCACAAAGACAAGCCTGTCTGAGTGCCACCAGGGCCATGAGAACCAACCTAACAGCCGCCTTGACTCAACCCGCCTTCCCTACACATATGCAAGGTCAGTCACGAGCAGGCTGCTTAGAGGACCAGCACCCATAAGCAATATGCACGGAAGAGACTACAACAAACATCAGATGGCATTCTTCCCAGATATAGTTTTGAAAAACTTTCAAGACGAGTATAACGGACAGGGATGGAGGAGGGACCTTCCATCAATGCGGAAATCTCTGTCTACATTGATGGTTCAAAAACTTTTACGGAACCAAGCCGAAGATGAAAATCTCATTGAGCCTGGGCAAACAAGCAACGATATTTCAAGGAGAAATCGTTGCAATACACCATGGTGCAAAAGAGCTATAACTTTTTGTCAGATAAATTCATGATTGTGACTTGGAACTGTCTTGAAACGAAACAAAAAATCTCAAAATTTGCTACTATTTTTTTATATTTTCAATTTGTCCAATACTGAATTACCAAAAACGTATTTGTAACTTGGTCACAAAAAATATTTTTATTATCACTGCCTGAATCACCATAATAAATATTCTGCTAGATTTTTGTACAGTAGTTCATCAAACAGATTTTCTCCAGTTTTATGCATATGATTCTATATTTTTTATGAATCAAGGATTAATTCAATAAACTAGAAAGCAACCAAACTACTACCAGCCACGGAATAATGTTTCATGTTCCCATAATGGACTGCAGTAGAAGGTACTCATTTTCCGTTTTCTCACATTAATAATAAACTGAAAAGAATAATTCCATCTATTTATCTACATGCAATCTGTTTTATATCATGTTTCAGCAAGGCTTTTTTTTATTCAGATTAAATCAAATTATTTATTAGAAATCTTTCAACTACTGCGACAAATTATTGATCAGTATCACAAATAATGTACATGAGCTCGCAAATAACGATTATTTAGTCGTTGAAAATGAATATCCACCCAACGAATGATTGCAGTGGGTGTCTCTACTGAACAGTATTTTTTTTGGCAGGAAATGAATTTCATTTCAGTCTTCGTTGGCCTTCTATACATCAGTTGGTACAAAACGGACCAGTTTGACCTCGGTAGTCTTGAATGAACGGCGTCCCATCACTTTCAGGACAAGCTGCAATCCGTAGATTACGGGAAATGAGGTTCTTTTTGTCATGTCATTCGCATTACGAAAATGTATTACCGGATTATATATGCGTTCGAGATACCCGCAGAAATATAAACGACGGTTTAAGAGGATATTGTGTATGTTTAGGAACATGTAATCAGTTTAATGTAACGGACACAACTTATGTTACGATTGAGCTCAGTGCCAGAACTGGTTTTACAGGACCTGTGGTGAATTTTCAAAACGCGTCCCTTGGGATATTTATTTTTCCATAAATAAATGTTTATCAAGATCGATATTTATTGATTATATATCGAAATGAAATTTGTTCCAAAGTAAGGGCAATAAATGAAAACACAAACCTAAAAATTATTGAAACACGTTGAAACAAACACAGTTACTCAGTTATTCCATAAATGTTATTTACATAATATACAAACATTGAACACTTTGTGGACGAAAAGTATAAAAACATGATGTTTTAATGGAAGTATTAATTTTTAGATAATTAGTAGAAAAATAATAGCATTGTGGTTTTGAAGAATAGTATATTCTGTAACAAGGTTGGAATGAAAATTCGATGCTCGTAGAAAGTTCCGAGCGTGAGCTGAAAGCAAGCGCGAGGAACTACGAGCATCGAGAATTTTCATTCTAACCGAGTAACAGAGTGTTCTTTCTCCACAATCACAAATTTTACATATAATAAAATGAAAACCCAACGAAAAATTATTTTTTGACATTTCAATTCACATCTTGGTACTATGATGCCAGTCAAGGCTAACGTTAGTATTGCTACAACAGAGTTAGAATATTCATTCCTCATCAAGTGATGGAATGAAATACACGCAAATTGCATAAGACAGCAAGTGTTGTAAAATATTTATTCAATATCAAGAGCGAGAATGTTACCATTCTGTTATCAAATTTGATTTCAGAATTGGCAAATTCTGTAACGGTTGTGAAGAAAGTCAAATTACATGTCAGTCAGTCGGTCGTTAGGACAAAAGAAAGAACCTATTATACAGGGTGGGTCAAAAATAGAGACAACTCGGCATAATTTGACAATCTTTATCATTGGTCTTAATAGAGAGTTTGAGCATTTTTCATCAAAAGAATTTCTATTGGTAGGTAGTCTTTTTTCATGACAAGAATAATTTGTATGAAAGTTTAAACTTTTTAAAACATACTTTTTTTAATTTTATTTCAACAATAGTCACTCAAACCAACCTTTCTCAGTCTCACTGATGGAACCTGTGATGTATCGAACTGGGCGGTGAATTGTTATGATGATTCAGTATATTGATAAGTCAAGTAGTATATAACCGAATGACGAGGCAGAAGGAACGACAACATTATGTGGTCATTCAGATACAGAGAGTGAAAGAGAACGTACATGTAGACTGTATAATAGAAGTGTTAGAAAAGATAAAAATATTTTATTTAAATGAAATAGTGAACACCACAATTGGCGACGAGGATTAACTGATTGTAGAAATCACCAGTAAGTACAAAGAAGAAATTATATATAAATAGTATGACAATTTGCTTGTAGAATACCGAAAAAAGAAAAGAATAATGAGGATTTACGGTAAATTTTATCAGTATGCGAACATAAAACTATCATTTTGATACTAACCACCTTGCACTTTTGTCTATTTCATTGAGTTACTATCTAGTAGGACTTATCACACAGTTACGATAAGTAGGAGAAAAGTAAACGATAATAATGGGAAAGAAACCGACAATATGAAGTTATCAGTTATTAAATTAACAGTGTTTTGAATTATTTGTTTACAAGATGAAGCAAAGACAGGTATAAAGATATACCTAGCTGAGAAAGAGACTGTATCAAGAAATACAGGATGAAGCAAAGACAGGTATAAAGAAATACCTATAGTTCAAATCGGTCTTATCGTGCGGGTTAGCTCTACTGAAAATTATTATCATCAACACATGTTTTTTGGCATGTGAAAATCTGTCTCATGTATCATTGGGATTTTATTTGAGCGGGTATGATTCAACACAAAGGAGTGAGAGGAAACTAAATAAATTGTCTGTGACTAAGTCTCACACCCGCACGTAAAGACCGATTTTGACTATAGCTGAGAAAGAGACTGTATCAAGAAATACATGATGAAGTAAAGTATAAAGAAATACCTAATTCGAAAAAAGACTGTATCAAGAAATACAGGATGAAGTAAGGTATAAAGAAATACCTAATTCGAAAAAAGACTGTATCAAGAAATGCAGAATGAAATAAGGTGTAAAGAAATACCTTATTCGAAAAAAGACTGTATAAAAAAATACAGGAAGAAGTAAGGTATAAAAAAATACCTAATTAAAAAAAACTGTATCAAGAAATACAGGATGTTGTAAAGACAGACAAAACCACAAAACCACGAAAAATACTAAAAATACTATAATGGATTGTAATATACATGTAGGTATACGGTGGTACAACCAAATCTGCGTAGTCATGAAAATGTGCTATAGAGTATAACAGGGAACTGAATGAATGGTTCCTATTGGCTAGGGGTACGACTGGTTTGTAAGCATGTATATGTACAAATGAATCCAAATGAATAACTTGCAAGTCTCAAGTGCTAATTTCAAATCTGTGATGCCCTTGAATAGTATACACAAAGTACCAAAGGAACTGAGGTGTCGATTACTCGCACATTTGAAAAAAAACACCAAAGGTACTGAGGGGTCGAAAACTCGCACTGAATGGGAAAAAGTGTTACCGCAGAAGAAATATTTCCGTCATTTCCATCCTTGATGTGTATAATTGCTTCTGGAGAGCCTGCTTTACAATCTACCTGATGAGCTTGGCGAAGCGAAATAGATTTTCGTCAACAAAAATGTATTGAGGATTAAATGCAAGAGAAGCGATCAGATGTAGTTCAATGTCCAGCGCGGCTTTAGCCGAAAAAGCAGTTGTTTTCTGTTAGATATCACAAAAACAATCATATCTTAATTTTTCAATGTTTATGGAGAATGTTCTCCTTTTCAGTTTGAAGTAACTTTGAGTCATAAATGAACATATGGTATTACGTTGTTGATCTAGTGGGACCAAAAAAAAATCAAAATTAATCCATTACGAGGAACACTGGATCCAGAAATAATTCCTATACGAATTATGGAGAGGGTTATGACTAATTTGATGAGGCAATTATACATGCGATAACTGCCCGAAAAGAAAAAACACCGGTACAATTTTACGGTAGAACCACCACCTCGAGATATTGAGAGTGGGGTGAGAAGCCTATTCAATAAAACCCAGAATAACCAAATCTGGATCTACTGGTCGTATCATCAAACTATGGCCCTATATGCTTCACTGTCATGGTGGCCAAAGAAGAAACATATTTCGGCAAAGTCAAATGTAGAAATTGCATGTCTGGGTAACGCAGGGGCAATATTTACGTGCCCTTCTCC
This sequence comes from Chrysolina haemoptera, assembly GCA_958298965.1. NCBI lineage: Eukaryota > Metazoa > Arthropoda > Insecta > Coleoptera > Chrysomelidae > Chrysolina > Chrysolina haemoptera. The sequence continues at coordinate 19,295,147 of OY282599.1, read as the reverse complement.
AGCGTTAGAGGTAATGAATAACCTTGGAACACAGATAACATGCAGTTAGGTTGGTTTAAGGCAGTTTGAAGTGGTCATAAATAACTTTATACCAAATTTGCAGAAAGAGCGGAATTCAATGGATGAAAGGGCTGAAGGGGGCGTTATAGAGCCAAGTTTGATGCTCTCAAACCCTCTTGTCAACACCCCAACAATCGAGCAGAAGTAGGCTAGTGTAATGTGCCCAGAAGTATGACTCGAAGGGGACATCCAGAGAAAAATCTGTTTACTGTCAAGCAGCACTGAAAGTTTGGAAAACATACACCTGTGAGTCTGAGTAAAACCCATTCCATAGAAGTTTCGACGCTGGGTAACCGATGAAATTAAATCTCACTGGAATACATACAATTCCAGGACATACAGTGAACGTATCAACAAGAAAAGCTGAACGTTTTCTCGAGCCGAACAAGAAAGACTTAAAGTTATAGGAAATGGGTCTGGCACAAAAGATCTAATAGGTTGAAGTGTTTGTGAGGCCGCACAGCCTTTACGACTAACTACCTGCATGTATATTATTTTAATTGAAATTTCAAATCACTTTTCGACGGACAAAAAAAACATGTTCAATACCTGTAATTTTTCAATATTAGATTTCAACTAATTGATTTACGTTTTGAAAGATTTGTTTTGAAAATTGAAAATATGCAAAACTTGAAAAAAAAAGTTGTATTGATTCAGGTAGTAATATTATTTTATCATCCATTATCATCCGCAGATTAAGTTGCAATAGTAAAACTCACCGATTTGCTCCGCATCCATCCCATTGTCCAAATCTGGCTCTCTGCGATTTATCTAACGCGGGAACTTTGTCGAATACATGAATTGCTGAAAAGGATGTAGCTGTAGGCAAGTGGTGCGAGCAAGAGCCTCTCTCAAGCAATGCACAGAAAACCGCTGTCATAACCTTTATCGGGAAAAGAGTGCTGAAAGGCTTTAGTCCAACAGTATTCCAACTTGCTACGAGAGTCATTACCTACCAGTATTGTTCGACCACAAGCTCAATGCTCACATGGATTCTCCACATACGGCTAGATCGACCCATAAGGCTTGATTGGCCCTCGGGATTTGTGAAAGGATGTACCGATTTGGGTCGGATACAAAAAAAATACCCTATAGCTATACACGAGCTTGACAAGGCTCAGTAGTGTATCAAGATACAACAGTCGGGAACGAAAAAAAAAGTGACATCCAAAAGCTAGCCTACCTGAATGTTACCGGTATCATGACTATACATTACTATCAGGTAGAAGAAGCACAGAAAGCTGTGGAATCTCACTATGAAGACAAAGCTAGAGAGCGCACTCTGAAGACACAAGGAGCTCCCATACACTTAGGTTTCCACAGGAAATAGCAGGCAGATAAACTAACCAAGGAACCAATGAAGAATCAGGAAAATTACCAATCTGGCAAGAATTCATCGTGAGAATCCATGAGGAAATCGAAACTCAATATAATTGGGCTTCGAAGGGAAATCTATTCCTCGGGGCACAATCACCTGCCTAACCCACATTCTAAATGAAATAACTGAGTTGGGAATCTGATTTCGATATAATCGGTAGTTGCAACAAACTCTGAATATTTTAAATGAAACTAACCATTCAGGAACTCCCTGTATATTAATTTTCAGAAACCCAGTTCTAGTACTTTTCCATATACATATTGACTCACCTGTATATCATTCCTCATGCAAATGATGGAAGTTGGAATGCCTGATTGATTTGGGGACCGTGGTGGCGCGTGTATTAAACGTTATTTCTTAATCTTATCATCGGTAGTTGCATGGGTTCGAATTTTAGCGCGATCACCGGTCGCGTGCACGGCATCACACGTTTAAAGGTAAGGGTATCTTCTTCCCTACCACGCACAAGTCTCTAGAAGACTTCTAAGGTTGCTCGTCAGGGTGCAACCGTTTGACAGAAAAAATAATTTTGAAGAATAATAATGATTTTCAAAGTCGTTTATTTTATTTCCAGGCAATTGCCGAAAATCAGCTACCGCCATATCCTGATAACTCTACCATGACGGATGGATCCTGGCAAAATGTGAATGGCACGAGGTGAGTTGCCTGAAAAGTGTGTGAGTTGAATTTGAACCTGTGATTTATTATTAGTTCTTTTCTTTGTCATGATATATTTCAACAAAATGTTTACACAGATGATATCCAATAAATTTGGAGGCAAACAATTCGTCGGTCTGAGCTGAACATGTTTCACATTTTTTGATTTCGGTTTGTCCAGCATATTATGCGGTTTCAGGCGTAACGTACTAGTACATTATTTTACAATCTGCGGTATGGACGAGTTAAAAAAGAATGGCCACTTTTTCCAACTCTCAACATAAAAGATGACTTTGTTCAATATTGCTATACCAAGTAACTTTTTATGTAAATCACTAGATCAACCCGAACAAATTGACACTTTGTATAATGAAAGACCTGTCAAAAGTTGTCGGTAAGGTAAAACATTCTACAGTCTGTCAATAAATAAACCCCCTCCTCCTGTGAGGGTTGAGTGATACTTCATTCGAAACGTCTTCCAATTATCTATACGATAGCTAAATTTCAAATAAAAATATCTATGCAAAACAAAATGACGCGACGGTAGGTAAATATTGTTAGAATTTTCATGAAGTAAGCCCACCTGTGTTAACTTTTGAACGGATTGAAATGTTTCTTCAAATTTTTTGGTTACATGGTAGTTCGTAAACTACTTTTAGACATAAAAAAGTCTATCTTTGGAAAGCGTAGGGACGCCATTTTGAAAGATTTTATGAAATGGAATTGGGACTCTAGTGATAGCTCGTTTGAATCTTCTTTCAATTCTGTATACGATCACAAAATGTCAGAGAAAAATATTCATCCAAAACAAAATGCCGGTATATAATATAAATTTCAGGTAAATAAAACTTTCGTAGAAAGGTGCTCCAAAAGATTTGATGATTGTTCTAGAACTCGTTAAGATTCGAAAAGATCCCCATTAACAGAGCTTCAACATTATGTGCAACATATAGAAAATTGAAAGACGATTGAAATAAGGTATTAGTCGACCTTCAATACCATTATCAAAGATAGAATTTTTTTTATCACAAAGTAGTTTATGAGCTACCATTCAACAAAAAAAAAAAACAAACCAATTCTTTCAAAGAAGGTTAGGATGGGATTACTTTATAAGAGTTCTAACATTATGTACCGCCATTTTGTTGAGTTGTGTTGTGTTGGGAATTGGAAGGCGTTCTGAATGAGATATCACTCGAACCCCCATGCCTTTAAAAAAATCTTTCAAAATGGTGTCACGACGCCATTTTTTGTCAAAAAGAAGTATATGACCTCCTATTTGACCAAAATAAAATTGCAAACCGTTAGTTGACAGGGGAGGGCGTTACTTTATCGGTAGACTGTATATTACTTTTTCCCTAGGACCTAAAGAAAAGAAAAAATTTCCTGTTGAATTTAAAGAATAGGATTGCATGTACAGTGCCCGTCTAAAGTCCGTTCCCTCCTACTAATTTTTGAACCACCTGGTATATCGCAACAAAATTTGGAAGGCCCAAATAGAAGATGAAAACCTACTTTTTCATGAAAAAATCACAGCTGAAAGTTTTGAAATGTTAGCTTAGCACCATTTTCAATAATTTTTTTAAATAATAATAAATAAACACCCGGTATGTCATTGCATGATTGGTTAGGGATGATCATAGGGAATCCAACAATACCAAGTTTGATGCTGTTATCGTCTATTATTTCATTCATAAGCCAATGAATGTGAGAGAGAATTTATTGAACCGCCAGAAAAAGTTTCTCTCTCCCACTCATTGGGCGTATGGATAAAATAGTAGGCGATATCTCAGTAATCTTTGGAGATAATAGCATCAAACTTGGTATTGTACGATTCCTTATGATCATCCCTAACCGATCATGTAATGATATACCAGGTGTTCAATTTAAAAAAATGATTGAAGATGGCGCTTAGGAACCAATTCAAATATTTTATCTTTAATTTTTTCATGAAGAAGTAGGATTTTATCTCCTATGTAAACCTTTCAAATTTCGTTTCGATATACCAGGTGGTTCAAAAATTAGTAGGGGGGAACGGACTTTGGACGGGCACTGTATCTAGTGTCATGCCTTTTATTAGAGAATTTTGAATCAGACTGATACAACATTGTTTTAAAAGTATAATTAGGACTATATAAAAATATGCACTTCTATTCTATGCTGAAAATCGTAAGTAATGCATCTAATACCCCAGTATTTCCCGAGTAGCCAGTAATGCCCCCGTCAGAAAAGTAATATAAATATAAAATCGTGTCTTAATGGTAATTCGGTTTGTTGTCAAGTACAATTTTAAAGACTTTTTTTTTATTTCCGCCACTGCTCTCTAAGTTTTCGGATAATTACCATTTTTTGAAAATCTTTTTATTGCCCTTCAACGATTATAATTGTGCAGTAATTGTCATCTCACTTACGAATAATTTATGAAATATCCATGTAATACCTCCCTTTTCCGTGTAATGCCCAATAATTCCTAACTAATTCCTCTAATTCCCGATTAATACCCGAGTAGTGGCTAATGACCATAGTAGTCGATGCCAACACACCAAAGAAAAAAAAAATACCCGAGTAATACCACTAATACCCAAGACTTGTACACCAAAATTCCCCAGCGGTTTCCCCCTCGTAGTGAAATGTACAAAAATTATGGCGATTTTGATTGCATTAGGCATATTGAATTTATATTATACACAAGTAATTTCATCCACTTCTACAGCAGAATCCTGAAAATTTAATTAAGAAATATCACCAAGCAAGTTTATACCATTAATTCCAATTATGAACTAAAAGTTTTGTTGTGGAATTATGCCACGCTCAATATCGATTTTCTGTCATTGTTCTTATTCCTGAATGAACGTGAATTTCGGTTTCCTTCATTAAATACGTTACAGTAATTCATTAATGTGTGAAAGTCTGTACAGTTTTGAAATTAATTACTAACTGATGTGTCTCCTCGTTAGGAATAATCCAGTACAAATAACACGCAATATAAACAATTAGATAGTATGATAATTGACAACAAATAAACATCAAAACAAAATTAAAAAAACAAGAATATTCGTCAAGTTCCAGTAACATGTAAAATACTGGGATAGGATGGTAGCTGAAGAGTTACCTAATGAGTGACTATTCACCGCCTGCCTTTTACAAGCAGTCTCCAGAAGTTCACGTGAGACTTGAGCGGGGCAAGGAAGACGGGGTCCTTACTTTCAATGTGCGACCCCGAGAACGGTCAAGAATCGAGATCAATGTCTATCACCAAAACTCAAGCTTACAGCACCTTCACTCGTGTGACTTCACAGATCGAAAACGACCCAAATTATCCACTACTTATAAAAAATACCTAAAAGAAATATTTCAGCGCAGATTCGTATATTCATCCTAAATGGACAAAATCACCAAATTTTGGACACAAATTTGAAATATTTTTTTATTTAACGACCTCGTAAAATTCAATAAAGTTGACTTTTCTGTAGAGTTCAAAACTATGTACAGATTGGAATATACAAAAAACGGTGTTCCAATTGAAAAAATCACCTAGAAGGTCATTTTCGCTTAATAGAACCACTGAAATCAGCTGCAATATATCAGAAAAATTGTAACCAACTGATTTAAATGTTCGTATATTCGGAGAGAACTCTGTAAATTGTTCATTCCCAATCTCTTTGTTATCCAAATATTTCATTTTGAAAAATCGAGAGTAGCACATTTTTGGAAAAGAGAGGTACTTACTCATTAGGTGTAAGAAGCCATATAAAAATCTTATGTCCATGTAAAAATTCATATTAAAAATTTTACCTATCAAAACGTATTCGAAACTGAATAATTTTTATCCTAGATCGATATTATCTCGAATTACAATAACCTAGGACAACAATTCTTCAGTTTTAAAAATGTTTTATACAAATTGTCTAAACCAAATGAAATATTTTCTGCTCTACTACTCTACTGCACCAGGGAATAGAAAATCATCCCAATCCTTCCATTGGTATCAGGAGGAAACCCTAGCAAACGAAGAAATTGCACTATGTACATTCTTTTCACATGGTAGTTGATGGATGTCTCACAGGCATTCATTCTATATATATAGCACCAACACTTCTTTACATCAATGGTTTGTTAGGAACTACCTATGCCCAATACACACACAGCTTTGCAGAATTACCTTTTATAAGTTTTATACCACTTTCTGTCTCGAAGCTCTGATATATAATCCCGTGAAACCAGAAAAGAACGAGAAGGGAACATGAACAATACCGGGTGTCCCAGATTTTTTCATAGAGCCAATATCTCAGTTATGCTGCTTAGAAAAAAATTGAAAAAAAAATGCACTCATATCAAACCCGTATAACTTTAAAGCTTTTGTGTTAAAGTCAACTTCTGTCAAACTATTCCTGAGAAACTACCCCTAACCTCAAATTTTCAAATGGCACCTTATAATTTTTTTTCTGAATTATGAACTGCAGTAAATTCTAATTTCAACGATGTATCACACTTGATATTTTGACAGACGTCAAACTCGCAAAATTAGCATCTTCGATGTAAACAGAATTTTATATTAAATAATTTTGGTATAAAGTTTTGGCTCACAGTGTACTTCATTCGAATCGAGTAATAAAAACTGACAATGCTGTTGATAATTTTTTTTGTTATCTTCGTTTTTTGACATTGTTCTTGCACGCGTCTTTCAGTCAGTTTGATAATACCTTCAAGAAAAATGCCTTTCACATTCACTTCAAATGAGTATGTTGATATGTTCTTAATTTTTGGTGAATGCCGGAAAAATTCCCGTGCTGCCGTCGAATTATACCAACAGCGTTTTCCCGATCGACGACTACCAAATCATACCACATTTTCTTATGTAGAGAATAAAATGAGAACAGGAGAATTTCCAGGAAAAGGTAAGCATGTTCAACATGCTGCACCAGTGCAAAATGAGGAAATGTGTATTAATGTATTGGCCTATATGGAGGCTCACCCTCATATTTCTATTCGAGCACTAGCTGACGAAGTTGGAATAAGTAAGTCGTCTGTGCATAGAATAATAAAAACGCATAGTTATCATCCTTTCAAAATACATATGCACCAGGGGCTACGACCTGATGATTTTGAAAGGAGACAAAATTTTATTGCCACTATGCAAGTTTTGATTGAAAATAATCAAAGTTTATTGGATCAGATCATGTGGAGTGACGAATCAAGATTTCACAATAATGGGACAGTGAACCGACATAATATGCATTATTGGTCACGTGAAAATCCTCATTGGGTGCGAGAAACAAATTTCCAAACTATGTGGGGCGTGAATGTATGGTGTGCGGTGTTCAATGGACGTTTGATAGGCACTTATTTTTATCAACACACTCTGACGGGGCGTAAACATCTGGAATTCTTACAAAACGACCTTCAGAGATTGCTACATGTTATTCCTCAACAAGAACGACAACTCATGTGGTGGCAACAAGATGGTGCTCCACCACATAAACACCACATTGTAACCGAATATTTCGATCAATATTTTTCAGATAGATGGATAGGAAACAGAGGTCCTATTAGGTGGCCAGCACGTTCGCCAGATCTGAAACCGTTAGATTTTTTTCTGTGGGGGTATTTGAAGACAATCGTGTATGAAACTAAACCAATTGACTTGAACGACTTACAAGAGAAGATTGTACGCGCCTGCACCACAGTAACGGAAGAAATGATTGGAAAATCTTGTACGAGAGAACTGATAAGGTGATTTGAAGCATGCATGAATAATAATGCTTTTATAATTTTTTTTATCAATAAATTCTGTGTTATGGAATTTTGTACATTATTGTTCAAACTCACTTATTCTGTCAGTTTGACATCTATCAAAATATAATGTGTGATACATCGATGAAATTAGAATTGACTGCAGTTCACAATTCAGAAAAAGAAAATATAGGGTGCCATTTGAAAATTTGAGGTTAGGGGTAGTTTCTCAGGAATAGTTTGACAGAAGTTGACTTTAACACAAAATCTTCAAAGTTTTACAGGTTTGATATAAATGCATTTTTTTAAATTTTTTTTCTAAGCAGCATAACTGAGATATTGGCTTTATGAAAAAATCTGGGACACCCGGTATAAATATGACTAGGCAAAAATTCTAGAATGAAAATAGAGCAACTTGGTAGAGTCCAATGATCGTTATCATACCATCAGTATTATGGGAAAATGATGTGCGGTCCGAAAGTGTCTCACAAAAACTAGGATTTATGTTTCATGTCAAGAGGTATTTAACTTCCTATCAACTGATTATGATGTACAATGAACACATTCGACCTGTCTTGAAATACTGTTCCCATATATGGAGTGCAGCACCTAAAAACACACCAACACTTTCAGATTCGATCTTAAAAAGAAAAGTTAGAAGTTGGCAGTTGGCACTGTTAGTGGTTCCGTCAAGAGTGTCACGTCAAGCTCAGTCCTCACATACATTTGTCGTCACTTTCGATATATGCTGACCATCTCCTTCCCAGAGCTTGTTCTTTCAACGAACGGCAAAGCTTTGGAACTCGATGCCTCCGGAGGTGTTCCCTGGGGCATACAGCCTGCAGAAATTCAAGAACACCAATTTTTACCTACTTTCCCTTGGCTCTCACGATGTTATCTGAACATGACAAGTCTTTTTCCGTGCGAACCAGACCATAGAAAAAAACGAAAGAGCCTATAACAATACATCTTTCGAAAGCATCGAGAAGTAGAGTTGACGAAACCACCTGCAGGTGAATACTCTTAATGCTTCAAAATCGATGAAAGAATATTGTCGCCAATTGTGCAATTGGGCATCCAGGATACCTACACCCCCACAACTATAGAGTGCATGCCATCTCGAAATCAACAGATATCGTCCTCCTCCTTTGACTAACCTATTTGTGCACATCAAAATCTGGGAATATTATTTTCATACTCTTTTTTTTTTGTTTCCATTCTGATCCAATTCAGCCGGGTATGTATAGGTGTAAAATTCGATGTCTCCTACCAAAAACTCCAATCATTCTTTGAATCCGCGTAAACCAGGAATCTTAAGAAAAGGGAGCTGAGATAACTAGTCTGCCCTTATAGATAGCCCCTCCACGCGATTTATGTCCCATTTACTCACAAAACCCACTAACAGTTGCAAAAGCCCGGCTTGTTGACAGCTGACGCTTTAGGACAGGTCTTCGGAAAAAGCCCCTGTGTACCTCCTTTTGCACAGAAGAGTGATTGATTGTGGGATCAGTTCGTAAGAAAAGTCTAAACTTCAATTCTAGCGGAGTAATTTGTATACAAAGCTGATCAAAAATGTCCTATGTCTCTATTGAGCTGCTGTAACAATACTCCATTGAGTAACCAACCCCTACTTCTTGTTTCAGGGTGGTGTTGAACATCAGATGTAGATTCTGCTCTCTACCTAGTTGCGCAACGAAAAGCGTTCTACCCTTTTGTTGGCAATACTCTCAATTCCAAGAAAGGTAGTCTGCTAGGCCCTTCCCTTTTTGTACAGGTGTGATCAGTGTAGGTCCTTGTATACTTTACCTATTTGCTTAGTACTTCCCTTCTGCCTGTTTAAGAGAATCCCAGAATTATTATGATACAAACATCACCCCGGGTCACCCTATCTCATCCCTTAGCAATTTCATCATTATGGACCCAACTAATCCTTTCTTTTCATTTCTTCTTCAGCTCCTAGACTGACCGAACGCATCTTTCGTAGCGCTTCTTTGAAAAAACAGCAAAGCTTTGAAATGTATGCCCAAGGAAGGTATTTGTACAATCTCCAAACATTTTCAAATTATACAGGGTTTCATCTTTCCTTTGGTTCTCATGATATTTTTTGTTGAGAGAACTGGAAGACAAAAAAATTAATAACTTCATTAAATACTTCATCGGATTCGTGCAAAGTTAATAAGAGAATATCACGAAGGAAGTTTATACAATAGGCTTTTGTTGGGTATTATAGAAGTCTCGTTGCGTCATTATGTCTCACTCAATATCGATTTTCCGTCAGTCCCTTCTAATTCTGTGCCGATTGAAAATGTCGAACCCACTGCTTACTTTCTTCACTCGATACACACTCATTCACTGTAAGATTGTGAACGCCTCGTTAGTTTCGAAATCAATTTGAAACTGATTTTCTTGTTGAAGATATTTCAGGACGAGTTACAGGCAGTTAAAATAATTGGGTCATATAATAATCAAATTTGTCAACAGAACATTTTTAATTCATGACTGCATTTGACGACATTATCGATGAATTGGAGGAGTATGTTCGAATAAATCTGTCGTAATATTCTACCACTATATCAGTTACAACTATCTATACCCATGGGCTGTGAAATGGATTTTTCCATCTACATCTAATAGTTGAGAGGCCAAGTGGATCAAAAATAATTCCTGTGGAAATGGTTAGTATTACGCAGGCTCAACACACTGGCGCCAATGTTGGAACAACTTGACTCCCAACACGAGTGCTAACGTCGTTCAACATTGGCGCTAACCCTATTTCGTTCATTCACACATAGCGCCGGCTCCACGCAATGGGGCCAGTGTTGGGGCCAACAGCATTTGTACTATGTGTGGATTAACGAAACAGGGTTGGCGCTAACGTTGGATGACGTATAAGTCCTGAGTCAAGTTGTTCCAAACGTTGGCCCCAACATTGGCCCCAATGTGTGCAGCCGGCGTTATCATTGTCTAACGCCGGCTCCACTCATTGACGAATGAAGTAGGGTTGCCACCAACGTTGGAAGACGTTAGCCCTCGTGTTGGAATTTAACTGAGTCAAGTTAGTCCAATCCTTGGCCCCAACATTGGCCCTAGTGTGTGGAACCGGCGTTATATAGTCAGTCAGTGTCCATACAGAAAGAATTGAACATAATCGCAACCATCTATCATACTTTTACTGAAACTGGGGCTCGTAAGGTGGATCTCCCCGTACGTCCACCATCTGACGGTTGCATATGATAACAAGCAAGTTGAACCGGAGCAGCTGAATCTAACTTAGGCACATAACGCCAGCTCCACACACTGGGGACAATGTTGAGGCCAACGTTTGGACCAACTTGACTCCCAACACGAGGGTTAACGTCGTTCAACGTTGGCGCCAACCCTATTTCGTTTAACCATACATAGGACAAATGCTGTTGGCCCCAACATTGGCCCAAAACACTGGCCCCAATGTGTGGAGCCGGCGTGAGACCAATAAAGAGCTATTGGTAGACAACCATTATAGTTATTTATTGTATAATTGTTTTAGATAGCATTTTATCTACACAAGAATCGGTTATCACACTTGCTAACGATCGGAGATACTGAAACGATTGAAACGTTGTGCTCATAGTAACAATCTAAACAATGGAAGTGCGCAATCAGGCCCGGTCTGGCCAGGGTGGCTGGTCGGCGATCGCCGAGGGCATCAGGCTCAAGGGGGCCACAAGTTTGCGACATAATCTTGCAAAAACCATTTTTTTAAAACGATCGCCGCACCGTTCAGCTCGGCTCAGCGAGCGGTAGTGACGTGACAGCGGCGCGGCGCGTCTGCGCCCTGTCAGGACTCAAGCAGACAGCTCAGCCACAGCTTAGATATCTAATCTATCTATCTATTAAACATGGGCTAACTATTTTGCCGTGAGAGGACATAGTGTCCTCGTTATATTTCCGGCGGGGGGGCTCAAATCACCTTCTAGCCGAGGGCCACCAATGGAGCCAGACCGGGCCTGTGCGCAATGAAAGTAAACGATCACATCGTCGTCGAAAACTTTCAAACGCATATTTCATTCAAGAAATAGAAGCCACCCAAAACACCAAAAACTACGTCATTTTCACTCGACGCGCGTTCTATTCCTTGACACAACAAATGCTGCAAATATTCTTTTTTATTGTTAATCGATCGTTCAAAAAGCATTGATACCTATTGATCGAATGTAATTTGTGTTCGCGTACACGGAGAATCCAATCGACACCTACTTTATTTGATAACCTTCTTTCGTGTTTTGTTATACTCATTAATTTTTTTGCAATTTTCTATTGGATCCAACGTTTCTTGAAAAAAAATAAGCGAAGGAATACTGAGTCTAACTGTCCATGTTCTACATATACACAAGGTAATTTTTTGTAAAAATTTTCAAATTTCACTCAGTTTTCTACTTCTATTGATGTATACTTTTCTGTAATTGATTTTACTTCATCCTATAGTTATATCCAACTTGTCTTACTTTGTATGAAAGGTAATTAAAAATAAGTCTAAAGAGATCGCCATGATAAATTTCTGATAGGTTTTAATTCTTGAAAGCCACTTCGTTTACTGTTTTCGACAGACTTAATAGAAAACTCTAGTGTATTTCAAGAGAACAGCAATATAGGAATTAATTGGAAAAAATATCCCGAAAGAACTCCTTAGAGAAGTTGGGAAGTTTCAACTTGAATTGTTTATTTAGAAGTTCTTGAATTGTATTATACTGCAAAAGACATCGATTTTATGTCAGACTCTTGTTTTTTGAAACGTTTTCTTCTGAATAGAAACTTCCAGACTATAACTTTGAATTATGTGAATATGCAGGCATTGTCTGAGAAAGATTCCTCATCTTCATCGTCCTATTTTGAAAAAAAAGGATTCATATATTTTTAATTGATGTAGCCGGTACTGATGAAAATCCACGTTAGTATCTATAATAAAACTATAATTTGAATGATTTTCACAAAAGAGGTTCACAAAACCACGACAATTGTTTCGTAAAACTACGACGACTATCCAGCGAAACAGTTGTCGTGGTTTTGTAAACCTCTTTTGTGAAAATCATTCAAATTATAGTTTTATGATTCATATGTGTAGATGTTTTCACTCCTGTAACATGTATCATTCAACCTTAAGGATTAATTCAGAAGTGTTTCTCTCGAAGCGCAATGTTTAAGATCTCTCGTAGACATAATTAGTGACTTTCATTTGCGGAAATCTTTATGGATTACTTATAAACTCAAGTACAGGAGAAAACGTATTATATTGGCCACATATGTTTACGACATCTCAATATGTTTCATTAGAGTTCAAATATCCCTTCACCCCTCACATAATAAAAAAATCACGAAACACAATTGTGCAATACATTTTCAGACTTCAATAGTAAAATTTCAATTTTTCACGAACTATCTGAAAAAATTCTGAATAGATTGAAACTGCTCAAGTGGATTTTTAGAACTACTTTTTTAAGGTATAATAATAATATGCAAAAATATACTATAGCAAACCCTCAGTTGGTTTCAACTTTTCTAAACCAATCCAATGGTATTTCAATAAACTGAAAAATTTTATTATTCATTTCGTTTCTCATTATGTTAGTAAAATTATGAATACAATTTTTGAAGTAAGCCATGGAAAACAAAAAATGTTTCGCACTTATGAGAAACTTCATCTACAATATATCCAGTTTAGTCAATATACAATATATAATAATTCATTATGAAATTCGTCTTGATACCAAACTCATTAACCAATTTTCAAGTCTTTTTACAGAACAAATTTTAAGCGATTATTATGAAAAAAAACATAATGCATTTCGAGCATCTATTATGTTGAAGTAGTTAATGTATATTTTTATATTCAATGATTAACAAATATTTTACCGATTTTCAAATTGTATTAATTTATTTTGATTGGTGGCAATTTTCTAATCGTTCGACAATTTTTGTTATTGAACGATGAATTTTATTGAGTTCATACTCAGAGGATTTCAGATTTGAAAACACAGTAAGACACATTTCGAAATATTCAACTGAGGGGTGCTGAGGGGTCATGGAATTTAAAAAAATCTACATTTTTGCAATTAAGAAATTACGAAAGATTAAAATATACCGAGTCATTGAATATGTTGGTTATCAGTCAAATCTATATTTTTCTATCACTTTTTAAGTCATTTATGCTTCTAATAGAATCGCAGCACGCTAGATCAAAAGCAGAACTCATCTTGAAAGAATTCAAGTTGGGAAAACCTACCAAATTGTTTCAATGTATTCAAAATTTCCTCAGAATTCTGAAAATACAATAATATATAGGGCGTTCCATTTAAAAATCAAGAATTGATGAATTGATTGGTTAGCAGGATACCATATTTTCGAACATCAACTCAACACCGTATATTTTTATGAAAAATTTAATTTTTGACAAAAAACAAGCTGTTTCACCAAATCAACTCCACAGTGAACGTTAACGATCCCAGCAGGCTGCGAGCGTCATACAAACAAACACTGCGAAATAATCGCGATGAGCGACAGATAGCAGTAGTCCTAGTTATAAGTTTTCATCGGCAATTATCTTCAGTTTCCTCGGAAATCTCGATTTCCCGAATGAAACATGTCGACGGTACGGCAATTATTCTCGACAAGGCAAAACCTAAGAGTTATTAGATTGTTTCAGTTTCGTGCTTTGGGCATCGTTGAATAATCTCCACGCTACCGTTGAATTATTGCGCAGTCAGAATAAAAGAATTTTCGCATTTTTGCTGAAATAGCCGGAAATGCCTGGTGGAAAGGGTTGATTCGCTATTATGCTGAGTTAGGCACTGTTTAGGGTAGAAATGATCCTTCCTTGCCATTGAGAGAAATTTATATAGAAATTTGAATTTTCCCCTGATATCTAATTAGAGATGTTTGACGTTTTGGCCGGTTGAAGTGACTCCTACTTCGCAGTTATTGGAATTTTTTTTAAGTATAACTTGGATCTTGAATTTCTTTCAACATTCCTTCCATTATATCACCGTGGGAACCGTTTAAGAAATATGAGCTAAAAACAAAACAAAACCACATTCTGCGAGCAATCGATTAGCTTACTACGAAAGCGCAGGAGGGCAACTAGAGTTTTTAAAGTCGAAATTATGGGAAAAAACTCTTGTAGTCCTTCTGCGATTTCGTAGGTTATAGCCCTGAAGACTAGATCACAAGCTCGAAAATTTGTCGACATACATATAAAAAAAAAATTTGACGAATTAGAAAATGTATTACGGTTTGTCAAGACCTTTTTACCACTATACTTAAAGATATTAGCATCCTGGGGCATTCCAATTATTTTAATCTATTATTTAAAAATAATTTGACCAACAAAAGCTCAAAAAAATAAATAGAAAGTGGATATTCATTTTCTACGTATTTTTTTTTTTCAAATAAAGGTAGTAATTACATTATATAAATTTTTATTTTGCCATTTTATTATAGAAATATTATGGTTACAAATATATTATATTTTTCTTTGGTTGTCAAACATGCTTTTTTATATTTTTTATTATTTAAAAAATATAATTATAAAATAAAAAAAAGTTTTTATCTTGAAATAATGATTGTTGATCCTCTAGAAGGTACAAAAATAATTTATTTATATTTAATTCGTTTATTGAATGAACAATTTGTTATAAACAATCGTGTCCGAACAAAACAAAATCAACTATATGCAATAAAATGAAAAAAAATTAAATATACCATTGCATATGGTTGTTTTCTGTAGGTAAAAAAATATAAACTCATTCGACAATTTTTTATAACAAATTCTTCATTTAATAAATGAATTGAATATGAGTACAGTATTTTTTGAATTTTTTAAATAAGTGGGTGCGTATGTGATACGGATACTCATTAGTGATTATTTTGTTAGTGGCTATGTAAGTTTTCAATATCGGGAAATTTTCGAAATATTTGAATTTATACTCATTGCAAGGTATGAAATATGTTGGTTATAATGTTATAAATAGTTACCGTCACATTCCTTTCAAACATAGTAAAGATTTTGATACGCATGCACTTAGTCAACTTCAAATATCTCGAAAACCGTTGATATTTGTGAAACGGAACGTATTCCTTTTTTGTATAGGAAATATTGGGAATTACGAAAAAAAAGACGAAATCGATATTAATCCAGTGGCGTGAAAGTTGGTGACGGGCGAATAGGGGTACCCACCTGCCGTACGCCCCTGTTCAGACTTACAAACACATGATTTGCCTTGAAATATGATACTGAATGCTGTCAAGTGACATACCAAATTTTATTAAGAAAAGTTGAACCGTTATGGAGTTATTCTGGAAAATCTATGTTTTTGTTTCACCTTCAACACCCTGTAACTCGGTTAATACTCATTTTAGGGTATATGTTTATTGGAACTTCCAGCCTTAAAATGAAGTGAGGATTCTACCCTCAGAGTTCGTCCCCTTTATTCTGGGACACCCTGTATATAATGACGTTATAACTCGAACAGTGATGACGTCATCAAAAGAATGAGTAGACCAAAAAATGTACAACTAAAAGAGAAAATCGGCGTATCTGAGCTTTTTCCCCCAATGGCCATATCAAGCTTTTAACAAATTTGTTCCAACCTTTACGTGCTCACTGTATAAGGTTTGCTGTAGGATCCTATGTCTATCAGTCAGAGATTCACTACTTTACTTGATTTTCTAACTACTTGACTTGACTTGAAATCAAGACAAGCTCAAGCCAAGTATTTATTTTTGAAATTCAAGTCGAGTCAAGTAGTTACACAACATACTTGTAAATCAAGCTACCTACTTGATTTTTCTTGTATTAATCTGATTACCTGCCAAAACGCAATATTATTAAAAATATATGGATGCAAAATAAACAAAACTGGAGTTAGTAAAATACAATACAATAATATTCACGTTATAATGTCCCACTTTCAAATGGCAAAGTAGGTTATATTTTTAAATGCCCTGTACGAAAATGTATAGCATGTGCCACAATTTTTACTAGATTGCTTGAATCCTATAGATTTTTGTATATTCAAAATGAAAAAAAAAACAGTAACAAATAAAAAATCATTAAGGAAAATAATATGTGGACATTTTTTTTCCCCACCGTATAGATTATTCAATTGTGTCACAAACTACTACATAGTTATAGGTTAAATTTCATTACTGTTTGACCTTCTCAAGCAAACTAGAAACTGAAATTGTGCTCGAACCTGTAGGGATATTTGCCCAAGAATTAGGTGGGCTGGATCTACCAATTTTTTTTTCGTTGACTTTAGTGTGTTGAGCTTGCAAATGTCACCTTAGTAGAGATGTTCCGCAGTTTTTCATTTTCAAAATCGCCGTACATAGAGTACATTTGCCTTGTTTGGCAGTATTTTGATCACTCTTAGGATCCTGCTCGGCTATGAATCATTCCGTAATTTTTTTTTTCGTTTTATTAGATACACTTTTATTAACTTCAACTCGTTTGGCCTTTGATGGCGCCGACCCTGCGCTTTCTACTTCTGTTTCAATGTCATCAAATTCAGACACTTTTTCATCTACGATATATTCTGAGCCGCTGCTTTAAAATGGTTCCGATTCCATTACGGACAAATCACTTAAATCAGACAGAAACAATTATATCCTAGCCGCCACTGTTTATCCTTGATCAACGCTGGTGTACTATTTAAAGGTGCGTATTCACTAGAGCATTCGTTCCGCATGAGCACCGAACGAGCAAATGCTCAGATAGTGTGGACATTCATTTGAGCACGAAAAGACTGCGCGTGCGGTGCTCGACCCGATCCGTGTTTTGTAGATTTTTTTGTGCTCAGTGTGGACGGTGAAAGTATGCTTGACGTTCTGTTTGTGATTATAATAGAGATTTTGAATTTAATTTGGATATTGACGAGTATGAATATTTGTACGCGACTGACTGCCGATCGGTGCTCATGTACCAGGAGACAATACGCAGCCTGAGCTTGAACCGAGCATCTTATGTGCTCATTCGGTGCTCATGCGAAACGAATGCTCTAGTGAATACGCACCTTACAGAACGTCGTCATCGAGCAATCGGGGGCCTGCTTACTGCAACCTCGGTGAATCCCCTAATTTAACGCTTCGGTGTCCATTTCACGGATCGCTATCAAGTAATATCAAGTAGTTTGATTTTACTTGATATCAAGTCAAGTACTTCACAACGTAAATCGAGTCAAGTCAAATATCAAATTTTCAAAAGCTTGAGTTTTGAAGTCAAGTTAAGTATTTAAGTAAAAATTAAAGCTACTTGGCTTGATGAATCCTTGCTGTAAGTGGTAGACTAAGCTCCCCCTCTCATCTTTTTTTAATTTTTTTTTTTTTCGAACAAACAAATTACTATTACAGCTTGACGAATTTATATAGGAATATCGATAAACGTATGACATTCAGTTATAATGTATACTGCGCTCTTCTGTTACCGCGCATCGATAGGCATGCCGATTTCATATTCCTTCATAGATTTGCCAAGCTGTACCTCTTTGACCGCAGTAGGAAAGTACCCTTGTAAGTAGGAATGGATCAGTAGGTGAATAAGTAATCATCAGAGACCTTTAAATACACCCCAAACATAAAACCCTTCCAGACGATAAGGTCTGTCTATAACCACTTTCCGGGAGTTTATTGACTATCGTCACATTTCTCTGTAAGGTACTCAAGAAATAAATGAATGAAGAAGAGAATCTTTCACCTATTTTTCGTGTATGAAATTGTTATTCGAAGGCCATTTTTTGCATCAAAAACTGTCATTTGCTTCGCAAATAATTATAAATATGAAACTCGACTTCGAGAGTCCACGGGTCAAACAAAATTGATATGGAAATGAAAGTAGAAACCACCATTCAGGAAAATCTATTTAGGATGACTGCACTGTAGCAGTCTGAAATATATTTTCCATATACATCCTGTCAAAGCTTTTGGATTCCAGTCAGGCCCAAATAGAATGTTCAGTCGACCACCAAATGTAATATAAAAGTTCAAAGGTTTCCAGGATATATATAATATATATTCAGGTGGGTTTGTTTTGAAATCGGAGCTTCCTCTCGTTTATCAAATGGACGAATGTTGAGTGTTCCTTGTCGAGGTTATAAAATGCATAAACAGCACGAACACATACAGGAAATTATCTCTCGTCGAATTGGCTGAAATTTTGTTATGTTATAATGGGATGGGTCATTTGAAAATGTGTGAGTTCGAATGATTTTGTATTTGTTGTTTCCGAGATACAAGCGGTCAAATTTCGTACGTAAAACATCGTATTTGGGTGGGGAGTGGCGAAGAAAAAACTTTTATTCAATACATGACAGTTATTGTCATTATTAATGTCATTTTAGACAAGTAAACTATCAAATAACACACTAATGAGTTATAATCCATAACTCACTATCAAATAACAAACTATCACATAACACACAAGTGTGTTATAATCCATAACTCACTGGTGAGTTATGGATTATAACTCACGTTCATATTTAAAAGTTATTAATTTTTATCTCATAAAAAAGATTTCTTCCACTTGCTGGATTAAACAGTGTATGCCACTCGTGTGTTGTTTCCTAAGTCACTTCAGGATTTATACATAACATAACATAACACACTAGTACCATAAATAACTATTTTCTTAGCAGTAATAGGATAAATTTGGAATGAAAACGTAGTCATTGATATCATTAAAATGTCCAATTTTAATCTTATTATTGACAGTACGTCAGATAATTCAGTCAAAATTCTTGAAAATTCTTACCCAGTGAGCATGATCAAAAATATTTTGTTTAATTCTTCATCCGCTTTTGATATAAGTAATCAAACGATTGCACAATTGAATAACAATGATAATAATAGTATTAGGAATAATAATAATAGTAACATTAATAACTTTGAAAATAATATTGCACCATTAATTTCTTTCTACAGTTCTTTACCTTACATAAAGGAAATCTCTCCCAAACTTTCCAGAATTTTTAATGATTTACCAAATTTGAAAATTGCAAATAAATCAATTCTAACCATTAGAGCAATTCACTCTAAAGTTAAAGATAAACTTTCTCTATTCTCTCAAACGAATGTAATATATAGTATTCCGTGTCAATCGTGCAACAAAATGTATGTTGGTCAGACTTCGAGATCTCTAGGCTCCCGAATCGTTTCACATAAAAGTGACTGTAGATTACATCCTGAACGATGTGCGTTAGCTGAACATGTCAACAAGTTTGATCACCATATGAATTACGATGCCACGAAGGTCTTAGCTAGTGAATCGCATCTTGTAACGTACTTTCGGTGTTACGGCCGGCGGACGTTACTATGACGCTTTCGGTTGTTGTATTTTGACAATTCCCTAACACCGGGAATCTATCAAAACCCAACAATGCCTCGGGCGCCAGTTATTTTATAGTGATATGCTCCACTCTCCCAGTCTAGAGCAAGGTGGGAGGCCCAGGGCAGCTACAGATGGAGATACGGTATCCCAGGGGTCCGTTTTTATGACTCTATATTGATTCCTCAAGAGACTGCAGGCTTTAATTGCAATTACTTGTTCAGCAGGAATACCGGCTGCTTTAGTGATAGCTCTATATTACACGGAAGAAAGAACACAACCAATGTAGACAGACCAAACCAATTTTATTAATTATAAGTTCAAGAAACACAGGGACTAGTAACTGGTTAACTTATACTCTAAGAATCTGGACAGTGAATTCAACTCTGCGTCGCAGGCAGCTTCGGAAGGCTTCCCGGGTATCGACAAAACGGGCAACGGGAATGTCAGGCTCCCCGGGGTTAGTTCAAAACCTTTCACCAAGTTAGAGAAAGACTGAATTAAACAATGATAAATAATCGAGATAAAATGAACTGAACGTATTGATAATCCTTCTCACGGTATTCCCCCCTTACTGATGAGGTTCGGCGACGGCTAGTCCCGGAAAGTCGGTCTCACAGACCTCGGGGTACTAGTGGTTCGCGATATTGTTTGCAACCGACAGTGAGGAATCTCCTTTCTCCCTCGCGATCAACCTTCGTTCGACAACCGAAAAGTCGTCCAGGAAGTGGAACGAAGCGGTGAGCTTGTACACGAGGAAACTGAGTCGACAGCCGAAAAGGTAGTCCAAGCCGTCGAACCAGGATTTTCCTAGCTCGGTTTGTTGTACGTAGGCGATTCCTCTGTATAAAATCCGGACGCGATACGACAATTTTCAGGTGGAGGGGTAGCGAACGGATCTTTGTGGAACCCCTAGAAACCAATTTTTCTACGGAATACCTTCGTTCGACAACCGAAAAGTCGTCCAGGAAGTGGAACGAAGTTGTGAGCTGATAATTAAGGAAACTGGGTCGACAGCCGAAAGGTTATCCAAGCCGTCGAACCAGGACTTTCCCAGCTCGGTTAATTACGCGACGGCGGTTCCGTTACAGAAAATCCGGACGAGGTACAAGAATTTTCAGGTTGAGGGGTTGGGAACGGAACCCTGTGGAACTTCGGAAATTAACTTTTCTTACGGAAAAACCTTCGTTCGACAACCGAAAAGTCGTCCAGGAAGTGGAACGAAGTTGTGCTTACAACTGGTTCGACAGCCGAAAGGGTGTCCTAGCCGTAGAACCAGATACGCGGAAGGCAGATAGAGGCCACTCCTAATATATCAAATAAATATGCTTGTGACTCTCGAAATAATTCTATTACTCCCCGAGTGAAACGGACGTTTAGATTATCAATAGTTTAGGGATGATCAGATAAAAGAGAAATAAAGAAAAGCAAATACAAAAAAAATACTCTCTTGGTGACAAGCTATAAATAACCCAAATTTTGGGGCCACGATGTCCAAGCTCGACTCTAATGTACTAAAATTTCTCAGCTTACGTGTTGTGCCTAACAGGCGAGGTGTTCAGGGCGGTATTCCTACGGCCGGCTGCGATTGGTTCTCGAATGGTTGTTTCGGGATGTCGGTCGATGCTCACACACTGATAATCCTCTCTTCTCACTAAGTTTACTTCAAAACTTTTTCGGAAGTACTCACTCTAAGAGACAGTAGCTCAAGGCTAGATCCAAAACGGCTTGGTTTCTCAAAACGGTAACAACTTGAACTTTTCAACAATGCTGATACTCGGAACTCACTCTAAAGACGGGATAATCAACACTAATCTAACTGACTGAAGAGAAAAAGATCCCCTCAGGAATCGTGAAGCCGGTATTTATAGGGCACCTGTGGCCTTCGTAGTGTCGCGTAGCAATATGAATGAAAAACGGCAAAAAGTCTGTCCTGACTTTTTAACACTCCAAAAACATGACTCCTAAAAAGTGGAGTTGGAAACCTATATAAAAGTAGATTTATTTGACGCAAAAACTGACGACCAGCAAAAACGATACGTAGGGGTAAAGAAAGGGACAAATGTTACCATCCCAAATAAAGTAAGGAAATGTTTCCGGGCTGCCTCAGGGTTATGCCCCTGAGCGGTGTCTTCAAAACTATGTCGTCTTCGGTATATAGGGCGAGTACGGGACGGGTATGCGGAAAGAGGTTGTATACGGTGTGGTGTGGAATGGCTACCAGGGCAAAACAAAACGCTTCGTTACATCCCCCTCTTTCTTCCGATAAAAAAAAAAATAAAAAAACTTTGTTTGCATATATATATTTTTTTCTTTTCCCGGGTTAACTTCTGGTCGACAAGGGCACTCTCGGGACATCAGGCCATAACGGCCGCATCGGGAACAAAACAATCGACGGGGCTTCGAGCAGGTCTCTCTAGTGTGTCCCGGATATCCACAGCGCCAGCATAAGTTGCGTTCGACCGGGAGGTAAATGGTAGTGTGCTCCCGGAGGGCGTCTCCGTGGTTATAACGGGTATGGCTTCCATGGTGGTGACTGGTGTGTAACATGCGAGTGACACTTTCCGAGTTTAGAGGAACCGGAACGGGTATCGAGGATCTAGGCGTCTCGAGGGTTGCATCATACGTTTCTTCTGATGTCCGGATTGGTGACGATCCCGACGGAGGTTCGGGACGCGTAAGGATGCTAGGCACAGCAAAGTAGGCATTCTCAGAGAAGGGGTCCTCTTCGGGTTCCTTATCTTCTTTCCGTGGCTCTGTGGATGGTGCTGGGGTTTCAGCAGGGTTTGAGTCCGACGTTAGTGTAGAATCGTGGGTCTGACTCACGACGCACCAATCCTCGGGCAGCGGGGATGTGTTGAGGGTTAGTAGGTCGGTCATCGGATACCCGGAGTAGTTAGCGGCACAGGAAAGACGGATGGTCACACCAGAGTGGAGACGATCGATATCTACCTGTAAGTCAATCGAAACATTAGTTACAGTTTTCCACAAACTTTACGGTCGGTTCTACGCACTCATTTATTACGAATCGGCGGGGATGGTGACCCATATGAGTCGACCATCCAAAGTCGGCAGACGGAGGCGGTAACGGCGATTCCGAGGCACGCCTACGGGACGAAGGGAACGTAGGACGTCGGTTAACGCTTCATCCTCACCCGGTGCATGTCCCAGGGACCACATTTCCGCCGCCCAAACTCGCATGGCCTGGTTAATGATGGTTCTGGGTGGAAGAACAGGTGTCGTCGAAGGTAGGTTCCAGACTAATCCCAAGGCAATCGTAAATATCCCTCGCGTTACGGGGCAGCCAGCACTATTTACGATCTCTAGCGCTTCCCGCCACGAGGCGTTTTCCTCAGACGTGAACAATTCGAAAAGTGCGGGTGGGTCGGAAGATTGGGGCGGCGTAACGGCTTCGAAGCCTTCTCCTAACAAGGGGGTTGTTACGGCGCTGGGAGCGACGGGCCAATCGGCAGGTGGGCGGCCGGCAACTTCCGGCAACGGACTAGGCGGGTTGAGGTGGTCAAGGACTCCCTGAAATACTGGTGTCTTCTCAACGGAGTTGCCCATATGACCCGACCCGGGGCGGACCGGCTCTCGAGGTGAGGTCGAACGGCGGGCGGAGGGTTTGGGGAGTGAAACTAAGTCGACGGTACCAGGAAGGGGGTCTAACCCCTCCGACGGTTGCCAATCGATTAGATCGGAGGGAAGTAGTTGGGACGGGGGAGTGGTATTACCCGGGAGGGTGAAGAGGCTGAGGCAGTCCGATAAGGGTTGTATTCCCTCAACGGTGGAGGCGTCGGGTGTGAAGGGCTGGATGGAGCCAACGGAGGGAGTGGGGGAAAGGGTCAAATCATAGAACTCTTCCAGGCGGCGGTTGTATATGGCGGTCGGACTGTCGGTCATCTCCCTGAAAACACATTACTATTAAGACTTGTTCACATCATGGTAAGGCTTCAAATCTTTTATGTGGATTCGCGGTACCCGTTTACCATGGGGGCCTTTGAGGTCGTATACTACAGGAGAATGTACTCGGGTGATGGTGTAAGGGCCGGAGTATTTCGGGGCTAACTTGGCAGCGTGTCCTTGTACCTTGGAGGAAAGAGAATGTTCTCTCTTCATTACTCGGTCGCCCAAGTGACATCTCCACTCTCGGCGACGGAGATTATAATAGTGGCTCTGATTGGTGAACGCGCGGGCCAGACTTATGCGCACCAGCTCGTGGACTTCCTGCAATTTTTCCATGTGTTGCGTCCACAGGCTTGGTGACGAAGTCTCAGGTCTTTCATCGGGGGTCTCGGTCGGAAAGACGGCTTTTGGAGGGTTCAATTCCCTCCCAAAGTTCAGGAAAGCGGGGCTGAATCCAGTCGACTCCTGGCGAGCGGTGTTCACAGCAAACTGTATTTCCGGAAGATATTGATCCCACTTCCGATGGTCGTTTAAGCAGTACTGCGAAATCATGGTTTTGAGGGTTTTGTTGGTCCTCTCCACTGGGTTAGTCTGCGGTGTATAGGGCGGTGTGCGTCGATGATGAATTTTTAACTCGGTTAACAGCTCGGTAAACACATGACCGGTGTACTGGGTGCCATTGTCGCTGATGACGGTATCGGGACGGCCAAAGCGTAATATAATGTCTTCGTAAAACGCTTGTGCCACGGCACGAGACGTAGCTTTTCGCAGGGGACGGACTTGTACCCATTTTGTGAACCTGTCCTGGAAGACACATAAGTAGCTGTTACCCTTGCTGGACCGGGGTAACGGGCCTACTAAGTCGGTGGAAACAACACTCCACGGTTTCACATTTGGAGACGGCTGCATTTTCCCTGGCGGTTGCTGCTGGGATATCTTGTATTGTTGGCAAGTCAAACAACTTCGGACATATTGCGAAATATCACGGAACATTCCTGGCCAATAATACCGTCTTGATATACGGGCGGTAGTCTTAGCTATCCCCATGTGTCCTGCCGTCACCACATCGTGGTTCTCCTTCAGCACTTCCGCTCGCAGAGGTTTGGGCACACACATTTTCCAGGGATCGTTCATTTCGGGATCCGTCAGGTCACTGGCGTCCCAGAAATGGCGAAATAGTTTTCCTTCTTTCACACAATAATCCGGAAAGGTTTCTGGGTTACGGATGACCTCTTCCTTCTTTTTCACGTACCATGGGCAGTCCGGTTCCTCATCGACAGCTTCGCCCGCCAAACAGGCGGAGACGGATTCGTCGCTTGTGGGCAGCGGTTGGCGGGACAACGCATCCGCTACTCGGTTCAACGCACCCTTTCGGTACTTGACTTCATAATCGAACTGCTGCAGGAACATTGCCCAACGGGCGATACGGCCGGACGGACTTTTGAGTGACCTAATCCATTTGAGGGATTGATGATCACTTAAAACGGTAAAGCGGTACCCTTCAAGGTATGGTCTCAGCTTCTCCACGCCCCACACAATTGCAAGGCACTCCTTCTCGGTGACGGAGTAGTTTCTTTCCGGCGGGGACAGAGTTCGACTAGCGTAAGCTATCACGCGTTCCTGTCCTTCCACGGTCTGAGTTAGGGCGGCACCTAATCCATATTCGGAAGCGTCGGTCTGTAAGACAAACGGCTGGGTGAAGTCCGGGCACGCTAATACGGGGGCTTGGGTCAGACACAGTTTGAGTTTTTCGAATGCATCATCTTGAGCATGTTCCCATCTCCAGCGGTAATTCTTTCTCAAAAGCTTGGTCAGCGGAGACGCCAATTGAGAAAAATTTTGGATGAACCTGCGGTACCAGGAGATCATCCCCAGAAACTGTCGGAGCTTCTTGACGGAGGTAGGGGCGGGCCATTGGACGATAGACTCGACTTTGTCGGGATCGGTCCGTATGCCTTCGGGAGTCACTAAGTGTCCGAGATATCGGAGAGAGCTCAAGCAAAACTTACATTTCTCAGGATTCAACTGCAGGTTGGCACCCTGTAGTCTCCTGAACACTTTGTGTAAGTTTTCCAAATGTTCTTCAAATGTTTTACCTAAGACAATTATGTCGTCCAGGTAGGCGAAGGCGAACGGTTCCATGTCGGGTCCGATGATGGTGTCCATGAGTCGCTGAAACGTAGCTGGGGCCGAATGCAATCCAAACGGCATAACAGTGAACTGGAACAGTCCGCGTCCTGGTACAGTGAACGCAGTTATAGGTTTACTAGCTGGGGCAAGGGGTATCTGCCAATATCCCTGCCTCAGGTCTAAACTGGATATGTACCTCGCTTCGCGAAGTTTATCGAGGATAGCATTTATAAACGGCAACGGATACGCATCCTTTTCGGAGATTTCATTGACCTTCTGGAAATCTATGCAGAAACGGGGCTTGCCATCTTTCTTGCGGACGATGACCACGGGAGAGCTCCACGGGCTGCTGGACGGCTCAATTTGACCCTCATTCAACATCTTGTCCACCTCCTGATTGATGATTTCCTGCATCTTCGGGTTCTGAGGACGGTATCGCTGTTTTATCGGCTCAGGGTTTATCAATCGGATGTGATGTTGAATCAACGGCGTCGTTCCTTTTATTTCCTGGAACACTGGCAATTCAGCCTCCAAGAAACGGTCCAACCGGTATTGTTGAACGGGGGTTAGATTCCTTCCTTTGGTACTCTCAGGGCACGCGGACGGCTGAACGTCGGATTGTTCGGGAGCGCGGATCGGCGGCCGAAGATCCTCTGCTTCATTTTCTGTACACGGCGGTAGGCTAGTCATCGGTGGTTCGATGATTTGGGACCGGGTGCCAAGTTGTATATCCCTCATCGTACTCGACACTGGCTGGAGAGGACATGCCTCCTCGTGAGCTGGTGTATTCATCGAGAGGGGGGGGCTCGTCTCGGCGACATGATTTTGACGATAGGTCACGTCCTCCTGATTCAAGAAGATAGTAGCACTACCTATGTCCATACGGAAATTGTGTGCTCTTAGAACGTCCATTCCTATTATTATATCCATCATGAGCTGGGGCACAATCAGAAGCTCGGCGGATATCTGTCCTAGGCCGATGGTGATTGTCGGTTTGTACCTGCGGTTCACGGGGATGAGTGATCCATCAGCCTGGCGAGACTGGCGGACGGTATTGGGCAACAAGGTACATCCATGTTCTTCGCAACAGGTTCCTACCGCCGGACTTGCGAAAGTCCGAGTTGCTCCGGTGTCTACGAGAGCCAAGAACATACTGTTCCCTATGGTCACTTTCACGAACGGTCTATTATCTGACGAGTGGACGGCGGCGACATGCGTGGAGGTAACTACCGGCGGAGGCTCGACAGGTCTTGCTGCTGTCGAGCCTCCCGCCCGTTTCCCGACTGGGTACACCCACAGTCTCGGGAAAGTACTCCATTCCGACCACAACGTGAGCAGAAGATTTTTGGCGGGTTGCGGCAGTCACTCCTCATATGTCCTCTCTCACCACACCTCCAACAGGTAGTACCCTCCTGATTAGATGGCGGCGGTTTTCTCTGCATAGTTCTTGACGGGGGCATCGGTCTGTCCCGGATGGGGGAACCGTGTGCATCTCGTGGCGGAATGGTCACTGCATGAGTGGGGTGGGGAGTGGCATTCCGCTGTATGGTTCGCTCTACTGTGTGTGCGGGTGGTGTTCCAACCAGAGGATACGGCCTGGGGGAGGGGGAGGGGGTTGCGGACACTTCGGTATACTGAAATCCGGGTGTTTGGGGGCGGTTGACGGGGATGGTTAACGGTGGATCGGACGGACGGGCGCTACAGAGGTATGTCGTGGGAGCCTGGTATTGTTCAATCTCGGTGCGCAACAGTTCATAGTCTCTGACGGCTTTGGCGAAGCCGTGGATGTCCACGAAATCGGATCTTCGAATTTGACGTCTGAATTCCGGGTGGAGGTTCCGGTAGAGCCAGTTCAATTCCTGGTCCGGTGGGATTCCACCGTGGCGACGGATGAGAGTTTGTAGATCTGTTATGTACCCCGAGCTACATTCATGTAGTTGGTGTACTCTTCTACTGATGGCCACCTCCAAGTCAATGCGATAATTCACTGGGAAGAAAAAATCCTGGAAGCAGACACAGAACTCTTGCCAGTTCCTCCAATGCATCCGGTTGTTTCTGAACCATAGTGCGGGCATTCCCCGCAATAACTCGGGCATCACCTGTAGAAGACGATCAGGGTGGATGCCTTGTGATGCTCGGATCTCTTCGAGCCTTTCCAGAAAGGTAGCAGGATCTTCGGTTCCATCAAAAGCAATACCCCAGTCTTTGACCTTCAAGGGTCTCGTCACGGGTGTCGCAGACGTCCCAGGCTGGTACGGGGTGGTTTGCACACCTACTAGTGTACCGGCGAGGGCATTGCTTACTAATGGCCCTCCTGTACTCGTCACGGTGATTGTGGGTAACGGAACGGCGGCTGTGGTCACCGTCGACGTGGTTGGGAACAGAAACGGTATTGTAGTTGTCGGTAAAGGGGTAACACGGCCCTCTCGAATGAACTTACTGAGGCGCCGTCGCTTGTCATCGACAGTACCAGCAGTAGTTAGTTGAAATTTATTTAATTCGACGTCCAGATCATCCTTACGCAGAAGGTATATCCACCCGACTCGAGTGTCGGAGGGCGGACCTTCTGTTGATGTACTTTGCGTTACGGGTGGGTCTGCGACGGAAACTGGTATCTCCGCGGGTTTTGGGGAATCACCTGGCGCCATCTTTTCGCGGCGTGTAAGCGAATCGACAGTTGGTGCTTTCCTACTGCCTTCCTTTCCTCCTGAACGGGTCGTATCTGGCAAACGGTGAGTGCTAACGGAAGACGGTTGACGGAAATCGCTTCTACACCCCCGAAAATGTATTAAACGAGGTGTCAGAAGGTTTTTAAATCGAAATTGACAATCTGTCAAACTGACAAATCGGCGGATTTCGACGAATTCTTTTTGGTTACTGTGTCGGGACTCGGGTTCAATCGGTTTCGGTACTCTGAAGCGACAAGGTTTTTATTTCCCCTGACAATTGGGTTGTCTATCACAATTGGTTTTCAGTGTTCTCGGTATACAGCAAAAAAAAAAACACAAAGGTCCCTGCTCGGGCGCCAATTTGTAACGTACTTTCGGTGTTACGGCCGGCGGACGTTACTATGACGCTTTCGGTTGTTGTATTTTGACAATTCCCTAACACCGGGAATCTATCAAAACCCAACAATGCCTCGGGCGCCAGTTATTTTATAGTGATATGCTCCACTCTCCCAGTCTAGAGCAAGGTGGGAGGCCCAGGGCAGCTACAGATGGAGATACGGTATCCCAGGGGTCCGTTTTTATGACTCTATATTGATTCCTCAAGAGACTGCAGGCTTTAATTGCAATTACTTGTTCAGCAGGAATACCGGCTGCTTTAGTGATAGCTCTATATTACACGGAAGAAAGAACACAACCAATGTAGACAGACCAAACCAATTTTATTAATTATAAGTTCAAGAAACACAGGGACTAGTAACTGGTTAACTTATACTCTAAGAATCTGGACAGTGAATTCAACTCTGCGTCGCAGGCAGCTTCGGAAGGCTTCCCGGGTATCGACAAAACGGGCAACGGGAATGTCAGGCTCCCCGGGGTTAGTTCAAAACCTTTCACCAAGTTAGAGAAAGACTGAATTAAACAATGATAAATAATCGAGATAAAATGAACTGAACGTATTGATAATCCTTCTCACGGTATTCCCCCCTTACTGATGAGGTTCGGCGACGGCTAGTCCCGGAAAGTCGGTCTCACAGACCTCGGGGTACTAGTGGTTCGCGATATTGTTTGCAACCGACAGTGAGGAATCTCCTTTCTCCCTCGCGATCAACCTTCGTTCGACAACCGAAAAGTCGTCCAGGAAGTGGAACGAAGCGGTGAGCTCGTACACGAGGAAACTGAGTCGACAGCCGAAAAGGTAGTCCAAACCGTCGAACCAGGATTTTCCTAGCTCGGTTTGTTGTACGTAGGCGATTCCTCTGTATAAAATCCGGACGCGATACGACAATTTTCAGGTGGAGGGGTAGCGAACGGATCTTTGTGGAACCCCTAGAAACCAATTTTTCTACGGAATACCTTCGTTCGACAACCGAAAAGTCGTCCAGGAAGTGGAACGAAGTTGTGAGCTGATAATTAAGGAAACTGGGTCGACAGCCGAAAGGTTATCCAAGCCGTCGAACCAGGACTTTCCCAGCTCGGTTAATTACGCGACGGCGGTTCCGTTACAGAAAATCCGGACGAGGTACAAGAATTTTCAGGTTGAGGGGTTGGGAACGGAACCCTGTGGAACTTCGGAAATTAACTTTTCTTACGGAAAAACCTTCGTTCGACAACCGAAAAGTCGTCCAGGAAGTGGAACGAAGTTGTGCTTACAACTGGTTCGACAGCCGAAAGGGTGTCCTAGCCGTAGAACCAGATACGCGGAAGGCAGATAGAGGCCACTCCTAATATATCAAATAAATATGCTTGTGACTCTCGAAATAATTCTATTACTCCCCGAGTGAAACGGACGTTTAGATTATCAATAGTTTAGGGATGATCAGATAAAAGAGAAATAAAGAAAAGCAAATACAAAAAAAATACTCTCTTGGTGACAAGCTATAAATAACCCAAATTTTGGGGCCACGATGTCCAAGCTCGACTCTAATGTACTAAAATTTCTCAGCTTACGTGTTGTGCCTAACAGGCGAGGTGTTCAGGGCGGTATTCCTACGGCCGGCTGCGATTGGTTCTCGAATGGTTGTTTCGGGATGTCGGTCGATGCTCACACACTGATAATCCTCTCTTCTCACTAAGTTTACTTCAAAACTTTTTCGGAAGTACTCACTCTAAGAGACAGTAGCTCAAGGCTAGATCCAAAACGGCTTGGTTTCTCAAAACGGTAACAACTTGAACTTTTCAACAATGCTGATACTCGGAACTCACTCTAAAGACGGGATAATCAACACTAATCTAACTGACTGAAGAGAAAAAGATCCCCTCAGGAATCGTGAAGCCGGTATTTATAGGGCACCTGTGGCCTTCGTAGTGTCGCGTAGCAATATGAATGAAAAACGGCAAAAAGTCTGTCCTGACTTTTTAACACTCCAAAAACATGACTCCTAAAAAGTGGAGTTGGAAACCTATATAAAAGTAGATTTATTTGACGCAAAAACTGACGACCAGCAAAAACGATACGTAGGGGTAAAGAAAGGGACAAATGTTACCATCCCAAATAAAGTAAGGAAATGTTTCCGGGCTGCCTCAGGGTTATGCCCCTGAGCGGTGTCTTCAAAACTATGTCGTCTTCGGTATATAGGGCGAGTACGGGACGGGTATGCGGAAAGAGGTTGTATACGGTGTGGTGTGGAATGGCTACCAGGGCAAAACAAAACGCTTCGTTACAATCTATCCAAAAGGACCTTTCTTGAAATGGCCTTTATAGCAGAAAATAGTAATTGCATAAATAAAAAAACAGATATCAATCATCTGAGTGAAATTTATTCCTACCTTTTGACGTTGGATAAGAATCCATCACCCATTAACAATGAAAATTGATTAACAAATAATTTATGACTTTGATAAATAATTTATACATTTAACTTAACTCCTTTTCGTCCAAAAAAAAATTTTGATTCTACTAAAGACATTTAGTTACATGCCAAATGTACTCAATTCAGGTTTCTTCCTAGCTCACTAGGTGTCGCCTTACCAATTAAAAATCGGATTTACGGATTCCAACATAGGTTGGTAACTGTAAATTGGTACCACTGACTGAGTCGTATGACATGTCAACTGTCTGTCTTCTCCTAACCAAGAGCATTGCTTTGGCCTGGTGTGGTCAAAATAAAAAATTTTAACCATTTTAAATGTAACGTATTTTATGAAAAAATTTTAAGACATCCTACCAATTTTACATGTTTTATATCAACTTTCATCTTGCACAATGTGTCACTTATTGTTGAATAACATCGCGTCTCACAATCTCAACAAAGATGTAAGTTAACAATACATATATATTTTTTTTTATATTACTTACACATGCAATTTGTAGTATCCCTGATGATGGAAATGATTTATTAAATTTCCGAAAGCTTGGACAAACTTTAAAGTAGTACTCTTTGATTTTGCTGCAAAGCCCCACTATTTACTAGTTCCATATATATATATATAGTAGAACGGTAGTCTTTGCTGACTAGTTAGGATGCAGTTTGGAAAGATTATTTGGGTAAGCAGCAAGCAAAACGTGTACTCTTTTAACACTATATTTCCAATATTTCAACAGTGGTTACTGTCATCTTCAGGGAAGCTACAATTAATAAGTGAATATATACTAAAATGGAGTGAAACCCAGTAACAGCTATACTTACTGTGTCTTTGAGGTTGATTGCAAAAAGATGTGATGAAAGTAATACAACAATTATCGAAAGGGAAACATGAAGTTGATGATAAAATAACATTAAAAGGTCAATAATTAAAATAATTAGTCAATTAATATACATTTTTTAAAATTTATATGGATAATTTCCACGTGTGGACATACTCAAGCACGTGTATATCATCTTGGTTAGGAAACAGACAAATGACATATGTTTCATGTACTTAAAAGAAGAAAATTATGAAAATTGAAGTTTGACAGGTAGAGTCCACGATTTGGCCTCTGCTTGTGAGTAAACCAGCCAATTGTACCACTCAGAAGGGCGAGCATATTTCTTATTGAATTGTTAAAAGAATTATTTAAAGATTAATTAGAAACATTATTTGACAGTTGTTCTGTCGGTTTTTTATCAATGAGTAATAAATATGAATAAATTTCACTTAAATGATTGAGATCTGTTTTTTTATTTAAGCAGTTATCTGATTGAGAGATGAAAGCCATTTCCATGAAAAGTCTTTTAGTAGAGTTAACTTCCTTGGTTAAAATTTTAGTGTTACTGTAATTCATAATGTGTCCTGTATTATTTACATGTTCACTTAATGCACATCTTTCAGGATGACATCTGCAATCACTTTTGTGTGATGTAATTCTACATTTAAGAGTTCTTGAAGTTTGTCCTATATATGTCTTATCACAATTTGAACAGGGAATACAGTATACTAATTGAGATTGAGAGGTTATAGGAGTTTTATCCTTCACCTTGGTAAAAATGGAATTAATTGTTAAAACTGTTTTGATCATATTAAAATCGCTAATAAAACAGTTTTAACAATTAATTCCATTTTTACCAAGGTGAAGGATAAAACTCCTATAACCTCTCAATCTCAATTAGTATACTGTATTCCCTGTTCAAATTGTGATAAGACATATATAGGACAAACTTCAAGAACTCTTAAATGTAGAATTACATCACACAAAAGTGATTGCAGATGTCATCCTGAAAGATGTGCATTAAGTGAACATGTAAATAATACAGGACACATTATGAATTACAGTAATACTAAAATTTTAACCAAGGAAGTTAACTCTACTAAAAGACTTTTCATGGAAATGGCTTTCATCTCTCAATCAGATAACTGCTTAAATAAAAAAACAGATCTCAATCATTTAAGTGAAATTTATTCATATTTATTACTCATTGATAAAAAACCGACAGAACAACTGTCAAATAATGTTTCTAATTAATCTTTAAATAATTCTTTTAACAATTCAATAAGAAATATGCTCGCCCTTCTGAGTGGTACAATTGGCTGGTTTACTCACAAGCAGAGGCCAAATCGTGGACTCTACCTGTCAAACTTCAATTTTCATAATTTTCTTCTTTTAAGTACATGAAACATATGTCATTTGTCTGTTTCCTAACCAAGATGATATACACGTGCTTGAGTATGTCCACACGTGGAAATTATCCACATAAATTTTAAAAAATGTATATTAATTGACTAATTATTTTAATTGTTGACCTTTTAATGTTATTTTATCATCAACTTCATGTTTCCCTTTCGATAATTGTTGTATTACTTTCATCACATCTTTTTGCAATCAACCTCAAAGACACAGTAAGTATAGCTATTACTGGGTTTCACTCCATTTTAGTATATATTCACTTATTAATTGTAGCTTCCCTGAAGATGACAGTAACCACTGTTGAAATATTGGAAATATAGTGTTAAAAGAGTACACGTTTTGCTTGCTGCTTACCCAAATAATCTTTCCAAACTGTATATATATATATATATATATATATATATATATATTTCCGTTATAAACTTTAAGTTTGTTTTTTTTTGTCCTAGTTTCATTAGGTTTTTTATTGAGTTCGCTCTTTAGTTATCTACACTAATTTTCGAACGAAGGATTATTTAATTTAAATTTAACGTACCGTCTAATAAAACCATAACATGCATGTACATTTGCAAATGATTGGCAGGCGTAATGGGAAACCCTATTTTTTGAACAAAAATTGATAATATTAGTTCATTAATCTTTTTTCAGAATAAACTATACACTATAGATTTCATATTTCAACAGTGGTTACTGTCATCTTCAGGGAAGCTACAATTAATAAGTGAATATATACTAAAATGGAGTGAAACCCAGTAATAGCTATACTTACTGTGTCTTTGAGGTTGATTGCAAAAAGATGTGATGAAAGTAATACAACAATTATCGAAAGGGAAACATGAAGTTGATGATAAAATAACATTAAAAGGTCAATAATTAAAATAATTAGTCAATTAATATACATTTTTTAAAATTTATATGGATAATTTCCACGTGTGGACATACTCAAGCACGTGTATATCATCTTGGTTAGGAAACAGACAAATGACATATGTTTCATGTACTTAAAAGAAGAAAATTATGAAAATTGAAGTTTGACAGGTAGAGTCCACGATTTGGCCTCTGCTTGTGAGTAAACCAGCCAATTGTACCACTCAGAAGGGCGAGCATATTTCTTATTGAATTGTTAAAAGAATTATTTAAAGATTAATTAGAAACATTATTTGACAGTTGTTCTGTCGGTTTTTTATCAATGAGTAATAAATATGAATAAATTTCACTTAAATGATTGAGATCTGTTTTTTTATTTAAGCAGTTATCTGATTGAGAGATGAAAGCCATTTCCATGAAAAGTCTTTTAGTAGAGTTAACTTCCTTGGTTAAAATTTTAGTGTTACTGTAATTCATAATGTGTCCTGTATTATTTACATGTTCACTTAATGCACATCTTTCAGGATGACATCTGCAATCACTTTTGTGTGATGTAATTCTACATTTAAGAGTTCTTGAAGTTTGTCCTATATATGTCTTATCACAATTTGAACAGGGAATACAGTATACTAATTGAGATTGAGAGGTTATAGGAGTTTTATCCTTCACCTTGGTAAAAATGGAATTAATTGTTAAAACTGTTTTGATCATATTAAAATCGCTAATAAAACAGTTTTAACAATTAATTCCATTTTTACCAAGGTGAAGGATAAAACTCCTATAACCTCTCAATCTCAATTAGTATACTGTATTCCCTGTTCAAATTGTGATAAGACATATATAGGACAAACTTCAAGAACTCTTAAATGTAGAATTACATCACACAAAAGTGATTGCAGATGTCATCCTGAAAGATGTGCATTAAGTGAACATGTAAATAATACAGGACACATTATGAATTACAGTAATACTAAAATTTTAACCAAGGAAGTTAACTCTACTAAAAGACTTTTCATGGAAATGGCTTTCATCTCTCAATCAGATAACTGCTTAAATAAAAAAACAGATCTCAATCATTTAAGTGAAATTTATTCATATTTATTACTCATTGATAAAAAACCGACAGAACAACTGTCAAATAATGTTTCTAATTAATCTTTAAATAATTCTTTTAACAATTCAATAAGAAATATGCTCGCCCTTCTGAGTGGTACAATTGGCTGGTTTACTCACAAGCAGAGGCCAAATCGTGGACTCTACCTGTCAAACTTCAATTTTCATAATTTTCTTCTTTTAAGTACATGAAACATATGTCATTTGTCTGTTTCCTAACCAAGATGATATACACGTGCTTGAGTATGTCCACACGTGGAAATTATCCACATAAATTTTAAAAAATGTATATTAATTGACTAATTATTTTAATTGTTGACCTTTTAATGTTATTTTATCATCAACTTCATGTTTCCCTTTCGATAATTGTTGTATTACTTTCATCACATCTTTTTGCAATCAACCTCAAAGACACAGTAAGTATAGCTATTACTGGGTTTCACTCCATTTTAGTATATATTCACTTATTAATTGTAGCTTCCCTGAAGATGACAGTAACCACTGTTGAAATATTGGAAATATAGTGTTAAAAGAGTACACGTTTTGCTTGCTGCTTACCCAAATAATCTTTCCAAACTGTATATATATATATATATATATATATTTCCGTTATAAACTTTAAGTTTGTTTTTTTTTGTCCTAGTTTCATTAGGTTTTTTATTGAGTTCGCTCTTTAGTTATCTACACTAATTTTCGAACGAAGGATTATTTAATTTAAATTTAACGTACCGTCTAATAAAACCATAACATGCATGTACATTTGCAAATGATTGGCAGGCGTAATGGGAAACCCTATTTTTTGAACAAAAATTGATAATATTAGTTCATTAATCTTTTTTCAGAATAAACTATACACTATAGATTTCATATTTCAACAGTGGTTACTGTCATCTTCAGGGAAGCTACAATTAATAAGTGAATATATACTAAAATGGAGTGAAACCCAGTAATAGCTATACTTACTGTGTCTTTGAGGTTGATTGCAAAAAGATGTGATGAAAGTAATACAACAATTATCGAAAGGGAAACATGAAGTTGATGA
The DNA here is from genome assembly GCA_958298965.1 of Chrysolina haemoptera. Taxonomy (NCBI): domain Eukaryota; kingdom Metazoa; phylum Arthropoda; class Insecta; order Coleoptera; family Chrysomelidae; genus Chrysolina; species Chrysolina haemoptera. Next base: position 19,258,202 of record OY282599.1, on the reverse strand, counting down.
TAAAATAACATTAAAAGGTCAATAATTAAAATAATTAGTCAATTAATATACATTTTTTAAAATTTATATGGATAATTTCCACGTGTGGACATACTCAAGCACGTGTATATCATCTTGGTTAGGAAACAGACAAATGACATATGTTTCATGTACTTAAAAGAAGAAAATTATGAAAATTGAAGTTTGACAGGTAGAGTCCACGATTTGGCCTCTGCTTGTGAGTAAACCAGCCAATTGTACCACTCAGAAGGGCGAGCATATTTCTTATTGAATTGTTAAAAGAATTATTTAAAGATTAATTAGAAACATTATTTGACAGTTGTTCTGTCGGTTTTTTATCAATGAGTAATAAATATGAATAAATTTCACTTAAATGATTGAGATCTGTTTTTTTATTTAAGCAGTTATCTGATTGAGAGATGAAAGCCATTTCCATGAAAAGTCTTTTAGTAGAGTTAACTTCCTTGGTTAAAATTTTAGTGTTACTGTAATTCATAATGTGTCCTGTATTATTTACATGTTCACTTAATGCACATCTTTCAGGATGACATCTGCAATCACTTTTGTGTGATGTAATTCTACATTTAAGAGTTCTTGAAGTTTGTCCTATATATGTCTTATCACAATTTGAACAGGGAATACAGTATACTAATTGAGATTGAGAGGTTATAGGAGTTTTATCCTTCACCTTGGTAAAAATGGAATTAATTGTGAAAACTGTTTTATTAGCGATTTTAATATGATATAATAAACTATACACTATAGATTTCATATTTCAACCCCGTACACTATAATGCTTCTGTGTCGATCTGAGAATAGTTCTTCTCTCTTCGACAGTACCTTTGAGCTGTAAGCAACAGATTTCTCAACATTTTTCTTTTTAATTAGAGACAAAATAGCTTCAAACGCATGATTGCTCGCAACCACACTCAGTATCAATTGGAAATCAAGATTAGAAAGGAGCTAAAACTTGTGGTGGATACAAAAGTTCTTCGATTTTTCTGTAAGCGACACATTCTTTCGATCATTTCCATTCATTTCATCTTCACTTAAATTTTTTCTGAACGATGCAACTGGTTTTACTTTGTTTAAATTGTTTTTTTTTTTGTTAAAATTGTTAAAATCGTTTTTTCCGTTAACCAGCTGTCGTCCCCTTACGAACGGCAGCCCTCAAAAATCGAAACTTGTGCGAGCCAAGGATTAACGAGGTCCTACCTTTTAACGTGCGATTCCTAGCACTTCCTTTGTTTAAATGTTTCAGTATTCATAATAAGTCACGAAAAGGTTGAGTTCAAATTTTCACAACCTTGAGTTACGATATTTTCACACACACCGACTTCAGTCGGACAACTTTAAATCGGGTAAATAGTGAACTACTGAAATAAATGGAAACATTCACACGTCCCGACCACGACAGTAAGATCGGACGACAGTCGGCCGATCATCGATGCGTAGTGAATAACATCGTCTAATGATAACTTTCAGACGTTCCGACTTTGGTCGCCCGATTGCTCAAAGAGGAGAGTGTACTGGCATTACGAGTCGTTAAAGTGGATGACTTGAGTCGGTTGTAAATCGGTGTTTGTGAAAATAGCGTCATTTGCCCGACTTTTTGTCGATCCGACTAAAGTCGGTGTGTGTGAAAAACGCCCAGCCCCTCTTGTGGAGTCGGGATTCCGATCTCCATTTGTTCCTCAGTTTCCTGAGGATCAGGGGTTTCACCCCCCCCCCCCCCGTTGGGATTATCATTTTTATTTCCATTACTCATTCTGTTCCCACGAGTAGCTGGGGAAATAATGTCCGCCATGGTAGAGCCCCGCCTTGCCATGGTAAGGCTGTAGTACTCAGGGAGGTCGCCCGTTGTCCCTGAGGGATCGTTAATGACACATCACCCTATGTGCCACACACCCATCAGCACGATACCTCCCACCTTAGGTTAGGCGATCTTTTGACACTATTCGTCTTCGCTTCAGCTGCTTCCTAGGTAGCCTCTTAACCAAAGTCCACCACCCGCGACGTGGACGCCAGTGTCATACCAGCTCACAAATTGAGTTGGGCCCTCCCATCCAATTCTCAAGCGAACTGGCCGGGGTTACCCACCCAATTGGCGAACTTGGCCAATACCAGGTGCCGATACCTGATACTGGGGTGGCATTTGTTTCAGTAGTTCACTAGTTCACTATTTACCCGATTTAAAGTTGTCCGACTGAAGTCGGTGTGTGTGAAAACAGCGTTATAGTGAGGACTCCGATCTGTACCCGACTGTCGTCCGATCTTACTGTCGCGGTCGGGACGTGTGAATGTTTCCATTTATTTCAGTAGTTCACTATTTACCCGATTTAAAGTTGTCCGACTGAAGTCGGTGTGTATGAAAATAGCGTTACAGTTCAGGTAAAGGAATGTTCCGTATATACCCTAATGTTATATCATCAATAAGATTATAATTAGACATGTTCATGAGATGAGTCTCGATCAATACGTTTCCTTCCTCAATTTGTCTTATTTTGGCTATCAAAAATTTTTTCTTTGTCAATCTCTACCCAAAAGTGACCTTTTTACGAACTTTAGCTGCTTATATCTCAGGAACAATACATACAAAATCATTTAAACCAACACTAATTCAGTTCAAGAAATAGCTTCTATTTCTTGAATTGTATTAACACCAAATGTTCCAAACAGCCATTTTCGACCACACATATTCGTTCCGTGCGGGGTTCTTTAATATGACCAGAGTGTTGTTCGTGGTTTAGAAAACAAAGGTGGGGCTTCAAAAATGACCATTTCATTAGCGGTCATAACTTTATTGTGTCCAATACGAACTCTTATGTTTGCTCAGGAATTCCAGTTTTGTCCAGAGTGAGTAGATTTCTTGTAAAATAATGTTTGTCTCTTTTTTCTTCTGACTTTCAACATCAGAAAAATAGCGACTATAGTTTGTCTTTCAGCCGCAGATGATTCCACAACAGATTTTATGAATATCCTATTCATGTTTCTGAACAAAAATCAAAATTATCAATATGGTTTCTGCCAAAGCCATTCTCCCAATAGTGGGTCCTGACTCCTGATTGAAGGAATCCTTGTAGAATGGTGAATTCGCTACTCAATCTCGAATTTCAATACTGTGCCAACTTGCTGTATATAAGGCAACAGAAATCTTAGCCAGATGAATACAGAAGGCTGTTATCCTTGGCTCATTTCGTCTGCTCAGAGTACTAGACCCTATGATTATGGAAGTATATCCATTTGTCTCATTCCTTTCAAATTTTCCATTCATTTGGCCGTGTCTAATATAGGCGATTCAGTTGTTGGTTATCCTTTCCTTTTTTCATATCAAACGCAGTTTCTATCGAAATTTTCTGTTCGCAAACGTCCCCTCTGGCTATGATATTTGACCGCTTTAAGTTTTCCTTCCCATCCAGATCCTTTTTTTTAGAAGAAGAAGAATAATTTGAAAGTTCAAATCATTGGGCTTTTGATCAAGCAAACGCTTCCCAAATCTAACAGTGCAATTAGGTATTTTCAGCCGTTGTTCCGAAATTTATAACATTTTATTCTCCCCGATGAATATATTTCTCGCGAACATTTCCAATGGCTTCACGCCTCGGAGAGTTATAATAAAAGCTCGTAACAATTTATTCGAAAATGGAGAGAATGAAAAATGTTGAGCTTATGTAAGAAAAACACACGTGCCTTCAATGGGCTTCCTCTAGCTTGTTGGAAAATAAGCAAATAATCAATATAAAAAAATGAGTTTTTTTATGCAGCGTTTTTCAAAGCCTGGAGGTTGAATAATATTCTTTATTCTTGATGGTTTTAGTTGGTGGGTGTAAATACATTACGACCTAAAATATCTATTACATCCCCTTCTGCTGTCCAGCCGTTCAGGATCACAACGACTAAAGTAGGTCCTCCGGTAATATAACTTTCAGATAATTCAGGATATCGGATAGATTAAGTTAGATACGTTGCAACTTTTGGTTTTGTAGGGTTGAGCACTTCGAGAAAATGTGAATAGAGGTCTCGCCGTCCTCCTCAAAATCTACACTCTTCTTTCTTCACTTGTCCGAGCTTCTTAAAGTGCCACCTCAGCCGGCAGTGGCTTGTTAGGATTTCCGTTAGTATTTTTGATATCTATTGCATCCGTTTCTGACTATTTAGACGTTCAGGGTGCCGTAGTGGCTAAAGCAGTTCTTCTAGTCCTATAGCTATTAGAAAGTTTAGGATATGAGATAGATTTAGTTAGGTAAATCTCCCAAGTGTCGCAACCAGAGGTTTTGTAGGATAATGCATTTTGAGATATAATCTCCTCAAAATCTACTCTTCTTCCACTACTGATCCGAGCTTCCTAAAGTGTGACCTCAGCCGGCCGTATCTTGCCAGAATTTCCATTGATATTCTGAGGTTATTCCAACTATTGCTGGTACGGTCATTATATCTCTTCTGAGTTGTGGTTGTGCTTATTCCGCAGAAGGATACAGATCTGAAAAATGGCGTTTCAGCCCTTTTTTTGTGCGTCTTTTTTTTTTCATTTCCGTTCACTCCAGAGTGTCATGGGACCTATAGAAGGGTGATAGTCTCATTCTTGTTCAGTTCATTTGGTTACTTTAAGCACTCCCAGATAATCTCAAAACTAGCTACATGGGAGTTCATCTCATTTATGGCTGCTTGGCTGTCTGACATAATGATAATCTTTTGTCTGCAAAGATTTATTTCTTTTTTGAACTGGACATATTTTCCGATAGCGAAGGCTTCCACCAGGGAGATACTCAGCGATTGCCTGGGTTTTCAGAGTATTTGATTCCTTCCATTGTTCTCGATCCATATGTAAACCATTCAGGGTGAGTTATGCAAAACACCACTAGTAACTGAAGCGAGTTTACTTTAACTGCTGGTGAGCTTAATTTGTACAACCCGCCCTTACTGTGTTGTTTTGGTATTTTCAATTCATTTGTATTTGTCATCTGTAAGATGATTTCAACTATTATGCTGTAAGCTGTTTCATTTTTCGTCAGCGTAGCCATATTAGCTTTTGGGGTGTTTGACCAGATACAACCAAACATACCATCTGTTCAGATTGGTCGGTTATGCATGGAACATGCAAATATTGATATATCGGAATGTTGGTACCCTATCTTCCGAAAAGAAAAAGAAGAAAGTGGATGTCATATTGTCATGTCCGAATCAGTTGGCGGTAAAATTGGGAGAAACTACATTCGGTTGCTCAACTTTCCAAGTAAGTACTCTTTGACATAGACATCTTGAAAGTTGCGGTGGTGCCCCCCTCTTATTTTTTGACCATTCAATTACTGTTCAGTGATATCATTCTGTTTTCAAACGAACCCATAGTGCGAACTGACGAACAGCTGCCGTCAAGAGCTGCCGTCTGCATTGCCCCTTTTGTTTATTTTTCAGAAAATAGGGTTGCAAGGTGAATGATTGCAAAGTGGCCATTGGGAAAGTTCTCATTGCAGCTATTGTGCTAGGCTGGTCTTTGGATGGGTTCACACTGTTGCCAGAATAGCTCTGCTGCCCCGTAAGTGATGATCGGTCCCACCATTGACGTGTCCATCCACTGCAGAATATTTGGGTTACACCCCCTTTTCATTTATTTTTTTATTCATTTTTTTTTCTATGAAGTTTTGGCATACCATTAAGTCTTCTGTATCTTTTTTGGTTGCTTTTATTTCAAGCTTATTCCAAATAAGTATGAGTCCCAGACATGTGACTTTTTCACTAACATTTCCATCTAATTCGATGGCTTTTATGATTAATGTTTCTTTTCCTTGTGAAGGCAACTAGAGTGATCATGGTCTCATCGATTGACAACCTTTTTCAGAGTAGTCAAGACCTCTTTGAGCTACTTAACAAGCAGTACTCTCCAACTTGTGATTATAACTTTGGATGCACTTTCGTGCAGAAATTTATTTAAAAAATAATAGCAAAGCGCTTTCGACTATAAAGTCATCATCAGTGCGTACCTGTAAGTAGTGACATTGAATAGAATTTAAGAAATTTTGATAATGAGAATTTTTAAAATTGAAAAATTACTTACTCGTCAGGTGTACAAGAGCCAGACCATAAAAATATCATGTGTCCAGAGGACCATGTAAATATTTAAAAACAGGACATCATATGAATAACATTTAAAAAAATCCTTATTCCAGGATTAACCTGGATAAAAGTTTCAGCAGGCAGAGTAACACATGTCTGCTGAAGCTTAGTCTAATGTCTAACTAAATAAATGAAAATTGATATTGTGTCAAAAGTTGACAATGACAATGAAGTATGGCATAGAACATTACCTTTAGAAATAATGATCTGTGTTATGAAAATTGATAAATGACAAATTAGTCAAATTTTGAGAAAGTTTCACCAGGCAGAGTAACACAGTATAACACAGTCCACATGAGTTGGGAGGCTACTTTCCCAGTGGATACCCCACTGATCATGCAGATGGAAATAGTCTTATGTCCTATTTTTGTCTCTACTAGTTTGGTAGACAATAGTAATTGTGGGGTCTAGGAAAATTCCCCGACATCAATTCCCCGACAGACAATTCCTCGACAAAAGTTCATCGACTGGATGATTCCTAGCGAGAATAATACCCCGACGGTGAAAATTCCCCGACAAACAATTCATTGAATGGAAAATTCCCGTCGGATACAATAAGCATAAATTTCAGTCTGATCTAACCAACCTAATCTAGACATTTAAGTGCGTGCAAATTGAACGCATAAATTATAATTTTAATAATATTATAATAATTTTATTACTGAAGGCAGTAAGAATTTTCACCGTCGGGGAATCATCAAGTCGGGAATTGCCCGTTGGTGAATTGTCGGGGAATTATCTGGTTCTCGTAATTGTGACATCCATAAGCTTATAGTATTTTCCCAATTTTCGAATCCATTACCCCTGCCAAGTTTAAATCTCATACTCTTGAAACTCTGGAAACTATGATGGCTGTCTGTAGAATACGTTGACACGCTGTTTTTTTAAAGAATAAAGAATATGTTAATATGTGTGAACATTATCATACATCTTACATAGATAGCACTACATTTATATAGATTTTTTTACGAAATAACCAGATATTTAAAAAATCAATATTCAACTTACAGAATTACTACTATAATAGTGGTCGGGTAGCATTTAGCCAATTTATTTTATATTTCAACATCACAAAAAGAGTTTTGTAACAATGTTTATGTATCAAATGGAAAAAACAATAATTGCCAGGATTATATCCGTCACAATAGTCTGAAACGAAGCGATAGCTAATCCTCTCTTTGTTTCAGATAATAATACTGGATATTTTTCCACCGCGATTGAACAAAAGCGCGAAAACGCTTCAAGCCGAAGCGTTTAATTCGGTTCTATTGACAATATATCGAACACAGCAGTTTTAAATCTGAATTGATATAAATAAAACGGCGTAAAAGCTGTCAGCAAATACAAATATAAATGAATAATGTGCATAAATCGTTCCGTATTTGGTGATGCGAACTATTGTTCGTTCAGGAATTGTTTGCACACAAGATTTTCTTGAAAAATATAGAAACAAGCGATATACATTATTAAATCTTTTTTTATTCACTTCTTTCATAGCCAATTTTCTTATCACATTTTGGAAGTCCTAATTCAACACAACTGAATACGAAAAAGTAATTAGCTAGTATGATTTATACATCTGTGAACATAAATGTTTCTGGAAATGAATAAGTGGATAAATACAGGGTGTTTCCTAACTACGGTTCCTAACTGCAGGTGGTGATTCGTTAGGTCATTTTAAGAAGAAAAGTTCCTATTAACATATGTCCGGAGTTGCTTCGTTTCTGAGATACAGGGCGTTGAAATTAAAGAAAAAAAAACAGTAATTATAAAATATCATGAATATCCTGGAACCGATTTGGTTGAAATTTGGTACTTTCATTTGAACTAATAAGGCGCTTATTTAGCCCTATTTAGATTGAAATTATTGGGGCCAGTGGCGTCTCAGTGGGTACCACAGCCAACAATATTGTAAAAAAAAGTACGCCACTGGGTTTTTTTGGTAAATTTTTATTTTTTTTAGATTGAGCAACTGAAAGTACAACTTTTTGGTCTCCTGTATTTTCTTCATATCCAGCTTCGTGTTCGAGAAAAAAAATTAAAGCCACTCTATTGCATATCATGAACACCTGCATTGAAGACCAGCTGACATTGATAGTAGGGTTTTTCCTACACATATTTCATTTCAAATTGAAAAAGTTAATTTTTGTTTTGGATTATTGGTTGTTCACCATCCGTAATAATTTAATAGCAATAGGCGTACCTACATACGATAATGAATAATGACCCTTAAATGCAGGTAAGGTCGCTTTGACAACATTATTGTCATAGCAGTCAAATTCAGAGTTGTCAATTAACAGCGATTCCATCATGAATAATTATACTAACACTGAAATGGCTGACATGCACCTTATTTATGGATTAGCAAATGGAAATTCGGGAGAAGCACGAAGAATTTACCAGGACCGATATCCTAACAAAGTAATTCCTTGCGCGAAAACATTTAGAACGCTACATGCAAGATTATGTGAAACTGGGAGTTTCAATCAAAATGCAGGTGGTGGAAGACCAGAAACGGAACAACGCCTGAACTAGAAAAAGCTATACTTGATGCGAGAGAAAAAAAATAGTACCAGGAAGATTACACTGCAGCTTGAAGTCAGCCCAAAAACCGTTTGGAAAGTTCTAAGAAGAAACCTCCTATACCCATACCATATACAGCGGGTCCAAGCTCTACTGCCTCGGGATTTTCATCCAAGATTAATGTTTTGCAGGTGGTTAATTCATATGATGGAATAATTTTTTACCAAATATTTTATTTACGGACGAGACAAATTTTTCACGAAATGCTATTATGAACTTTCACAATAACCATTTTTGGGCCGACGAAAATCCCCACGCTATCAGAGAAAATCATTTTCAGCATCAATTTTCGCTGAACGTTTGGGTAGGAATTAATGGTGACTACCTAATTGGCCCATTTTTTTCAACAGAAAAATCAACAGGTGAATCCTACACGGACTTTTTGCGAGATCATTAGTAGTGAAAGAAGGCCGGTTTGGGTTAGTAATGAGAGGGTAATGAGAGGGGTAATGAGAGGGTAATGAGAGGGGCTTACCCCCACCCTTACCCCCACCCTTTACCCCCACTCTTACCCCCACCCTTACCCCCACCCTTTACCCCCACCCTTACCCCCACCCTTACCCCCACCCTTTACCCCCACCCTTACCCCCATCCTTTACCCCCACCCTTACCCCCACTCTTACCCCCACCCTTACCCCCACCCTTTACCCCCACTCTTACCCCCACCCTTACCCCCACCCATTACCCCCACCCTTACCCCCACCCTTACCCCCACCCTTTACCCCCACCCTTACCCCCACCCTTACCCCCACCCTTTACCCCCACCCTTACCCCCATCCTTTACCCCCACCCTTACCCCCACTCTTACCCCCACCCTTACCCCCACCCTTTACCCCCACCCTTACCCCCACCCTTACCCCCACCCTTTACCCCCACCCCTACCCCCACCCTTCACCCCCACCCTTCACCCCCACCCATACCCCCACCCTTCACCCCCACCCCCACCCTTACCACCACCCTTTACCCCCACCCTTTACCCCACCCTTCACCCCCATCCTTTACCCCCACCCTTCACCCCCACCCTTACCCCCACCATTGACCTCGGTGACCTTGACCTTTGACCTACCCCTCACCAATACCCCCACCTCTTAGCGAGTATATAAAAGGCAAGTGAGGAGCTATTCCATCACATTTTTATCATATGAGCAGCTAGTTCCTTTTGTAAACATGTTCCCTTGTGTTTGTGGTAAATCTTTTACAAGAAGTGACAATCGACTTCGGCATCAACGAGACAGTTGTTCATCAACGTCAGCAAAACGATTGTATAATGAATCTTTATTTGGAGATCTTTACTCTAAACAAAGAGAGATGGCAGCGTCAAAACGCGTTAAATTGGGCAATGAAGCTTCCACTAGTAGTGGGTGGGTTCAAAGCAATCACGTGCGTCAGATTGCTCCTTTACCTGTGGAAACTCCTGTATTACCACCTCACGGAGATATGGGTCAGATTGGTTCTTCAAAAAAACGGATAGAAACTTCTGTATTACCACCTTATACATGTGATACTTGTAATGTGGTGATTCCGCATTCCCAAATCAAGTCGCACAAGAGGACACTCAAACACAGAACGAATACATGTGTCGACTTGAGCGATGGAGTACAGCTTATCAAAAGTGCATTCAAATGTCGGACTGCCAGCTACAGGGTCTTTGCCGAAAATGTTTATAGCGAGTATGCTCCATTTTTTAGTGAAATCAGACGTAAAGTAGTCGATTTATTGAAGAACAACATCAAATTGCACTACTCTGTCAAGGTCAACATGGAGGCATTTGGTAGCTACATCATCCAAACCCAGGAAGTAATGGATATCAAGTCATTCAATTCGAAAAATCGTATAGCGGATTTATCTACTGACTTAGATGGATTATTCGACACCTTCCGAGACAGTATTATTGCTCAAGCATCGGAATTTGAGGGACGTGACTCAGGTTTGTGGAGAAATTTTTTCAGAAAATAATAGGTCTAACAATTTAATCTTTTCAGGATGGAGTTGTGAAAAAATTCTGTTTCTGGAGATGAACATAAACAAGTATACCCCCTTTGGAGGATCTTCATACATCAAGCTACCACGATTTATTGAGAGGAAGATGGCAGTTGTCAATGTGAAGAATTATGATCAAAACTGCTTTGCGTGGGCCATAACAACAGCTTTGTTTCCTGCTAATGATAATACATCGTTGGTGTCTTCATACCCCCACTACAGCACCGTTTTGAATGTGACAGGTATGAATTTTCCAGTGAAATTAAGGGATATCAAATTGTTTGAGCATTTGAACGATATTTCTGTCAATGTTTACGGTTTAGAATCAAAATTCGAAGACAATAAAGTCAAGTGGGAAGTTGTGGGTCCATTACGATACTCCCAGAGAAAACTCACAAGGCATGTCAATTTATTGCTTATCACAGATGATTTGGGAAATAGCCACTATTGTTGGATAAAAAATCTTTCACGTTTGGTGAGTAGTCAAATCTCATCCAACGAAAAGCAAAAATATTTTTGTGATGGTTGTTTGGTATACTTTTCAAAAGAGCGATTACTATTGCGCCATCAGTTGTATGATTGTAATCATGTTTACACAACAACACCACAAATTGATTTGAAAATCAATAAATACGGAAAGATAGTAGCTGGTAATAAACTTGTATTTGAAAATTTCGAAAGGGAAATGAAAGTACCCTTTGTAGTATATGCAGATTTTGAATCTGTTTTGAATCCCATTCAAACTAGTGAACCCAATCCAGAATTTTCATACACGAATAAAACTTTCCAACATGAGCCCTACTCTTTTGCATATCTAATTAAATGTTCTTTCAACGATGAATTATCGAAATTTGTTACATATAGAGGCGTAGATGCTGCAAAGGTATTCACAATGCGACTCGAAGATGATTTGAAAAATATTTATCATCAACATTTACGCTTCGTGAAACCGATGCATAAACAAACCCCACAAGAGGAAGAAGAATATAATAATGCCACCATATGTGGTATATGCGAAAAATCTTTCACAGACGGGGATGTTAAAGTTCGAGATCATTGCCACCTTACTGGGAAAAAAAGATTCCCAGCAGCACACTCTGTATGTAACTTGAATTTCAAAATTCCCAATTTTATCCCAATTATATGCCATAATATGAGTGGCTACGATTGTCACATGTTCATAAAAGAATTATATGGGAAAGAAGACAAAGTTGAGGTAATAGCCCAAAATAGGGAAAAGTATATTTCTTTCACTAAATCTGTATATACACATAGCTATCAAAATCAAAAAGGAGAAACCAAGAAGCATTATTTAAAAATGAGATTCATTGATAGTTTTAAGTTTATGTCCAGTTCATTGGAGAAGTTAGGGGCAAATTTAATCGATGAACAATGTTTAGAAATGTCCAAACATTTTCCCGATTTGGATAAATTCAATGTAATGAGAAAGAAAGGTGTGTTTCCCTACAGTTTTGTTGACAATATCGATAAATTGAATGTTTGCACTTTACCAACTAAAAATCAATTTTATGACAACTTAAATGAAGAACATATATCCGACAAAGACTACTTGAGAGCTAAACATGTTTGGAATTTATTCGAGTGTAAGAGCTTGGGGGAATATTCTGACTTATATTTAAAATCTGACGTACTGTTGCTGTCTGATGTATTTGAGAATTTCAGAAGGATATGTTTGAATACATATAAATTGGATCCAGCTCAGTACTTTAGTGCACCCGGCCTATCTTGGGATGCAATGCTGAAATATACAGATATCGAGTTGGAACTTCTTACCGATATTGATATGATTAATTTTTTCAAAAAGGGGATACGCGGGGGCATAAGCCAATGTAGTGAGAGGAAACATATAGCCAATAATAAGTTTTTACCCGATTTTAATCCCAACGAGCCATCATCTTTTATTTCATATTTAGACGCCACTAATCTTTACGGTCACAGTATGTCACAGCCATTACCTACCCATGATTTCAAATGGTTAACCCCAGAAGAAATCTTAAATTTAGATATAATGGGTGTGGCCGATAATGATTCATATGGGTACGTCCTTGATGTCGATATTCATTACCCACAAGAGTTGCATGATCACCATGCTGATCTCCCATTTCTGGTAGAAAGGATGATCCCACCAAATTCTAAGTGTAAAATTCCGAAATTGATACCAAACTTGCGTAATAAACAGAAGTACATAGTGCACTATAAAAACTTGAAACAGGCAATCAACAATGGTTTGATGGTAGTGCATACACATAGAGTGCTGAGATTCAAACAGTCATGTTGGATGAAATCTTACATCGATCTCAATACGCAAATGCGTAATAGCTCAACCAATAAGTCTGAGAAAGACTTTTATAAATTAATGGTCAATTCGGTTTATGGTAAAACGATGGAAAACGTGGACAATAGGATAGATGTGAGGCTTGTCACACATTGGGAAAATATTCACAGGAAATTGGGGGCGGGTGCTCTAATAGCTAAATCAAACTTTAAAGATTGTACAATTTTTTCTGAAAATTTTGTTGCCATCCAACTAAGTAAAGTAAGAGTGCATTACAATAAACCATTGTATTTGGGATTCAGTGTTTTGGAATTATCCAAGACTTTAATGTACGATTTTTATTATGGGGTTATAAAAAGAGAATTTGGTCAAAACGCCTCTCTTCTTTACACTGACACAGATTCACTTATTCTGAAGGTACAAACTCCAAATTTCTATAACTTTATCAATAGCAATATATGCAGATTTGATACCTCCAATTATGGTGTGGATAACAAATTCAATATACCTGTAACACCTTCAGTCTTGGGTAATTTCAAAGATGAGTTCCCCAACGATCCTATAATAAGTTTTTATGGTACAGGTGCCAAAGCATACCATGTACAATCTGTTGAAAGCGAGGTAAAAAGGGCCAAGGGTGTGAAAAGATCTGTGATAAAGAACCAATTGACTTGCGATGATTACAAAAAAATAGTTGAAAATGGAGGAAAAATATTCAGGAAGATGAATTCGTTCAGAAGCATCTCACATGACGTGTATACCGAAATGAAAAATAAGGTAGCACTATCATTTGCTGACGATAAACGATTCATTATTCCTAATACAACCCAAACCCTTCCTTGGGGTCATAGTGACATTGAGTTTTATCAAAATGATCCCAATGAAAATATTCATATATGTAATATGATGGTTGAATCTTTGTTTGATGAATTCAATATGGATCCTGAGAGTAGACTTGATTATCTTATTACACTACTGGATGCTGAAATAGCTGAATAATATCATTCAAATTACACAAATCTTTTCTCCCCATCAAAAAACAACTGGAAAATTCATATTTACCCTAGTCAAAAATTATATATTACTCAAATATTGTTTTTTTATATTAGTTTTTTTGTTGGTTCAGGTGAAGACTATTCATATTGTGTTTCATTGGTGTGTAATACTATATTTCATTAAAATAAACATTTTTTTAAATTGTTTGCTTTATTTCTATTATTATATAAGTGAGGTGGGTATATTACAAAAAAATTCTGTCGATTAAACTGTTTTCATCACTGATCCCTCCATATAGATGATGTCATATCATAAAGTATGGTCGACTCTTGAATTTCTCCATGTCTGCTTGAATATGCATCATAACTGTTCCCTTTTACCAATTTGAAGGTATGGCATTCAATTTCTACTAGAAATTGAAGCTCTGCTCGAATATGTAGTTTGATAGCTCCCTACCATATTCCATTATATGTTTGGTGAGTATGAAATGAAAAACTTGAACATTAATTTGGAACATTTCATTTGTAATATTTCCACAATATGTTTGGTGAGTATGAAATGAAAAACTTGAACATTAATTTGGAACATTTTATTTGTTATATTTCCATAATAATACAAATTTCATTTTTTAAACTGCGGGGTCTGGATCACTACCTGGAGCCCAGAGTCTTGGTCTATGTGTGAGCCAAACATCAGGATGTTTATTCTCCAATTCGGCTAACCTCCTTTCCAAATCATTATATTTTAGCATCATTGCAGATTTGACATTCAATGCATTGACATCCAAATCCTTTTTCAGATTATTGCATTTGTGATCGAGTTCAGTTGTCAACTCTGTTATTTTTCGTGTCATTGTAGCTGTAGCATCCCATACTTTGATATCCACATCACTTTTTAGATTATTGTATTTGCGATCTAGATCATCAGTCACCTCCTCTACTTTTTCATTGAATGCTTGACGGGCTTCAGGTACAATCGTAGCCATTGTAGCATGTATGGCAGCCTGCAAGGCTTTAAGGACAAGTGCCTTCGTCTCCTTGATTTGTTCATTGAGATATAATTGAGTTACACAATCACTCTCATCTATCGGTTCACCAGCATTTTTCAGTCTTTTACCTTGCATATCATATTGGTCATCAGGTGAAAGCTTGAATCCTATACCTTGAGGACCTTGGGAACCTTGAAGAACTCGAACTTTAACACCACCCCATTTTCGTCTACGACCGAATTTATCAATAGCTTTGGACATCTTTCTTCACACAAAGTTACTTTTATAATGGAAATTTTGGGAAATCATTTTCTATATAACCATTTGAAGTTCGCTGATCATATTTCAATATTCAAGAATGAGTGTCGGGGTTTGGCTCATTGGTTTGTCACATCATCATCATCATCAAACAGAAAGAAGAATTCACAGTAGAAAAATTCGGTGAAAAAACTTATATGAAGTGTTTTATTTATCGAAAAATTTTCAATGGTGTTGATGAAACATCTACACCTTACCCTTGTGTCTCGTCGAGTTGTACACGACCAATTCAAAGGTGTAGATGAAACATATACACCCTGCCTTGTGTCCAAGTGCAGCATTAGGTAAAAAAATTACAAATCCAAAATTCAAATGCAATTGGGATGAATTTCAAGGTATCGACGATTTGTCTATACCTTTGGCAGAAAGATACGGTGATGATCAATGAATCAGGTTTATGGAAGTTGTATTCAA
This sequence comes from Chrysolina haemoptera, assembly GCA_958298965.1. NCBI lineage: Eukaryota > Metazoa > Arthropoda > Insecta > Coleoptera > Chrysomelidae > Chrysolina > Chrysolina haemoptera. Next base: position 19,242,516 of record OY282599.1, on the reverse strand, counting down.
GTCATATGTTAGTGAGCTGTGTGAAGTATAGTAGAGTCTAATCATGCAATCTTTTTCAATTGAGGGCAGTGACTTTTTCGTTTTCCACTTATGTGTTTTTACATCCTGGAAACTTTGGAACTTTGTGGGAACGGAAACTGCAAGAGCCATGGGATATGAAAATGCAAAAAATGCATGAGGATACATTATCCAAAATTTCGTTGTAAATGGTCAGATTTAACTCAAAGGTGTACCGTTGAAAGGTACACCTTCAAATTGGTAAAATGATGCGGTTATGTATGACATCATCTATATGGGCAATGAGTGGTAAAAAACAATTTAATCGTGTATGAAATAAAAAAAAACGAGAATATATTTTCTACAGTTTATTGATTATACAACAAAGTGAAAATGATAGGTAATATAATTGAATTGAAATATTAAACCATAGCACTTTTGTCTATCCATGAATTGTGTTCACTGGGAAAGCCTAACCACTTCACATATAGTTTATTTCCTTTTCTTCTCAATACTTTTTCAACTAGATATACATCAGGATTGTGGGTTTTCAATAGTTCTGATTCATAAAAACATCCTTTAATCGGGCTCCCATCCATGTCTTCAATCATATAAGTTATGGGATGTGTTTGGTTAATTTCAACAATTTTAAATAGTTCTGTTGTAAAATTGGCAGTGTAACCTTTCTCGAAAATATTCTTGTACTTGCTTATACGTACAATGTCACTAATTCGAAACTTAGGTGTCTTTTGTTTCTTGAGGATGTTATGTGCACTCATTCTCTTCATTCCTTTGAGGCCTTTGAATTTTATTTTTGTAGTAGACTTCACATCGATTGGTTTCATACCTATTGAACGATGTATTTTGTTGTTATATTTCTTTGTTAATATAGGCAGAATATCTAACCATTTGTGATGTCCCATCGCTGAAAATTCTCTGTAAAGCCACGTCTTTATTGTCCGAATTACTCTTTCTGCTATGGCCGCCTTCATTGTACTAAATGTGGAATAATGGTTGATTTTATATTTCTGCATAAGCGATGAGAAACTACTATTGAAAAATTCTTTCCCTTGGTCGCTTTGTAGATGTTTCGGAGAATATTTGGCTTCTTTCAATACAATTGCCATTGCATCAGTTACAGCTGCACCTGTTTTATTTTTAACTGGCACTGTCCATAGGTATTTGGAGTAGCAATCAATCACGACAACAATATAACGATATCCTTTGTTACTTTTAGCATATGGTTGTAATTCTGCGAGATCAATTTGCCATAAATCTGCAAAACCTTTGATTGTGGTCATTCTTCTGGGAAAATTACGTCTTGCTGGCTTATGTAGTTCATTGACAACTTGTCGTTTCACATCACCAATTTCATTATTCATCGTATCTTCCGATAGTATTACAACATCAAATAATGAAGACGAACTGATGAAATCTGTGGTAACTATATCAATATATTATACCCTCTTCTCGTAATTCTTCAATTATCGAAATTATTTCATTGTCATGTCCGGTATGTCCAGCTGACTTTGAAGATATCAATAGCCGTAAACGAGCGACTAACTCCTTGGGTGAATTCCAGTAGACATAATTAGCAGGTTTGGGATCATACATTTTCTGTATTTTCATTCGATGGAACCCTTCGCCTTTTTTTGTCCTACTTCTGGTCGTCTGATAATGTGATAAGTTTAGTACAGGTTTGATAACTTCACGGAATTTTTTAGATTTTGTATGTTTGTAACCATTCCGCAGTTGATGTTGTTTGTATGGTGCATTCGTTAGCCTCAATATTTTACCATATGTATGACGAACTTCGTCATCATCATCGACTTCGGGTGGGTTTTTCAAAAAAATCATGCTATATAACTCTGGACTACTTGGGAATTCATGTGTTTTGGTTTTATTGTTATTCCAAAATGAAATATTTCCATCACTAAAACGCACATTGTAACTCCCCATTTTCAGTTTTTGTGTAGTAGGATCCAATCGTATGCCAAATATTCTATCATAAGCTACATTCTTTGTTTTGACATTTTCCAAATGTCTTTTCAAAACATTTCCTCCTCCAATATTGTCTTCAAAATTATCCAATATGGACATTTCATCTTTTCCGAATTCTTTGATGGTATCTGTCTCACTGTCAACAGATGATAATTCACTACCGAATGATGAATTATTTCCCACTGAAGTACTCCTAACTTTTATTGGAGTAGACTGAGAATTCACTTGCTTCATCGAAAACGTTGGCTGTGGTTGTGGTGGTGATGCTGGTTTCATGGTAGCAGCAGCTGAAGATATAACTTTTAATGGCTTCATTATGGGATCATAGAATTTTTCAAGAGCCATTCGATTTTCAATAAGTCCACTCTTGATAGAGTTAAATTTCTGCCGTACAGCTTCTGTTGTCTCAACTAGTTGTCGTTTCAAATTCAATTCATTGTTTTTATCTTCAATTACTATATCATTTTTTGTCTTCATTTTCCTTCACAAGAAAGAATACACTGAAGTAACCTCTATGCAATTCAAAGATCGATTGAATGCGTATTGTATCGTCATGGATATATAAAACTATCGAACCCCATGCGATATCTACCTTCATGCATTTTTCTATCCTTATCAATGACCAGAAATCCATATTGATCCTCCCAACATTTAACACACATCAATTGGAAATGCTTGAATGTTACATCGGGTGACACGTGATCGGAATAAATATGGTGAAGATTTGTCTCATCTTGTTTGAATATTACAATAAAGTTAGTATTATCTCGCACTAACTGCTTGGGTACACGTGAATATGTCTGTGCAAGATAAAAACAGTCAACATCTTTATGACGTCCCATACAGAAATACGATCTTATAATGTCCTGTTTTTCACATATTACATCATCGAAAATGAAAACAGAATTTGGTTTGGCATCGGACGGTTCCACTATTTCTGCATTATTACTGAACGTATAAAATCCCAACCCCTTTATGGGCACCAATACATTTCGTAGGAATTGATATTTGGGTTGATTGAGTGATTTCGAATATAGATAAACATTTGTGAATCGCAGTCCTTGTGGATGTGTTAAAAGAGAAATCATGGCATTCGTCTTCCCACAATTTGAGGGTCCGATAATGAGTCCTCGAACAGATGATGGAAGTAGTGGACCATGCCGCAACACTTTTTGCCCATTCAATCCACAACCGAATTTTTCATCTAGATTATCTACAGCAAACTTTTCTTTCTGCTTCACAATGCGCATCGTACCGTGGTTGGAGACTATGTAAGCAATAACATGTGATGAACATTTCATTTAAATGGCTACCACTGAACGATACAGACGTACTAGTATTAGTGAAAGGAGAAAGAAAGGTCGTGGATTTGTTAATTCATTAATAAACAAACTACCATTCGAGTTACATTTACCTGGAGGTTATCAATATTGTGGACCAGGTACAAAATTGGAAAAACGTTTAGCTCGTAAGGATCCCGGAATTAATAAATTGGATATTGCTTGTAAACGTCACGATATCCAATATTCAAAATATCCATCTGATCTCACATCGAGACATAAGGCAGACAAAGAACTCGAATACGCAGCTTGGGATAGGGTTAAATCAAAGGACGCTGGAATTGGAGAAAGAGCAGCCGCTCTACTAGTAACCAACGTTATGAAAACGAAGAGCCGTTTCGGTATGGGATGTACTATGGATGCTAGCAAGAAGAAAAGGAAAAATTATCCCAAGAAAACAAAAAATAAAATAAGAAAAGTTGCATTTGGTGCTGGTGTGGTTCATAAAGTGCGAAATGTATTACGAAACGCTGGAGGTGATGAATTCGTAATGAATAATAGGAAAAAAGCTACTACAGTGGCACTGCAAGCGGCACGTAAATACCTCAAAGCTGCAGGTGGAAAGAAAAGAATCCGCACTCCTCGCATAATTCCGATTCCAAAAATAGGAGGAATTTTACCACTGATTCCGATTTTTGCTGGTTTGTCTGCCCTAGGAAGTTTAGCGGGTGCTGTTGCAGGCATCACGAGAGCAGTTAATTCAGCAAAAGCAAGCAGAGTTGCTTTGATGGAAGCGAATCGTCATAATAAGAAAATGGAAAGTGTTGCATTGGGTAAAAGTGGTAGTGGTATATACCTTAAACCATACCGTAAAGGACTTGGACTCTACTTGAAACCATACAATTCAAAAAACTAGTTGATTCCCTTCCTCGAAGACCTCTCACCGACCTCGATCTCAAGTATTATGCAGAGAAAATGGAAATTCCATATTTTCGCGACATTTTTATGCGTGATAGATTACCATCTTCAGGCCCACGCCATCGCGAAACTGCCATTGTAAATTTAGATGAATCGAGTGGTCCAGGAACACATTGGGTGGCATACAGAAAATGTGGCAGAGAAATAACATATTTTGATAGTTTTGGTGATTTACCCCCACCAATGGAATTGGTTCAATACTTTCAAAAGGGATCGAATGTCAAAATTCTGTATAACTATCACCGCCAGCAGAAGTTCAATACAGTTTTATGCGGTCACTTGTGCTTGAAATTTCTCTCCCAATCATAAAATGGATGTCACCACACCACAAATGGATCGAGAGGCTATTAAAAGGATGGGATATTCTCTCAAGATGTATTCTAAATATCACACTTTGATGAAAATGGATCAAGTGATGCTCTCAAATTTGCCTAAAGAAGTGATACTAGCGTGTGCAGCTCATGAGATTGCTTGGATTTGGAAAAAGTTACCCAAACATCTCCAAGATGATCCAGACATAATAAAATACAGATATTGTACTGAGCACACACCACACACTGACAACAATGGAGGTGATAATATGTCCGATTCTGATGTGAATGATGGTCCTGCACCGAGAAAAATATTCTGTTGTTATTGCAATATAAATGATATGAATATTGGTGCCAATAAAAATGAAGTGGATTTCGATGAAACGTCTCCGAAAAAACGTAGGTTAACTCACATGTTGTGTTGTAGACAACAATAAATTGAAGTGGAATTCGTAAAATACATCAGTCATGTCACGAAAGTTCGAACTACAAGCTGTCGGGACGAGTGTCATGAGTGCAGACTTTTTCCCACCCGTTGAATTGGATAGAAATAGTCGTTATGGGTTGGGACTTTTAGGATTCTATGGATGCAACACAATCAATAATATAACTGAAAAAAACAATGTGATCAGTTTCAGAATCAGTGATGTTAATTCAGCAATACTTCAGAAATACACAATTGAAATTCCATGTGGTGCCTATGAAATAGATGAAATCAATGCAGTTATTCAGAAACATATCATGTTTAGATTGTTTCATGGAAAAAATCAAAACGATACCAATGCAGATGATATATTCTACCTACATGCCAATAAAAATACTTTCAAATGTGAGATGCGATCAAAATATGAAATTGATCTAACTCATCCGAATTCCATTGCAAAGATGATGGGTTTCAATTTTGATAGATTTCAACCGAATCAGATACATGAATCCTCACATCCGATAAACATAACAACTGTGAGACTCATCCGCTTAGATTGCAACATTATATCTGGTTCATACATAAATAATGAAGAATCCCACATTATTTTTTCATTTGATATCGATGTGGAGCCTGGATTCAATCTCACCAAAGAACCACACAAGATTATATATATGCCCATCAGTCCAGAAGGTCGTCAGTTGATTCACAACATCACAGTGCGTATTTTGGATCACAATAATAATCTCATTGATTTTGGAAGTGCAGAAGAGATTGTTATAATTCTGGAATTGAAAAAAATCTAATAACTATTATGGGTTTTTGTTATAATAGACAGAATCGACGAGGATTTGAAACCATTTCACAAACAGCTAAAAAGGAAGGTTCGACTAAAAAAAGACTCATTCCAAAAGTGTACGCTAAACAGTTACCACACCACGCTGCTCTCTCAGTAAGAGATCTAAAATTTTTAATATCAATTGGATTGAAAATAAGGAACAATGGTGCTCGAAACAAATAGTGAAAAGTTGAATATATTCGATGAGCCGATGCTCGATCATTCCCTCACAAGTTTACATGAGCACACATACAAACCTTATGGATCACCATTATTTAGGAATTCAGATGAAATTCGAATTACAATCAATAATCAAGACGTTATACTCGACATTGCTGAGAGTTTCGTTTATATAGAGGGTAAATTCACACCTAAAGATGAAACGAAATCATGTTATCTCTCGAACAATGCAATCGCTTTCCTTTTTGATGAAATTCGCTACGAAATGGGTGGTGAACAAGTTGCTGTCGTCAGGAAGCCGGGGATAACATCTACAATGAAGAATATGATTTCATTTGGACAATCACATGCTAACACATTATCAACAACTGGTTGGGGACTTTCGGAAACTAAACAGGATATCTTGGATACAACCAGTCATGTATTCAGTGGTAAATTACCACTAAAATATTTGATGGGTTTCGCTGAAGATTACAACAAAAGTATCTTGAATGCCAAACAAGAAATGATTTTAATAATCGCTCGATCCTTCAAGAACTCATACATTGGTGAGGTTGATGCTGATTTGGAAATCAATAAAATTGAGTGGAGAATAAGACACATAGTGCCAGGAGATAAGCACAAGCTCAAACTTTTGAATAGAATCAACAAAAGTGGTCTGGACGCTAAAATCAAGTTGGCTTATCGCATGTGGGATCTCTATGAACTTCCATCACTACGTGGCACATCTTCAGACATATGGGCTATCAAGACAACCAACGCCCTTGAAACACCTCGTTATATCATCATTGGATTCCAAAGTACTACCACTTCTGAAGACAGGACAAAGGACATCACCAAATTCACAACTGCTGATATCAATAACATTCGTGTGTACTTGAACTCTGAAGTATACCCATATGAACGTTGGAATTTGGATTTCGATAAAAAACTCGATACTTCAGCTTATTATGCCTATGAGAACTTTCAACGAAGTTATTATGATAAAGATATGAGTGAACCTCTCATGGACATTGGGCAATTTCGACAAAATCCACTATTCATCATCGATTGTTCACATCAGCCGAATGCCACAAAATCATCAACTATTGATATTAAGCTCGAGTTTGAAACTAGGAAAGTCAACTTCCCAGCCAACACCAAAGTATATGCACTCATTCTGCATGATACATTTTTGACATATAATGCATTGGATGGTTCAGTTCACAGCAGATATTGATGAAGACACTCACATTCTTTATTATATTGCATTAATTTTTTTTTTCTTTATTAATGTAAAAGAGGAATAGGTAAATAAAATATGTATGAATTTTATGTTTTTTTATTTAAATATCACTAGCTTAGAATTCAAATAGTCTTAGGTATGTACAAACAGTCTAATATAACTTCTTCTTCATCATCATAGTTTTCTCCTTCTTCGATTCCACTATCATCGTCATCCAGTTGGTACTTTTGGATGATGTCTTCAGGTAGGTATGGTAGGAGGCGGTGGAGGAATCTTTTCAGCTCACATTCAATCATTGCATGGCAGAGTTGATGTAGATCGAAAGAACCATCTGTATATTTTTCACAAAGATCCACACCCTTCTTGTAGTTCTCATAATCACGCATACAGTGCTGGATCCTTTCTTCATCATAGCACACGCTCAGGTCATAATTGGTGGCGTGGAGAGCGTCCTCACCCAAAGCATCCAACTCAGAAGTTAACCTTTCAACAGCTGTAGAGATGTCTACGGCTTCGGTCCAGTGTTGACTCGCATATTGCATCCACATATTTCAGGAATAAAGCTATGATAAAAAAAAAATATTGAAATAAGTATGCCATAAAAAGTAATCCGTAGTACTCACATTAGACTTTTGATGATGTTCTCTCCACCGAAAAGTGTGTCTGTATGAAAAGTTTTTATATCTTCCTTAAAATTATCACCTATAATATATAAAGAATCAGAATTAGCCTATGACAAGTAGAAATTATATATTACTATTATTCAGTGAGATCAAATTTGACCAACGATCTCGTTTTTATGCCGGCAAAGCTTTGTGGACTCTGACCCAAATATGCTACTGTATATTTACCACCTGATGAATTGATGCATGCTACATCATCATCGGTAAATTGCTCTGAAACACGTTTCGGCAGCCATGTTTTGAATAATGTATCATTGCTTACATCACGTAATATCAATAAAATGGATTTACCAAACCGAGTAGAACAAACTGACATAGTCTTAATTGGGTAAGCTTCATTCAGTGGCAAAGATGATATTACTTTTAGCTCTAACACTTCCATCTCTTGTTTAATTATAGAATTGATTTTTTGTAAATCCACCTTTGGAACTGACATGATAATGAAAATATATAAGGAAAATATAAATAATTTTCAATACAAAACACACTCACTGATCTCTCTCGCTCTCCCTGTCTGTCTGTGTAGGCACTGAATAACTAACGTCACTACTCTTGCTGACTGCTCGAACTAGGTATACAACTTCTGATTTCATATCACCATACCAACTTCTTATATAGTAGATAGTGAGCCACCCCCAACACAGATGCAAAGTCCCCACCATGCGCTCCGATAGAGGGCGGAGAGTAAATTGTAGTCGCTGTGGTGGGAGAGAGGGTGGGGGTAAGGGTCAAAGGTCAAGGTCACCGAGGTCAAGGTCGCCGATGACGTCATAGTGTAAGGGTGGGGGTGATAGTGGGGGTAATGGTGGGGGTAAGGTCAAAGGTCAAGGTCACCGAGGTTAATGGTGGGGGTAAGGGTGGGGGTACGGGTGGGGGTAAGGGTGGGGGTACGGGTGGGGGTACGGGTGGGGGTACGGGTGGGGGTAAATGTGGGGGTAAGGGTGGGGGTAAAGGATGGGGGTAAGGGTGGGGGTAAAGGGTGGGGGTAAGGGTGGGGGTAAGGGTGGGGGTAAGGGTGGGGGTAAAGGGTGGGGGTAAGGGTGGGGGTAAGGGTGGGGGTAAGCCCCTCTCATTACCCCTCTCATTACCCCTCTCATTACCCTCTCATTACTAACCCAAACCGGCCTTCTTTCACTACTGATGGTTTTGTTAGATCATTTGAGTTGGTCAATATTGGATGCGCTTTCGGTCGAACCAGAAGTGTCATATTTGGTCTGATACTTGCTAAATTATACATTCATGACATCAGAAAGATGAACAAAATTTGAGACATCTATACAGAATAACAACGAAGATACATGTAAATGGGAGGTTCCGGGTCACCGGCTATAGTTTTCCATATACAGGGTGACAATTCAAATGCTTAGAACTGCTATATCTCGTTAAAAAGATTGTTAATTATTACAAATCGTCCAAATCGTCTAAAAATCTAATTTTCACCTTTGTATTATAAATAGATATTTGTGTTCTGTAGGTTGGTTTAAATCCACTGTACGAAAAGAAAGAAATAGAATATTCCATCAATAAAATTGGAATCAAAGGAATAATTTGTGGATCCATATTCAGGAAGCAGAATTTCTATGAAATTCTCAAATCTGTTTGTCCAGAGCTATCTGACAGCCAATCTGGAAAGCTTCAAAGTCAGAGTTTACCTTCTTTGAGGAGTATTATCATGATATCACATGATAAAATGAAGTGAGTGTTCGAAAAAAATGGGTTGTATTTATATTTTTTATTTTTACATTGTATTTTATAGTGGAACTGATAGATATACTGATATTTTGAATATGGCGAATGAGGAGAGCATTGAAATGGTACGCAAGAGTCAGAAAAAAATTAAAATAGATGATCCTGCCAATATCCAGTTAACCTCAGTATGTATCTTTGTTTGTAGATTTTTCATTGCTTCGCGTCGTTCGTATAACTGTATTTGCGTGCGGAAAAGTACCACTTTGCGTACTTGTTAGGAAAATAACTATTTTTTTATAACTAATTAATTTTCATTTTCAGGGTACTACAGGATTTCCTAAAGCAGCTGTTGTTAGTCATTTCAGTGTAGTCAATAATAGTTTTTATACTGGTAGAAGGAACGAACTTTACAAAAAACAGCATAAAATGTGTGTACCGAACCCGCTGTTCCATGCATATGGTACCATTATTGTTATATGCGCTGCTTTGAACTATGCTAGTACTGTGGTACTTCCTTCAGATGCTTGGGATCCGAAAAAAACTCTACAAGCACTCAAAGAAGAAGAGTAAGGAAGGAATATGTAACTATTTTTGTTAACTATTGGCTATTTTGCAATTTTGGACTCATTTTAGTTATGATTAGCCATACTGAAGCCAAGCCAGTCTTATTCATTTGATTCATCTGTTGCTGATCATTCATTCCTTTCACTTCAATATCATGTTTTGAGTTATGACAGGCAATACCTACTACATCACTGAGTTAGCATGTACGCACTCCTTTGTTGGTCCTCACGTCATTTACTGATCATTGTTTCCTTTCTATCAGTTTGTGATCAATTTGGTGAGTTTGTTGCTCTGGTGATTTTCCATGTTGAACCCTCCATTATCTAGAAACTCCAAGGATTGGTTCTAGTCAAGTCGTTGAGCTTTGTGTACCTTATCTTTTCAAATAATTGGCTCAATCTCATTGGAGGTGGATAGCTTTTGCAGATTGTAAATGCATTAAGAGACCAGCAGCGCACTGAGGAATGTGAAGAATTACCGCTTGGCTGTTGGGACATATCGTGATTGGCTAGCCGTGGCAGCCTCTTTGGATATTTTCTCTTACGTGGGGCTTAGACCCCACGCACTGCCAAATTCCCTTTTGCATCTCGCTATGACTTCCAGTTCAGCTTGGAGTCGAAGATAACTCCCAATGTACTTGACTGAGCTTCTGTATTGCAGGGACCTATTATTTCCTTTTATAATTTGGAAGTTTTTCCATCACTCTCGGAAAGTTCAACCAATACAGATCAATCGTTTTGCTATTTGTTATCTCGAAGTTCATGAAAATACGTTTGTCGATTTGCGATAATTGTACTCAAAAGTAGTGGTCAGTGGATACCGGCAGTCTACAAGTAAATTTGGAGGGACTTGAAAAGACTAATGTCAATAGCGAGAAATTATTGGCTAGTTTAAGACAGTTTTGACGGATGCAGATCGGCGGAGGATCTCATGTCTACTATACAGCTAGGCGGATGATAGTACCCTAAATACCGTTTTATTATAGCAGTCCACCTATCAACTGAAATGGATATGTTTGGATTCCATTTCATAAATACCTATCCTAGTTCTTTTTCTTCTGGTACTGATAGGCAGGTTTTGAAGCCCCAGCACTTAGTCCTCTCTATTTGAACCCGTTGGGCACCCACATCGTTCGGGTGGCACCTATATAGGTTCCTCTAGCCATAGTTTCGGGGGTCCCTTGGGAGATTACCCTATTGAGTTGTGTTCTGGGGGTAACCTTTGGTTCCTCTGGTACCCTTTTCTAGAGTGCCTACCTCTGCAGATAGGTTTGCCATTTCAGAGGCACCTTTGGGACGGATGGCTTGGCTCCCTGCTTTGGTTCGACTTGAAGGCGTGCTCTTGTAGACGCCAGACCGAACTATAGGGTCCCTTTCCCGGAGCTCTTACCTCTGTACCTAGGTCCCTACTTTGGTTCCTTCCTTGGGTATGGTCTTTTAATCGCCTCTTATGATAGGCAGACACTACCTGCGATCTATCCTTTCTAGGTGTACATATGTTGAAATATAAACCAAAAATTCATATTACCTCAAGTTTCTATTTCATTGCGTAATTCCTGTATATATGAGAATCCATCCAATATCATTAAGTAATTATAGTGTAGCAGCCTTTTGATACGATTTCTTTACATTGCAGATGCACCATTATATGTGGCACACCAACGATGTTCGTAGACTTGATTGATTTACAGAAAGAGAGAAAAGAAAAACTCAGTGCTGAAATCGCTATCACTGGAGGGGCATCATGTTCTCCTCAACTGTTTAGGCGTATGTTGGATATACTCAAAGTAAAGAAGGTTAAGGTTAGTACATTCAAAAGATGAAGTTTGTGTCTCAAATGATTCAAATATTGAACAAAGACGTGAAATATTTGGTACTGTAACTAACATGGACTTTGGAATGAACGGTCTTGAGTATTCTGGAAACTCTCAAAAGAGGTATCCAGGAGTAGACAAAAGTTATTAAAGAAATAACCTAGATTAAGAAATTGAGAAGGAGGAAAGAGCTATGGAAAGACAAAAAGAATTGTAAGATCTAAGGAAAGACGAATCGAAGAGGAACGCGAAAGCTGAAGAAACGATAGAAAGAAGATAAAAAGATTTATGAGGAATTGCGTCAGAAACTTGTGCAAAAAAAGGGGACAAAACATGCCAGAAAAGACAAGAAGATGAGGAGCTGTTGTAGCAAGTTTCCCAGGTACGAGAAAAGGAATAGGTTGAAGAAAATCAAGAGGTGTAGGACTGGCTTCTGGAAACTCAGCTGAATCAGAAATTGTTGTTGTTGTTGTTAAAATTGCTTTTCCGTTAACCTGCTGTCGTCCCCATACGAACTGCAGCCCTCAAAAGTCGAAACTTGTGCGAGGTAAGAATTAACGAGGTCTTATCTTTTAACGTGCGATTCCTAGCACGATCCGAGGAGATAAATTTCGAAAGGCCATCCGTAAGGCTTCATCCAAACCATAACTTCGCATTGCATTGTTTGGCCCACGCGCTCTACCGTTCGAGCTGTCCTCTCGGTAAGATAAAAGACACGAAGGAAAACCAAAAGAACAGAACCGGTTTTAAGAAAACAACAAAGCTGATAAATAAGACCGCCTTCTGGAAACTCCGCAACTTCAAAAAGGTGATGGAAGGAAACCAGAAGAACAGGACTCATTGCATGAAATCTTGTAAGAACCGGCTTCTGGAAACTCCGCAACTTCAAAAAAGTGATGGAAGGAAACCAGAAGAACAGGACCTATTACATGAAATCTTGTAAGAACAAGAAACCAACATAGCTGAAGGGACACAAGAGACAACAAATAGACGAAATATGTGAAGATAGACAAAGAGAACAGTTCATACATTTTTGTATGAAGGGAAGACCAGTTTTATAGGTTCTTCCTCCAAACGTTTTTTTTTAATATATTGATCATTTTCAGTCTGTATATGGATTATCCGAATCTACTGCTAGTACCTTCCAGTCAATGGAAGACGACGACGAACATAAGTCCACCTCTACAGTAGGATATCTACAGGAACACTTGGAAGCCAAAGTCGTTGATGAAGAGGGCAGAATTGTACCCATTGGCGTACCCGGTGAATTGTATGTAAGAGGTTATTCAGTATTCCAGGAATATTACGGAGACGAAGAAAAAACAAAGGAAGCTAAAAGTTATGATGGATGGCTTCGTACAGGGTATGTATACAGTATATTATTATGCTTCGTACACGTAAAACTACCGAGAAAAAAATATTTCAAAAAATCTACGTATATAAGCTTGACTTAGGAATGAATAAATGCTTGACAAAAATCATTAAATTTTCTAAAAAATACCCCGAAAAATCAAATTCCGTGATAATGGTAGAACATCATTGCTTTTTAATAATAACAAATTCATTAAATCGTATTTTCGACTTTTCAAACATATCGATTTACAAAAAAAAATAAAGTCAGCAATCCCCGCACTTTTGTCCCTGAGCCCCCGCCTATTATTTAGATACATCATATTGTGAAGAAGTTCTTTCCCTCTCCGTTTTACATCGCACTTGCTCTTTTCATGGAGGCGCAGCGTTGCCAGACATTTTGAGTGTACGACTCCGACGTGAACTTGTACTTTCCAACTGAATAACTGGAGAACCAAACACAAGAACTGGTCAAAATTTTGATAGAAGTTTCGTTTTTGAATAGAAAATAAGTGTTCCGTTTTTCGAATCGGTCGTAAGATCGGTTCATGAAATACTTATGTTTTAGACACATTTCTGTACTGCTCTTCTATACCGTACATATAAAAATGGTCGATTTTCTTATCAAATATCTCAAAAACGGAACACAAGACAGATTCCAAACTTTGGGGGACTAAAGAAGAACATGTCATCCAATTCAAATATCGATTCCAGCCTTCTCTTAAGAAAACCGTCTGAAGGAAGTATTACCTTAACACCATTGTAATGGCCTTATAAGAATTATTGTATATACGTCCAAGAGATGCCATTATGTATACATGCTTTATTGATTTTGCTCAGTTATAGGATATGATTCGACAACAATAACTCCTTTGTAATAGGTTGTTTGAACAAAAACGATAGTTCTATGGAATTTTCATCGAGTCTTGAAAGGCTTACTGTGGATGAAGTTGATAATTCTCGACCCACGACCTCGACCTCTCGACCAATGTATGACTTAAAAGTCACTATCGTCATTAGTACACTCTTCTTCGTCCGCTTCATCTCAAACATCCGGGTGGTCGGCGAGGAGTGTGCGGGGGCTATTTTCACGAACTATTAACAAGCACCCTATGGCATGTGCTCAATGAATGTAAATGCCTCGTAATGCATTCTCAAATCTGAAGTCTGAAGCTGTTTTTCCTTTTTTGTACATAAAAATGCATTTTCAACTAAAAACTTCTGCTGTTTGGATTTTCTTTTTCGTTACATATATAAACAAAATGCAGCAGACATTTTTTTTATAACAAATATGTAGAATTCGGCGATTTTTCGTTAATTTCAAAATGCTGCCAAACTAGCTCGTGTTCGAATATCCACGTCTGGTGCAAAAAATACGCTCATTTTGCAACTTATTATATATAAAACAAACCTTATATATATATATATATATATATATATATATATATATATATATATATAATTTTTCCATACAGATTTTCAATTCTCAGTCAGAGAATATGAGACGACGAACAAGCACTTATTCCACTGATATATTTTCATATATTCACGAATTATGAGTAGATACTTGTGAATGTTTCTTAATTTGATTTACGTTTTCCAGTGACCAATTCATTTTGGACAAAAATAAATACGGATTGGTTGTTGGTAGATTCAAGGAAATGATAATAAGAGGTGGTGAAAACATTTATCCTCGAGAAATTGAAGATTATCTAAATACCCACCCAGATATAATAGAATCAAATGTAAGTATAAAATTGATGATATGAATATTAACATCCGTTAACAATTAACATTCAGCTTACAGAATAATCTCTTTATTCTGGTCATTTCGTTGATGAGGTTTTTTCTGCATAGGTTGTTGGTCTACCACACGAAAGATTGGGAGAAGAAGTATGCGCTTGCTTGAGAACCAGAGGAGGACGCAATTTCACCGTTGAAGAGATCAAAGAATTTTGCCAAGGAACCATAGCTAAATTCAAAATCCCAAGTGTTGTGAAAATTGTTGATTCGTTTCCAACGACGCTCTCTGGAAAAATTCAGAAAATCAAATTAGTGCAGCATCTATTGGATGATACAAATGTATCGGCATTTCCACAGAAAGGGTACAAGAAGTGATCGACCCCCAAACAACCTATTGAAAGTGAAATTTTTTCATTATCCATTCATATATTAATCAAATCCTCACCAAATCTCATATTATTTATAGGCATACCAAATTATTATTTATAAAAATTGCACAAACATTTTGCTTATGTAGTGTATTTTTCAAAGTGAAACAAAAATAAAAATAGCTGAACCAATGAAAATATATATTTTAAAATTCAAAATGAGATTGTTTTGGATCCTTTTAAAATTCAAAATGAGATTGTTTTGGATCCAGGAAATTGATAGAACGGCAAAGCTTCCGATTGTCGTCGGGTAAACAAACTCCAATAGATATTTCTTGGGCTACTTGACAAAGGTTAAGACAGCATACCAATTTTGGCCAAGTTATCAAGAAATCCCATACCATAAGTGAATGTCTTCAATTCTTGGGGTTCTTTATATGTTTTGGATTCAGGAGCATCTGAAAAGATGAGGGTCTTTGATCTACAGAGGCAGTTACTTATTGTGCCCCAAGTCAATCTATCAGCACACTGAATCTTCCTATTGAGCTGCAGGTTCAGGTGAAGGTTATGAGCTGTTTGGTACAGAATTCGACATAGGGATCGTTTGGGGAGTTTATCTTTGCTCAGGGAGAACAAGTTCAGGTTTTGTGTCGACTATATAGGGATCTTGATGAGGTGACAAAAGAGACCCGTATGCCATCTCATATATTATCCTTGCTACGAGATCGTCCAGGAATAGCAAACTCTTGTCGTCGATGGATCTCAAATTTGCATTCTGCAAAATGAAACTTAAATCTTCGTTCGAGATAGGGGATTATTTCAATTCACTAGAATGCCATTGGGCCTTCTTAAGTTTCGAATACTTGGCAACGGTTTGCTGACAATACGCTCTTACGCGACCCAGAATTCTTTTGTTTCAACATATTGACGACATCGTCGTGACTACTCATGATTTCTATACCTATATTGAGGTCCCACAAGCTATTTTAGATCAGTTACCTGGAGCTGGACTAACTGTGAACCAAGAATAGAGTTTGTTGAACCACAGCTTAAATAATCGGTTTATCTTGTAGATTGTTGAAATGCCATCTCATTTATCTGAATACCTTTACTTTACTGTGTATTTTGGTTCCTTTCTTTACATAACCAGAGATACTGCCAACTTGAATAGGCCAATGTCTTCATACTGAAAAGTGTGAACCACTAATATTTTGTAGAAAAAGTAACAATTAGATTTTTCTAAATATTTTATTTGGAGCAGTAGCTTCACTAGGTTATGTAATGACTAACACTCATACACAAATAATTATCATCCACAGTGATTTTCATTTCAAGAAACATATATATATATATATATATATATATATATATATATATTTATACATAATGTATATTTAAGAAAATATTAATATATCTGGAAAATTAGTAAAATTTTCTGTCAACATTGTCAACGAATAAACAAAACCATGATTTGGAGCATTTGCCACTTAATAAAGTGTTTCAAATTAGAGACTCTTCGAGTGAAACGCGGTTAAAAGAGGACATTGAATATGAAACAAATAGTTATAGAGCAGTCGAAAATTGACAAGGCAATGCATCGATTTGGCAACATGTAGCACACGTTTCAGCGATATTGTCTTGTTAAAAAAAATGTTAAAATCGTTTTCCATCAAGCGACTGCCTCCTTACGAGAGACTTGTACAAGCTAGGTGAGATGCAGCCCTTACCTTTAAACGTGTGATGCACGAGGTCGGTGACCGTGGCGAACCCGCGTACCTTGTTATCAATCAATCAATCATTAAGAGTTTCATTCAACAATTAATACTTTAACATTTCATAGATATTGACATGCCACATAACATCTTAACACATTCCTCCTAACCCAGGGGGTGAGGTAAGGATGAAAAAAACGGGCGCAGAAGTAGCAATTCTCCTGTCCTCGATCAGGAGAACATGAGAGTGTCCTGCCAGACCGAACTTAGAACCCCCGAGAAAGGGCGCCGTTGTCCGGCCACGCTGGTGTACATTTCATTACCTGCGGTGGTATTTGGTAAGATACACGCCTCCTGCATAGCTTATGCGTGTTGTTTATGTAATTCTATGTAGATGATGCTTGCAAATTGTTTATGAGGCTGGTTATTTCGATAATAATCCCGGAAAAGACTGGAGCAAAAAACCGGGACAAGGTACTTCGCGCTTAAGGTGTCCCTTTCGTCTTGGTTCCCTAAGGAACCGATTCCTCCCTTCACTCCTGGAAGATATCCAGCGCTTGATAAATGAGCCCGCCGTGTTTGCGAGGCTCAATATCGTACACCTTGAGTCTAGTAATGTCCTTGGTGAGAGGATTTTTATGGATGTAGTATTTATAGAACTTTTAGGACAAGTTCCTTATATATGTCGGAATTGAGTCGACGCCAGCAAACTCCCTAAAAGTTTCCAATCGAATGTATCTTCTGCTGTTGGTTATGACACGAAGTACTTTGTTTTGCATCCTGTCCAACCTCAACAATGGGGTCATTTCCATTTTTCAGGCTGCAAAACACTGGAAAAGCGTATGTCATCGATAGTCTTATAATTCATTTGTATAACAACATTTTGTTATCCAGACTGAGTTTAGAGCCTCTGGCTATCATAGGGTAGGTGCGTTTGAGTGCACCACCGGCCCTCTGAATAGCCAGGGTTATGTGTCTGCCAAAGTTAAGACGCTTGTCCAGTTGTACTCCCAGGTATCTCGCAGTGTTCACGTTTTCCACAGCTTCGCCGTAACACTACCTGCATGCCACCAAGACCCATATTACTTGCGGTAATTATGAATCGTACGGTGTTTAATCTTTGGAACACCGTTTTTAACTGTTTGATGAAATGCCCTCGCGTGGCACCTGTTCTTCGCTTACTTCATAACTTTGAAGGGTTATGCGATGTTGCCAGCTCGGTATTGCAACAAATTGATGATGTTATCCATTCATCAACAAGTGAACCTATAATTTGTCTTGAGTTCTTTTTTTATTTTATAATAGCTTCCAGTACGGACATTGCAACCTATTTTGTTTCAAGGTTCATTTACATATTTCGATGATATTTGCCAAATAATACAGAAAAAATCATCGAAAGAATGGACTTATTTTCAGTATGTGCAACAGAGCAACAAAGATATCTAAATTATGATGACTGCAACGAAGAAATACAGGTAGAGAAATTTATTTCGAAATGTGATCAATCAGATTTTGCTATAAGGTTATTTTCTTCTGGCTGAAAGAATTCCTGGCATATTGCCTCGACCATTTCTTGCAAGGTATTCTGAATCAGTGTTCGGTCTCTGAAAGTGAAAGGAATCCATTAGGAATTTTCATTGATTATTTTTATACAGAGTATATTTGTTTCAGATAAAAAAGAATACATAATAATCTCTTGAATATTAGAGAAGTGCCGATTTACACGGTCAAATAAAATTCATGAATAATTCATAAATAATAATGATAATAATAATAATTTATTTACCATGAAATTACACATTGTACTTACATTACATTAAATATATAGCACATGGCGAATAAATGGGAGAAAAGCCCACAAAAGTAAAACTTGTGCGTGGGCCGATTTTTCCATTTATAAATGATGTGAATAAAGTGTATGATATAGCAGCTATGAACTAGTAAAGGTTTGTGGAGTGTTATTTTATGTACATGATGATGAACAAGGACATACGCGTATACATATACATGTGAACAGTAATTCGTGTTGGTAAAAATGTATAATATAGTTATAACATAAAATATTTAAATTGTAGACAGAATTTGACACTAAAATGTATAATAAAGTTATAAAGTAATATAAAATAGTGTAAATAATTGTTAGACGTTAATTTGTATCAGTAAAATGTTTGATAGAGTTCTGATCAATGATGATCAATGAAATTAACGAATATTGGTTGAATTCACACACGACAATTTATTCGTCAATTCTGTCAATTATCTCAGACATACCATCATAATGACAAGAAAAGGTTCAACCCAAGAACTTTTATCCAACATGAACCATTGGTAAATAAAAATTGACGACAATTTTCTGTTTACAAATCAGTGACAAAAAAAATTAAGGTCACAAATTGATGAATTTATTTAATCGTGTAAATTGACAGTACCAACTTCATTCGAAATAAACATATAGATTTTTATAATAACATGTAGTTTTGTAACAGTCCTCTGAGTTGGATGTATAATGAAACTCAAAAAGGTTTCATGATGTCATTTGGGAATAGCCCAGAGAACCTCTATTGTTATAGCAAAACAATTTTATCGTGGCATGTAATATGAGTTCGTAGAAAAAGTGCGGTATTCCTCTATTATACTCACTTTATATCGGGGCTCGCACAGAATTCGGTATAATATTTGATTTTTGGTTCCGTACCGCTAGTCCTCAGAGTGCAAACCAGCCCGTTGGAGAAGTTGAAAGTTATCATTTGGCTGGCGGATGAAACTGGTAATATAGCCTTATTGTCGGGTTGATTATTATCAAAACCAGTTGTCAAGTCCCTCACGGACGTAATCTTATATTTATTGTTTAATATTCCCTGGGGGTACTGAAATGATAAGAAAGTTATGTTTGTTTGAAATTTACAATATTTGTGTACATGTTGATAACCCATAATGTTGACCTATTAGTTATCAAATTTAAATATTGAAATTTCTAAAATTTTGTTTATATATATACCTCTTTGGGTGGTAGCAAGAACTTCCCGATATTGTTTTATTTTTTCTGGTATATTTCCTGAATTTTTGGGATTATTTTGGGATTAGGATTTTTCAAATCCAACAGCCTGTTCTGTTTGTTTGGGCACACTGGAATGCCATTCGTTGGCGCAGCCAGGGGGGGGCTTTGGAGCCACATCTCTTCCCCCAAGCCACCAAATTACTATGTTATTCATAACATTCGGCTGACAAAATAAAAAACAAAACGCTCTGGTAACTGATAAACTGTATGTTCAGCCTCCCAAACTGAAATCCTGGCTGCGCCCCTGATGTCATTTTAATTTTTTAAGGAAATCAATCTTTTTTCATCAGTTTTTCGAAAATAATAATGAAGAAATGTACAGTGGGGTCCTAAAATAACTAACAGATTAATTTTTCACGTTATCAGTTATTTTGAAAAAAAAACCTGAAACGCGTCAGTTTATGTTTTTATAAAATCAGAAATGCAAAAAACTTCCATATAAATTACATTTATTCAAATAAAGGCCAGAACAATCCTATATCTAGTTGTATAGAAACTTACCATAAATCATCAGATCAGATAAAAAAATAAAAGTCCATAAATATTTTCTTGAAAAAAACTCAAAGAAAATCTCCTATCATACTGATGTTCATCAATCTATAAATATTCAAAATTGTTGAATTTGTTATTTTTTCATTTTAATTTTAAAAATTTTTAAACTCATTTATATTCATTAGTATTCAATTTATTATCTTCCTCATACTAGAACTTGTTCTGTATGGAAAATGTATTTTCAATAAATAAATAAATAAATAAAAAATACACTCTGTGACATAAAAAAATCGCCCCTCCCGTCAAATTGACAGCCAATCTCCAATTTTTTTATGGAATATGGGGTCAAGTGATACTCATTTAAAAACGAAAAAAAAAATGCATTTTGGATAATACGAAATTATTCGGAAAAGATTATTCGGAAACGGTCGATATTATTCCA